>CM034146.1:1010157849-1010757849 GCA_019776745.2 Taxus chinensis
TTCTATCAAACTCTGTTAGGTGAAATAGGAATGTTGGGCTCATTATAAGGAATTTTGGGCTCATTTTGGTTTTGTAAAGATAATGTGATTCAAGCCCTTATAAAGGACTCCTTGCATGGTGATCCAAGTGTTTATTTTTTAATAGATTGAACAGTGCATATCAATGAAGCAATAGATGCAAGTTTGTGGATTTATCTTCCCTTGTTGTGTTTGTTTGCATTCTTCTCACCTCTTCAAACTCATTACAAATATATTGTGTCTATTTTATACTCTTCCAGGAACCAATTAGTATTTTGTATACATGGAAATATTGTTGTGAATGTAGTTGCTATACTGTGGAGAGATGTTATCACCCTCTCTAGTATGTACCTTGCTTCCATTTTTCACACATTGGAAAGCTATTCCCATACCCTCCTTTTATATTGTATCACCACTTTATTGTAGGATTTGTTTTCATTAAATCTCTCTCCCTGGTCCCTTGGAAAGTTAGATTAGAGATTAGCTAGTTTTTCTTGCATTAGGAGTATATTGTGGCAGGTTGTTTAGGAGTAAGAACCAACTTTCTCTAGATGTTTATCTCAAGTAACAAGTCCCACAACTTGGAGATAGTACCCATGTTACCAAGTCACACTGTGAGATCAAGCACACACTTTTGAAAATATAAGGGTGTTGTGATTCATTGATGATAATAGGTTTCTCAAATTGACCATAGTTGTCATACCTTTTAGAAAAGTGAGCTTCATGTTTCTTCTTTCAAGAAAAATGCACATTTCTACAAATTGTAAAACTTATCAATCATCTTACATATCACTGATGGTTACAAAGCAATGAAAGATGCTCAATTTTTTTCACTATTCTGATCCATCACATTAACATGTGGAAATAGGAACAAAAACACAACACAAGGAACCATTTTTAAGAATGTTTTCAACCATGCCTTACAAGATAGAAAATATCATATCATAATAACCATCAACTGATGTTGAAAAAATCATAAAATGTTCACCAATTGGTAAATAGGTTGAAAAATCTAGAAATTACAAATATTAGAATTATGTAGACATTTAAATATTTAGGTGTTCACCAGAGCTTTGAAGTTATATAATGGGTATAAAAATGTAGCAATGCTTTTAAAAAAAAAATGTATGGTCTAATGTTTGTTGAAGTTAATGTTTCTAACAAAATTCATACAACTTATTTTGATTTTCATGTCCCCTATTACATTTGGAATTCATTCACTACCCAGTATCTATGTGATTGGGACTTTCTTGTAATAAACTTGAAGCCCTTTGATATTAACAAGCTAGGAATGATGGATCCATGAACTCCTGAAAATCATTATTATTTGTCTATATCTTGATATGGACTCCATGTCTCAACCTGTGGAGAGAATAAGAAGAGCATATTGAAAAATTAGATGATGATGTTAAGATTAAGTGAACAAATGCATTTGGAATATGTAGCTTGAAGGGAAAGACAAAGAGATACAATTGTGCCTAATATTTATTATGCAATATTGATTGCAGTGGAGAAATATAGAACCGTGAGAAGACACGATTAAAAATTTAAGAATTTGCACTACATTTATCTCTCACAAATGATAATTTGAAATAGGTTCAAAATATTTCTCAAGAATTAAACAATGGTAATTATACTTCTATTCTTGGTGTTGAAAATCTTGAAGACATGCCTTATAAAATCCAAGAAGGAGGTTCTCTCTGCCATCTCAATAAAGAGGGTTGATGAAATACAAGTGATTTACATATAAAATATCCTTCAATACTCATATGTTCTTACATAAAAAATAAAGTTTTCTAAACAACTTGAGACAAAAAACTAAACATATTTTATCTTAAAATACTTTACTGCTCATCAGAGCCAAAATATCAAACTATTTATAGCCATTAGAAGCATAACATGCCATGTATAGAGAAAATTCAATGCACATAGTTTGAGATCAATGAGTCAATAAAGTAATGCCCAGAATATATACAAAATCCATTCAAATCATGATACATGAGAGCTAATTCAAATAATAAAGCTCAAATCAAATACACCAAGATCCTTGCTAAATGGTAAAATAATCTGAGCTATTTATAATATGTCAAAACCACATAAGGGAAAGTGAGTTCACCCAGAAAAACACAGCTCAACAGTTGAAAATGGAGAAATTTAGTTTTAAAATCTTAGAGCTCATATTCAAAGTAGATTTCAAAAGGGTTCAGGGATTACCATTCAAAGCAGTGACTAATTATAGATTGTTGGAAAAAATAATGAAAAATATATGACCAACGAGCATTCACTAAGAAGCATGAATAATGCTAGAAAAACACGACAAAGATCTGCAACTAGAGAGTGTGATCTCCTAAAAAGTAGACTAAAAACTTAAGGAGAGAAGTTTTGGCCCATATTTTCAACACCAAGTTAGATCTAGCCAATGAGACAAAATCGAGATCCAAATTTGTGTAGCAAAACCAGAGTCTAAGACCAAAAACAATGCCGATTGGGAATGAAAATAATACATTTTGACATTAAAGTAAGAACATGAACCATGTAGGGTCGACTCACCTAACAAACCATAGACTCAATACAGAGGTCGGTCTGTTACAAACACCAACTTGAAGTAGTAGTGAAACTGTGGAAAAGGATCCCGTAGCAAGCTTAAATCACAAAAAAATTACAAAACATTAGCTTGGCCATGTAAATACATAGCAATCATATATGTAACAAATGTAAACCATGATGTCTGTGAAATATATCAAGCAAACACAAACCATATCTTCAAAATTAAGCTTAAGAAAACCCCACAAGAAAATAGTCCATGAAAACACATTGAAACAAAGCAAGAGCATGGAAAATATGAGCCCAAATGAAAACCAATACAATAAATCCATGGTGGAAAAACTAGAATAAAACCCTTTAATGGCAACCAAGGATTTTTCAAAAAAAAATTAGCATGAGAAAAATCTCCACCAAAAGAAAAAAGTGAAGTGAAAAGATTAGGGTTTCAAACCATAAACATTACGCTCACTCGAGGTCTCTTAATTATGGTTCAGCTTAACCATAGTTAAAGGTGTTTAATCATGATCTCCTTGATCCTCACATAGATGTGGATGCTTTGTAAATTTTAATTATTATGCCTTTTTATGTGGGGTGGGACAAGAAATATACATGAGTGGCTTAGGAAAGGTCGAATTGAATAATAATTATCAAGAAAAAACCTTATCTAATGCCAAAAAAACAATCACCTTATGCCTGTGCACATGAAGACAAAATTATACTTTTGTAAAGGAGACAATGTTATTTTTCCCTGAAATTTTCCATGAATACCTTAAGTTTTTTACTAAAACTGCCATATAGTTCACCTTTTTATTCACAAGAGAAGTCTTGACTAGTAAACAACAGTTGACCAAGGAGGAGTGTAGATCATGGATAGCTATTTTTAGTGCTTGAAGTCTCATGCAGACATTTTTTAGTCTTGCTTTTTTTTTAAATGATATTTAATTACAAGTAGGTTAAAATTGGCCATGCAAGGGGATATTATTGGACTTGTTTCCAAATACCCAATTAGGCTAATTTTAGCATGAGTTATTTTTGGAGCTGGTGTGTGCATATTTTGTATTTATACCTTTCTTGTGCAAAGGTAAAACGGGGGCTTATTATTACTTCTGCAGACTTGTGATGTAGACCTTTTGTATTTTCTCACCTATTTGATGAATAAAGATTAATTTCCTCCACTTGTAGCTTTTTGAAGTGTGTCACAGTAGTGTATCAGTATGTTCAGTGAATATTAATTTCCTTTGCATGATTTTTATCTGTTACAAAACCTTCCTTAAGTTTTTTATTAGATTAGGCAAAAAATAGGGATCGACTCCTAGGGGTCAGTACAAAAGAGAGGAATGCAACCAGAAACAAAATAGAAAGAAAACCCTGGAAGGGGTCCCAAAAAGATGAGTTAAACAGGCTTAACTCTTACATTGTCAGATCTAGATCCCAGAGAGGACAAAAATTACCAAGAAGCAACAGGGCACCACAATTTGCCAGTAGTCCACACACAGTTTAGAGACCAAAATACCTCTGTAACAAGCAAAAAACAACTAGAGGCCCCAAGCCAGTAGTAGCTATCCTAGATTCTAGTACCAATAAACACCTACTCCTCCTCTGAGATACTTATGCAAAGGTTAAATCTCCTCCTTTTCTTTTCACCTTCAATCTCCTCCACTCTGTCAATAAAAAATTTAACCTGAATCTCTAGCTCCCTCATTTTATGTTTTATCTGGACCTGATCCGTGATCATCTTCTTCAAAATGTTGATGATGTTCAGGATGGAATCCCTTTACCCCTCGTTTGTGTCCTCCATGGCTTTTAGGACCCCTTCTAAATACAAGATATTCCTGCTCAATTCTTCAAAAACAATGGGGTCTCCCACACATTCATTCTTCCTAGAAGTACTGGCTTCTCCACCATCTCCCTCATTTCTCTCTTTATCTTTATCATTCCCCCAGAGGGTACCCTTACCCTCTTTCAATTTACTAAGACACTCCACAAGAGTAATGTCATCTTCCTCGTCTTGCTTCTCCAAGATCATTGTCAAAGGATGATCCAGAATTGGCTTGCCATTCTCAACCAGAAGAAGAATCAGGCCCTCATGTAGGGGCATCTTATCTTTCTCATTCTAGAAGGCCATCAGTGAATTCGAAAGAGAGGTGGCTAGAAAAAAGGGAATACTAAACATAAAATTGTGACGGAACATGTTGAGGAAGGTCATGTGATGGGTATAGATTTTTCTATACTTACCCTCCAGCGTAATATATTTCATAACTTGAAAGTAGACATCCTTCCAGACTCTAGGAATACACGAATGCACAATACCATCCATGAAGAAGAAACAATTCTCCTTGGCAATGAAAAATCACTCAATCTTGAGGTCTCTATAGGTTCTTTCCTTGTAGATTTTAACTCATCCATCTTCATATCAGTCACCCTGGAAATATTGGACTCTGAGACCTCAACCTCCACACTGTGGACAATAAAACCCCCCTTTTTATAAGTTTTTTCTAAGTCGTTAGACAGAGCAGGGTCATGACCATGTAATTTAGCAATAAAATTGCTAAATACACCAACTTTAAGCTTGTTCCAAAGACCCTTGTTTCTCTCCTCCATGTTCTGACTGGTGGGTTCCACATGAATCTTGTCTCCACCCATCTGCACTTTGCCAAAGTTGTCATTCCATTGAAATCTTTTCACAACCCACAAGTTGTTCTCCCTATCAAATTTTGAACTGGAACAATGATTTTTGTATAAGTTATCTTCGTACCTAAAATACTTTCCCCCGCTTATGTTGGCATCATTAATCTTAGCGCCTTCTATCCTTAATGATTTTATCATCAATATTAGAGGGTAATTTCTCCCCTTTGCACAAAATTTTGTACTCGTTACTAAGGACTCCCACATTGGCCATCTTGTCCACGCATTTATTTCCCTACCTCAAGGTATGATTGATAGATATCTTGTCAAAAAACTTTAGCAATTCCTTGATATCTTGAATGATATTTTTTAATGACCAATTGATCTTACTCCTATTGAGGAGAGTATTTATAACAATTAAGGAATCACCTTCAATCTGAATGTCCTTAATGCCTTTTTCCTTAGCGGCCAAAATACCCCAAAGGAGCACTCTAGCTTCAGCCATGTTATTAGTCTACTTTCCCAGGGGACCCACATAGACGAACAACCAATCACCCTCATTATTCCTTAAGATACCCCTGGCCCCATCTTAACCAGGATTCCCTTTGAAGCCCCATCAAAATTGATCTTGATCATATTTCCCATAGGTCTAATCCAGTTAACATCCACCAAGGCTTTTGTTCTTGACCGGACTATAGGTGAAATTATCCAAAACTTCCTGCTCCCATTTCAAGTAAGGAATTTTTGTTTTACCTTTAAACAGTATGAGATTTTCCTTAATGGTAGCTAGGATTTTCCTTTTATCCACCACAATTAGAGGTTTCTGATCTCGAAAAACACTATCATTCCTTATTATCCATAAACCCCATAAGAGATGAGTTAGATTAATCTTCCAGGCCCAGGCCAAATAAGGAAACCTAAAAGGGCTATCGCATTGAGTACAACAATCCTCCATATTCGAAGGCATAATCCATTGCATGTTGAAAAGTTTTGAGATCAGCAAGAAGACAACTTTAGAGAAAGGGAAATGTAAAAAAAGATGATTCACATTTTCTTCCCCTCTCCGACAAAGAGTGCACCTATTAGGGATCTACATTCCTTTTTATAAGATTTTCAACTGTCAGGATTCTATTTTAAATAGCCAACCAATAAAAAAATATTGATCTTAGGGATTAAGTCCTTGATCCATAACTTCCCCCAATACTCTTTTTGAAAATATTTCTTGAAGTGTAAGTTGTAGGCCGATTTAACAGAGTAGTTTCCATAGTCTTCCTCTTTCCAAATGAAGGAATCCTCCTTAGTTTGGAAGATGGGGATGTGGAAACCCTTAATTTTCTTATTGAGATCTTGAAAGGGTTTGATGTTACCATCATAATTAGGGGGGAACTATGGTTTCCCATTGGACCTCATCATCATAACTCTAGAAATCTCTTATCCAGATTTTACCATTCTTCTAATAGAATTGAGCAACCTCCTTCCATATATCTTGATCTACTAAAGGGGAGTCTTCTATCCAACTATCCCACCAAAATCTGATCATATTCCCCTTAGCAATCTCCCATAGGGATCCCTTTAATAGGATATATTTCTAATCCAGAAAATAATTCCAGAAGAAGGATCCTCTAGGGAGATTTTCATGGGAGAAGAATGAGTCAATTCTACCTAGATCCTATAGATATTTATTTTTTATTATATCAATCCATAGTCCTTCCTCTCTAGCAATTCTCTAGCCAACTTTAGCAACCAAATATTTTTTCATGATAGGTATACTTTTCAAACCCAAACCACCACACATCTTTGGCCTAGTGACCTTCTCCCAAACCACCAGAGGGAATTTAAAATTTTCTGAGGCGCTAGCCTAGAGATATCTCTTCTAATTTTTTTCCAGAGCATCAATTATTTTGGCCAGGAGCTTAAAGAGAGACATAATGTAAATGGGGACACCTTTAAGAGAGCTCAGAAGGAGACCTTTCTAGGAGGAAAGTTTCTTGTTAACTCTTTCCAATAGGGCATTCCAAACAGAGATGTCAGGCCTTTTGTAGATAAGAGGCATTCCTAAGTAAGTGTCTGAAAAACACTTTATTTTGTAACCCAAAATGCAATCTAGCCTTAATTGGACTTGTTTATCCACATTAATAAAGTAAACAACACTTCTAAGATAATTAACCATCTACCCCGAGACTGACTTATAGTCCGTGAGAGTAGATTTGAAGTTGGTGGCTTCTTGGAAAAAGGCCTTTCCCATCAGGAAGTTATCATCAAAAAATTGGTTGAGGTAGATTGGAGGGAGACCATTAGAACTCTTGATTCCCTGAATGCTCCTAGAAAGAAAATCCTACTTACAAATTCTACTCAAAGATTCAGCCATTATAACATAGAGGAAACGAAATAGGGGGTCACCTTGTCTCAAGCATATACCAGCTTTGAAGAAACCCTCCGGGCTTCCATTGACCAAGACTGAATAACTAGCAGTAGATATACAAGTCATAATCATTTTAACCAGAGTATTATCAAAGCCCACTTTATTCAGGATGGAGCCAAGAAAATACCGAGTAATCATGTCATAGGCCTTGTGAATATCTAACTTAAGGAACATAGCTGATCTATCAGAATTAACAATGGAATGGATGGCTTCTTGAATCACCAAAATATTATTAGTAATCTACCTACCCGGGACAAAATCACCTTGATTTTTAGAGATAATATGGGTGAGAACCAATCCAATTCTGCCAACTAGGATTTTAGTCAAGATTTTATAACTCATGTTACAAATACTGATCGGTCTAAAATATTTGACTTCATTGGCCCCTAAATTTTTTGGAATAAGGACCAAGAAAGTATTATTAAGCTAGCTGAGGAGATTCCCAGTTTTGAATAAATCTTGAAACATTTAAATGACTTCTTTCTTAATCAGTTCCCAAAATTTTTTGTAAAAGAAAGCCTGAAAACCATCAGGCCCAGGTGACTTGTCAGGTTCCATAACAAAGACCACAAATCTGATTTCCTCCTCAGAAGGTATCCTTAAGAGCTTGTGATTTTATTCAAGGGAGATGAATTCCTGGAATAGGTTCAGGATATTATTTTGATTCTACTCCTCAATCCCCTGACCTTGCTGAAAAAGGTCCTTAAAATAGTTTATGATGACTTGATTTCTTTCCATGCTCTCCAAGAGGATCTCATCATTCTCATTCTTAATTTCATTTATCTTCATGAGGTTTGTCTGAGAGGTGGCTGAGAAGTGGAATAATTTGGTATTCTTGTCCTCTTCCTAAGCCATTTCACCCTCAAATGCTGCTTCCAATAGACTTCTTCCTTTGCCAGGATATCATGATACTCTACCAAAATATTTTTTTCCTACTCCTTAAGCACCAGATTATGACCATCAAGATTGATAAGTTCCTCAATATTCCTTAAATCTTCAGCCACTCTACTTTTTTCCTGGAAGATGCTACCAAAGATCTCTTTGTTCCACTTTTTTAGGCAACCTTTGAAATGCTTTAATTTGTAACTGAGTCGGTAACTGGCCACCCCGAAGACCCTAATATTCCACCACTCTTGAATTTTATTCAAAAGGTCAGGGTGGTCTAACCAAATATTTTCAAATCTAAAGGGTTTATCTTTCTTGACCAGATTTAAACCAAGATTAAGGAGAATAGGGTTATGATCAGAGCCAATTCTGGGGAGTGTCTTCAGAGAGTAGAGTTGATTGATCATACAAAGATGACTTACAATAAACCTATCAAGTATTATTTGGATAAGCTTTGTCCTAACTCTCCTATTAGCCCAAGTGTACTTTGAACCTTCCAAATCTAAATCCATCAAATCATTATTGTTAAGGAAATCAAAAAGATCCTCCATAATCTCAGTAAAGGAAGTGATGCCCCCTTTTTTTCCTTGGAGAAAGGGGAGAATTGAAATCTCCTCTAATAATCTAGTCTTTATCTTTGAAAAAATTCCTAAAATTAGAGAGATCTTGCCACAATTTTGTTCTCTCACTTACAAGGTTAGGAGCATAAATGTTGGAGACATACCAGGATTTCTTTGAGGTTAGATTCGTAAAACACATTACCACATGCCCTCAGACAGTAAGTAAAGGAATACCATGCACAATGTTGGGATCCTAGAGTGTAACTACATCTCCAGAGGTTCCCAACAAGTTACACCCTTCCCAATAGCTATCTTTCCAAATAGACCTTCCCACTTCTTTAAATCTTTCCATACTCATTTTAGTTTCTTAAATCATGAAAATATCTGGTTTATTTTTCAATCTAATATCCTTCGCTATTCTATGTTTTCTGGGGTTATTCAACCCCCTAATGTTCCAGGAGAGAAGAATCATTTAACGTTTCTTATTACGGGGGAATAGATTCCCTAGAGTTTTCTGAATACCTGTGTCCACTTCCTTTCTTGAACTTGTCTACCTTCTTTTAGCTGGAATCTTTACCGACTTCAGCTCTTGAGCTACTATGAGTGACATGTTTATATTTACTCACAATTTTCTTTGGTGATCCTATCACCTCATAGGTATTAGCTACAAAATCTATTAGGATCTCAAACCCATTTGACATAGTTAAATCTTCTTCTATTATTTTTACAAAACAGCTCTGTCCTGTAGACGATACTTCGTCCAGCAATAGTCCATCAGCAACTAGCAAAATAAGTTTGTCTCCTTCCATGTCTTTACTTTCCCTATCCTCAGAATATTTAAATTCCTCTTCCAACACCTGATGAATAGGATCATCATCCTTTTCTTTAGTTTCTTTATTGGTACTTCTTTATTGTTGAGTACTATTCCCCACTCCTTCCTCTCTATTTTTGATAAGTAGATTCAGTGGCTCTACTTCAGGATCTGACTGGAGAACCTCTTGTTCCTTGATTTTAAAAACCCTTCCATTCTTCCCAATCCTTTTCCATTCCGTCACCTCTTTTTCAGTCACCATATTTTGAGGCATAATTTTTACTTCAGGATTCTTCTTTTTGAGATCTGGACAAGAGCGTTGTTCATGACCCACCAACTTGCAATTTTTACAAGAAAATGGGGTAGGATCATAATCAAAATGTTGCACGCAATCACCCTCAAGGGTCATAAGCTTAATATTACTTTCTAATTATGACTCTTGACACATATTCACATAGAATCTGGCATGAGTGAGCCTAGTTTTTTCTTTAGTTACCAAATCCAGGGCAATAGGTTTTCCCAAACTTTTCACTATACCAAAAAGGACCTCCAGTTCCCAGAATTCCAATGGTAAGCCCTTCCAATCAACTTAAGTTATTATGAATCTTTTACAGGTCATATTAAGTGTAGATTTAGTTTATCAATCAACTTAGAAGTGTAAATACACCCTCCCATGCTTGAATGAAAGCTTGTGAAAGCATTTTGTGAGTGTCAAAATTAATCAGACAACAAATGAACTAAACCTTACAGGTATTTACTAGTCAATTATTATGCTTTTTTGTATCCATAGGTCCCAAATCATTGGTGTATCATCATATTTTCCCATTTATGTTCAGTGTTGTTTTCTATCCCACAAGCCCATAAGAATATTAGTTTTAGGTGATCCATCAAGGGAACCAACTAGATATGGAGGTTCTCCTTAGTCTGAGGCACCCAAAACTTGGAGGAGATCCCATTATTCCAGCCAAAGTTAGATCCAGATCACTTTTCCAAACCAAAGGTGCACTTCAGACCGATAACAGATTTTTGGCACACCTGGTGGGTTGATGAATCTAGATTATTTTTCACACATGTTATATAACATCCTGGACTATATTATTAAGAATTTTTCAAATTTTTATTTGTGCTTGGTAAAACTACATCCTTTTGGAGGCATTTTACTAAATATATCTGGCTATTTTGCTTGTCTAAACAGTCTATTTTCATAAACAGAAGACCTGTTTTTCCAATTTTCCATCTTTTATGTGGCCATGCACCCATGATGTTAGTTCCCAAGAGGAATTAATTTTATACAAGAGCTAAACCATCCAAATACACCTCATTTTTACTCATATGCCCCTCCAAATTAGTATTATAACCCTTATCACAATGAGTATGCCCATGACCAAAACCTTGCTAATTAGTATGGTCGTCATTACAATCAATATGTTGTTCAGGAACAAGGTTATACACAGGAATATGCAAGTTATGTAGATTATGGAGGAAATTCTATATAGGAGGAATATTTTTAGAGCAATGTTTAGAAATTGGAGCGTATGTGGTAGGATGCCAATGAGAAAGTATAAATTTTAAAAGTTAAATATCCTAATTTAGATCATCCTTGTTGATGCAAAAGACTTATACCTAGTTAGTTTATCTCACAAAATAGGTTTGAGGTAATAAGAAACTCTCTCCCTTAATTGATCAATTGTATTATGCCTTTTCAATAATTAAAGGATGATAAACATCAGGTTGATGAATCCTGTCAATGTGTTCCCACTTACCTTCCCTATCAAAATCTAATGACCATTCCTTATCAACCATCGCATCCCAATTATCAAATTCTAAATCTTTTCAATGCTACAATTTTTTATCCCTCTCCTTCATAAGTGAATTATAAGCCCTTACCTATTGTCCAATCGCTATCAAATAAGGTTAAACTCTAGCCCCCATCCTCCTTCATCCCCAAGTCTAATTCAACAAGCTAATGATTAGAAAATTAGTTAAGAGGGACATCCACTTTAAGAACTCAGCAAGCTAGAATTTATGGAAAACTCACAGGTTTGGGTTGCAAAATCTGAGTTCAATCGGATTCCATAGTTGGAGAAAGAGTGCATACTATTGGTACCCCAAATTTTTTCTCCTTTTTAGTCTAAGCAGCATCAGAGATATGGCATGAATCTTGACGTCAGATAGATCATGATGTGTGTTGTTTTGTAGCCGGGGATGTGATCTAACTGGAACTCAGATTTGTAGAGAGATGGATAACACTTTGAAAGGATTTGATCTGACCCTCACTATTTTAGGTTGTGCCTTTCAAACAAGGTAAGAGAACCTACATTGTAACCCCCAAATGGTGAAGGAGATGAAGATATCCGTCAATTTATATAAATCATATGAAAAGGCCTTGGGAAAATATGATCAACACTCCAAATCTACTTTGACAAGTTGTCAGTCTTAGATTATGGAGATATTTTCAATGCAAGGAAAGGGTTACTAAAGACATTATATGACCCTGATTTGCTTTGTGCATTTTTGTAAATGGATTGTATTATTTTGTTGACACACAATGCAATGCAGGGATAGTATGGGTAGGATTAATTTTTTTGAATGAATTTTTGGTGGGGTGTTGACAAGACAAACTAGGATATATCACATCTTTGACAACCTCTACAATACTTGAACAAATATCAAATAAAATGCTTCAAATAATCAGGATATTCTTTCAACCAGAAGAGGCATAAATAAAATCCCAGGTTGCACTCTTCACACAATATTTAGGAACTCACCACAAAAGCTTGAAGTAAAGAACTCAATTAAACAAAAACATCCTTGATCAAACCATGCCTAAGGTACCCCCAAAGGCTTACAATAAATCTCTGCAGTCAAGGAAGGTAAAGTGATCTTAAATTTTTTTATCTCTTTATCAAATGAAGAATCTTCTGAACATGAGATTGTAAATGCCACTAAACTATCAACAAGAAATGGATATTTTGTGTGATTTCTAAAGATTTTAAATGCAAGATTGAAACAAGAACAATGAAAACTATTTGCAAGCATTTAAAAATGATAACAAACATCATATTACCCAGAAAAACACAGATTAACTCAAAAGCTTGTTAGATTCATCAGTAGAGGAGAGTTTCATGAACAATCTCAGAGTTGTGTGATGGCTATACACTTGTAACCAACTCACATACACGAAAGATCCAACATAGAAGAAATTATTCTAGTTCTTTGGTGGGTTTTTCAGAAAAATGAGCTTTCTCTCAAAATTTTCTCATGATTTTTCAACTTTTTTCCCAACCCTTTGCATTTCTCCAAAATGCATTATATATCTCTTGCCACATTTGATCCTTCTTTCCCAACAAAATAATATGCCAAGGGATCAATTTTTTTACAACAATTCTTCATGATTCACTAAAAATGACATTTAACAAAATTTCCAATGAGAGTTGTTAGGTGTTTCTAAAATGGCAAATCATTGCAAATATTTGGATCATTATCCTTCTTGGAGGCACGTTTTTCATAAAAAAGGCATGCAGATGCCTTTCCATTCATCATTTCACCCTTTTACCCTTTAAAATTATTTCTGTAACTTTTAATTTGACACTTCACATGTTTTCTCAAGCTGGGGAAAAAATTATTTCAAAAACATCTCAAATCAAAATATTGAGTCATGAAACTGATTCCAATGATCCTAGAAGGCCAAAACGACAAGGAATTGCCAAAAATTCGATGAAATTTGATGTAAAATTTGTGATTCCAAGCTTCTGGGAGGAAAAATGGTAGCCAAAAATGAAAATGCACAGTTGTCCTTGATTTGCTACTTGTCAAACTATGATTGGGAACAAATTTGGTATTATTTTTTGACCTTTTGACATTTTTGAAAAAATGGAAAATTTTGAATTTTTCCCCGCCCCTCTGCCTTTGAATTTTGGATCTGACACGTGGCACATGGTGGGTCCCATTAGGATTGCGTTTCAATTTTGCGCATTTTGACCTTTTTGAATTTTTGGAAAGTTTTCACTTTTTGCCCCACAGGCTCACACCTTCGATTTCTCCCTCACCATGTGTCTCCTTGTGATTCGTCATGGGCCAGCACTCTAAATTTTGATTCTAAGTCATTTTTGCAAAAGGGAAAAAATTCCCTCCTACCTCTGCTGACCTGCTGACCCCACCTTGTCCTCTACCACGTGTCGCTTGATGATTCACTAGCAGGCCAGTGCTTCAATTTTTTATTTTAAGCCTTCTTTGCAAAAGGGAAAAAATTCTCCCATGCCTCCGCCAACCCACTGACCCGCCTTGTCTACTCATGGACACATGTCCTTTCCTGATTTTTTGTAGAGCTTTGGCCCAAAATTTTACTTTAAACCATTCAAAGTTAAAAAAATTCAAAATCACCAAAACCTTCACCCCACCATTTTGACTTTCCCTAGACACGTGTCCTCGTATGATTCACCACAGGGTTGCAGTCCAAAATTTTACTTTAACCCTTTGAGCCAAAATCCCAAAATTTTGTAAGTTTTTCTCCAGCACCCGCATCCACTCTAACCAAAAATACTTCCACGCATCCTCCTCTAGTTGGCTGTGGGGTTTTAGGAAAAATTTTGACTTTAACATTTTTACAAAATAAGATCTAAAAACCTTAAGGGAATCTAACCACCTGCCATCCCCCTGCCAATCAAAACATGCCACGTAGGCAAATTTGGAAAAAATGGGTCCATGGGCTCAAAAATTCCCCATTTGTCAAAAAAATGAAAAAGTCACAACACTTCCCCACTTTTCCTCAGCCAATTAGAAGTCTCCACATTTCCAATACCTTCTGAGGATGAATTTGATGGGTAAATGGTGCCTGTATCACCATCAAAATGCAAAAAAATCAAAGGATGCCCTAGAATTTAATTTTTTCACCAAGGATGGCAGATTTTTTGATTTTAAATCAACTGAACCATGTTTTTTACAACATTCCTGATCTAGGATTTGGATTTTCAAATACAAACAAGTATGATTTGATCAATTTTGATTTTTCCATGATCTGGTAAAGGGGAAAATGACATAGCCCCGCAAAATTGGAAAAACTAGGGCACAGAAAAGGGAAAACTTGGATTATTCTTTCAAATTAGAGAAAAACAACAAGTTTTTGATCATTTTAAAGCATTCAATTAGAGGGGAAGAATTTCAGACCATCAATTCAAAGGGTAAAATGTTTTTAAGTAAATACATATTTGGAAAATTAAGAGGAAACATGGTGCAAGCTCAAAAATGGCACCAACGTCAACTCTTGCTTGGGGACGGGCACTCCCAGTGAGTGCCACAAGGACAAAACATAGACCAAGTTCCAAAATATCCATTGGGAAAAGGAGTCATGAGCCAAAATCACCAAAACCTAGCTGAGAACCCAACACAAAAGGCTACCATATAGCAAGGCAAACCACAAACCGATAAAACACAAAAAACAAAGTGAAAAAACCAAACACTATACACTGTAACAAGTTGGTGCATACCTCAAATTTTGGGATTAATCCAAGAAATGCTTCAGATGCCTACCATTAACAGGAATTTCAAGCAATTCCCCATCTAAATCTTTGAGAAAAAAGTCATTCTCACTAATTCTAATATCAATGGCATAAGGGCCCATCCATTATGCATCAAATTTTCCATGCTTGCCCTTGTCTTCATGCCTACTATCCCACAAAAAAACCAGATCTCCAACATTGAAGGCTCTAGGAGTGACCTTCTTGTCAAAAAATCTATTCAATTTTTCCCTAAATCATACATGCCTTCGATGGGATGCTCTTCTCTACTCATCAAGCTCAATAATATGATTGATCCTTGATTCATATGAGCCAAGCTCTTGATCTTCCAACTATTGGGCAAACTGAAATGAAGATAATTGAAGGTGTAATGGAAGCAAATCCTGAGTTCCATACACTAATTCAAATGGGATTTTACTAGTAGCTCTTTTAGGAGTTATCCTATCAGTCCAAACTACAAATTTCAATTGTTCACCCCCATTTCTTCTTGTTTTACTCCAAGGTTCTTCTAATGATCTTCAAAAAATTCTTATTGTTGGACTCAGCTTGTCCATTCCCTTATAGTTTGAAGAATAAGTCATATTGATTCCATATTCATTGCACATTTCCATTAAAGGTTTGGCTCTAAAGCACATGGCATTATCAGCTATAATCTTGACTAAGACTCCAAATCTACATATGATTTGATTCAATAAGAAGTCCATAACTATTTAGTGTGTTGCTTTCTTGGTGGGGATTTTCTCTACCCACTTTGTAAAATAATTAGCGGGTACAATGATCCACTTATGGCCAGCACTAGAATGATTTGAAACCTCACCAATGAATTCCATCCCCCATTTCTTGAAAGGAGCTTCAATTGATAGATGTTGTAAAAGGATGGGAGCCTGAAGCTTTCAATCTTCCAGAGAAACGTTGGGAACTATTAAATTTTCTAACCAGCTGGGTTGCATATTTGAAGAGAGTAGGCCACCAATAACTAACTCTCAAAATTGTATATGTTGTTACTCTTCCAGCAAATTGTCCTCCACAAACTCCCCAATGGAAATTAGTAACTATCTTGGGAGCTTCATCTTCAGTTATGCATTTCAAGAGGACACCTTCAGGGTTCTTCCAAGCCAACCCAAAAGTCAGTGATGATGTATTTTTGAGAAGCCATCTTGAAGGCTCTTTTCTAATTTTTATTTAAATGATCAGGATAGCAAAGGTGTCTGAGATAAAAGATTATATTCTTGTACCACTCATAACTTACCAATTTCCCAAGAACATATGCCCTTTCTTCTTCTACTTCATTCACTTCCAAAGTCTACAGGTTGCTCTCAGCCATGAGCTTAGCAAGACCCAAACCTCTTACTATCTTTGTGGTTTGGATGTCCATATCATACTCCTGCAGTTTGTTCATCCATATACATCTTTTACTTGAGATCTCCATCTCTAATAAGATTTATTTTACCATGGTGTGGGGAACATAAGCAACAACTTTTGAACTTAAAATATAACACCTGAAAACCTTTGTTGCTTTCACTAAGGCAAATTCTTGTTTTTCCATGATTGTATACTTTGATTCAGCAGCTTGTACAGTCTTACTAAAGAAGGCAATAGGCCTCTCAGTGCCATCTTCACCATTTTCGAGCAAAACAGATGCAATAGTATTTTCAAAAGTAAAGGAGAAGATTTGGAAAGGGCGTCTTGTAATTTGGAGCTGCCAAGATAGGTGCATGTTTGAGTGCTTTCTTGATTCCTTCAAAAGCCTGAATAGCAGCCTCTTCCCATTTGATAGCCTAATCTTTCTTTAACATGCATGTGATAGGAAGGGTTAACTCAACAAAATTGGACACAAACATTCTAATGAAATTTATTTTCCCAAAGAAAGATTGGATGCCCTTCTTTGCTCTTAGAATTGGCACCTTGTTGATTGCTTCTATTCTCTCAAGGTCAATCATGACACCAGACTTTGAAACAATGTGACTGAGAAACTTGGCCTTTTGTACCCCAAAGTGACACTTATTTGGATTGAGAGAGATCCCAAACTCTCTACATCTGATCAACATCCTTTCCAAATGCTGCAAGTGATATTTTCTACTCTTTGAAAATACAGTCACATCATCCCTATAAACTAAAATGAATTCATTTATATAACCAGTAAAAGCAACATCCATTTCTCTTTAAAAGGTATCCCTAGCATTCATGATACCAAAAGGAATTCTCACATAAACATATGTTCCCTAAGGAGTGGTAAAGGTAGTTTTAAATCTTTCTGACTCCTTGACAACAACCTAATTCTAGCCAGAGAAACCATCCAAGGTGGACAACAATTTAGATCCAGTTACTAACTGCAACATGTTCTCCATGTTTGGAAAATGATAATTGTCCTTCATTGAAGTTCTATTTAGATTTCTGAAGTCTACACAAAGTCTGATATCTCCATTCTTCTTTCTGATTGGCATAAGGTTTGTAACCCAACATGAATACCTTATGGGCTAAAAGATCCCTCCTTCCTTCATTTTCTTCAATTCACCTTGCATTATCATGGAGAGGAGTGGATTAATTGTCCTTTGCTTCTATTTGAATGGCTTTACTTTTTTTTTAAGAGGGATCTCATGCTGAAACAAGTCTTCTCTATATGCTTTCAGCTCTTAATATGACCAGGCAGGGCAATCTTGATATTGTTTCAAAAATTGAAGATAGGACTGTTTTTCTTCCCTGCTTAAACTGCTGCCCAACCAAACTTTTCTTGGTTTTTCCTTTGTTCCCAAGTCATTCTCTTCCACTTCCCTTGAGGCAGACAAGTTTTTATTGATGATGTAATCAACATTGTTAAAATTAGATGCAAGAGCAACAAGGCCTCTAGGAATGGTGTTAGTTTTCAATCAGATAATATATTTTCCAAACAAAGTCTCTCTTCCTTCGGTCATACACACCCATTGGTTCCCAATAAAATATTCTAATTTGTAAACTCACCTTGGTTTTGTAAGAACCTTTGCGCTTTAGAATCATCATCAAACACTTTCCAATGTTTTATGTTGTCAGGGACAATTGGCCTAGTCAACAATTTAACGATATTGTACTCATAATAAGGTGAAATGGTGCAAACTCCAAATATTGACCCCAACACTACCAACTTGTCAACAACAACATTCAAACTTCTATCATGGTGCATAATATTGAAGGAATCAAACATCTCAACTAGACCCCAAACTGCATGTTTATACTGCTTCATCCATTGATTTTTTGTAGCATACAGTTTTCTTATTTGTTTGACAACAAACTCTAAATCTCCCCTTTACAATGATGTCCTTGACACCATACTTCCATGAAATTCTCATACCCAACAACAAGGCTTCATACTCAGCAATGTTGTTAGTACATTCAAATTTAAGCTTGAAGGAAAAAACAAATTCCTCCAAGCTAGGAGAAATCAAAATTACACCAGCACCATTTCCTAATTTGGAGCAAGCTCCATCAAATAACAAGGTCCAAGGATAACATACCTATTCAAGGAACTTTGACTGATCCATTTTTTTTTCTTTTCCATCAGCAAAACCAATAAAATTATCAGTATTAACATCAACAAATAATACTTCATAAGTAGCATTGTTTGGGTCCTCAATTAGATGCAACATTTTCTTTTCTCCATAGAGCTTAACTAGGCTGCCCTCAATGGGAATGGTGGAAAAATACATATCCATTTGGACACTCCCCTCCAACACTTGCAGCCCACTTTCTTAACAAAATCATAGCCCATTTGGCAGGGCAATCAACAATCACAACATCCAATTTTAAATTCCTCCTGGGATAAGATGCAAGCTGCACAACAACCAAACCTTTTACACAACCAACTACTAGTAATTCTCCCTGATTCCATGGCATTAAAATTTCCATAAGTTGCTTTCACTTTGATATCCAACTCATTCATGACTTCTAGAGGCATGACATTACATGATGCATAAGAATCAAACATACAATTGTGAAGTAGCTTATCCTTTATAATCAAAGTTGTTAAAAATGGATCAACATTTAATTGAGAATCAACCAAAGATGTCCCCAAATATACCTCAAGTGTCTCTCTAAGATCTTCTACTATTGGTGGTGTTTCAAGGTTAATAATGACTTGAGGGGGAGTCTCAACAACATTTACATTTCTGCCTAGATTATTCTTCTCTTCTTTCAATCCCAAGTACTCAAATTCTCTCTTCTTATGCTCAGGAATTATAAGCAACTCAATGATTCGAACACTCACTTTGATTTGGCTCAATACTTGGGGTATTCATAGGGAGCATTCTTTGGCAAAAAAGCATTGGAAGGGACACAAGAAGATTCATCAAATGGCAAAGGATTCTTGGCAGCTTGGGCATGATGAGGACTATAATTTTTTTCTTGGGACAGCAGAGCTTTTAGAAAATGTTTCTCTCCTAGGAGCTTCTTTTGGAATGCTTGTGAGCAAGGGTGTTTTAGGTTTGTCTTGAGGCCCAACTCCCTTAAAAACTTTACTTCTAGTGTTATAGTCTTTCTCTTGAGTTACAACATCATTCGTCAACAATTATCTATCTTCCTCTCAAGGGATACCACCATCATACTTCTTAATCATCAAAGTTCTTAAGTATTCAAAGTCATTGTTAGGAATTTCAAAAGCTTGCACTACATTAACTTCAAGAGTATGAGGGGGAAGCAAGACTTGTACCCATTTGATGCAATCCCAAAAGGTTGCAATAGTCCCTAGCACTTATTACTTTAGTAGATGTTGCTCCTCTTGTGAGCTTGAAGAACAGCCCACCATGAAAATATCATCCTCAATACCATATCATTATTAACTTCACCTTCCTTGCTGGTTCCTACTTCACATGGAGGATGGGGCAGAAACACCTTATCAAAACACACAACTCAATATCAGCAACTTCTTGTAACAACACAAGGGGGGGGGCGAACCCTATATTAAGGGATCAGGTAACATTCTTGGGGCCTGGTTCACAAGAGGAGGTGCTTGAGGATGTCTATTGTCGACCCAGACCTTGGTGCCCTTTTGGGCAACCTTTTTCATCAAACGCTTCTCATTCCTATTGATTCCCAAAGTCGTATCGGTGGTCTTGGGGCTAGGGGCCAGGTAGGCTAACCGGGGTGGTGTTAAGTTCTATCCAATTCCCTGCTCAAGGGCTCTGTCCAACTTGTATGAATTTTCTTGACAGGCCCCGGCGGCGAAGGGGGGTGGTGTCCAACAACCGTGTTTGCTAAATCAGCACCTTTGCTATCTTGAGGTTTTTCAAGGGTTTTATCAATTTTACAAAAAAAACACCATCTCTCTTGAAGGTTCTAACCCCTTGATATGTTTTCCAATTGAAGTGCCATGTGAAATATTTGTCTTAGATGTAAGGTTCCTGTCTCTTATAATATACGGCGACCTTTTATCAAATGCATCTTGCATATTTTATTAACAGATTCATCACAAGACCTCTAAACCAAGCGAGGCAGGGAAAGCCTTCGGGGCAAGAGTTTAGATTAACCTTTTGTTGAAGTGCGACTGGACTATGGGCTTCATTCAGGAGATTTCTTCGTTTGATATTCTCAAACTCAGACAGAAAAGAAATCTAGGATCACCTTGCCACCATATTACAATCCTAAATGCATGTGTTCATTTCAGTCCATGAATCGATAGAAGGGTGATCAGGTAAACGTTGGGTACCAATCACCGGTAACGGGGGGGAGGGAAGGCAAAATCGCTCTTCTAGAAGATGTATGAATAAACAAGGTGACAGACCCATCCTCAAAAACTCTATCTCAAGCACTTCCATCATATTCTTAAAAAAAGTGGGGGGAAGTTGGCTGATCACTGGGGCATTGTATAAGTGCATTTGTTGAGCTGGGGCATTTGGGGCAACCTATTTTCGGACATCTGTGGACAACTTGGTAACCACCATTCCTCTAAATTTATAGGCCCAAATGTGTTAACAACAAATGGAGGTCTAGGCTGAGCCATGTTATTGTGTGGTGGTTCTGGAGGAGAACAAAATGATGAGAAGCTAGAGGTCTTTGGGAATGGGAATGAAGTTTCAAAATAGATCCTCTTAAGGTCGTCTAGGCCTTCTTGATGATCTCTACAAACTAAAAAAGAAGGCACAGGATATATTTAGGGGGGGTTAGGCAGAGCCGTTGGGGTCCAAGCACAAGAAGGGTCCCTCACCTGATGGGGAAATCAAATCAGCAATATGATTGTCTGCATCAGGATCCACTTGAAGAAGAATTGTAGTCCTCAATCATAGGCCTGATCACTTTCAAACTCAAGCGAATGAGGGATCTCCTTTCCTGTAGTCATTCTCTAACACCCCACACACCTTTGGTCCCCTCTAGCTCGGTTTCTTGAATCTATAACTTCTTCCTTTAGCAGATTCCTTTAGAAAAGAGAATCTTTCCCTTCCATTTTGCAGGGAATTAGAAACAAACAAAATAAATGCCAAAGGTAAGACACTGATCTTTACTATCCATTTAGAACAACATGGAGTCACCACTAGGATTTTCACCCTAGTTGTGTAAATGCAACTAACATACGCTGTCACAGACTTATCAACACTAAAAATCTTGCTAGACTTTTCTAGATCATCCTTTTTTCTTGAATCATCCCACAAAATGCAATAAGGTGGCAAACCTCTGAGAAGGGGTATGGACTGAATACAATTATAGGCACAAACGTGTAACTTCATTTAATCCTTACCAATCTGATTAAATAAAAGATGCTTCAACAACATATTTGGCATGCAAATTTGCAAAGGACTTTACCAGGGTTTGTATATCATTGGGGAAATATCTCAAATATGCCTGTACATGGATCAGATTGACTTGAGAAATAAAAACTCACCGCTCTACTTTTAATTTCCAATCTTATAAATCTAATCAGAAGATGATACTTTACATTTAATTGCACATAAATTCACATCAAGAATTATCCACCAGGGACTAACATACTGGAAAGAATCTGTCCGCTCGAAATGTGCCCAGAAATTGTGGTACCCCACATTTTTTCTTCCTTTTTAGTCTGAGCAGCTCATAGATTATGGCATGAAGTGATTCAAATATATTATGAATTGTGTCCATTTGTAGCCGGGATTGATCTAACTGACACTCAAATTGAAAGAGATTGTAATCACTTTAAAGGATTGATCTGACCCTCACGATTTTGGTTGTGGCCTTTTCCAAGTAATAGAACCTACAATGTAACCCCCAAATTGTGAAGGATAATGGAAGATACCGTTCAATTTATATAAATCATATGAAAATTCCTTGGGAAAATATGATCAACACTCCAAATCTAACTTTGAAAAGTTGTCACTCTTAGATTATGGAGATATTTTCAATGCAAGGAAAGGGTTTACTAGAGACATTATATGATCCTGATTTGCTTTGTGCATTTTTGTAAATGGATTGTATTCTTTTGTTGACACACAATGCAATGCAGGGGTAGTATGGGTAGGATTAGTTTGTTTGAATGAATTTTTTTTGGGGTGTTGAAAAGACAAACTGGGATATATCACATCTTTGAAAACCTCTACAATAACATTGAAGCTCTAGGATGAACCCTTCCTTGTCAAAAAATCTATTCATTTTTCCCTAAATCATACATGCCTCGATGGATGCTCTTCTCCTACCATCAAGCTCATAATATGATTGATCCTTGATTCATATGAGCCACCACACTCTACTTGATCTTTGCACTATTGGGCAAATGAAATGAGATACTGAAGGTGTAATGGAAGCACAATCCGGAGTTCCATACACTAATTCAATGGGAATTTTACTAGTAATCCTTTTAGGAGTGTCCTATCAGTCCAAACTATACAAATTTCAATTGTTCACCCCCATTTCTTCTTGTTTTACTCCAAGTTCTTACTAATTATCTTCAAAAAATTCTTATTGTTGGACTCAGCTTGTCCATTCCCTTATAGTTTGAAGAATAAGTCATATTGATTCCATATTCATTGCACATTTCCATTAAAGGTTTGGCTCTAAAGCACATGGCATTATCAGCCTATAATCTTGACTACTAGACTCCAAATCTACATATGATTGATTCAATAAGAAGTCCATAACTATTTAGTGTGTTGCTTTCTTGGTGGGGATTTTCTCTACCCACTTTGTAAAATAATTAGCGGGTACAATGATCCACTTATGGCCAGCAACTAGAATGATTTTGAAACCTCACCAATGAATTCCATCCCCCATTTCTTGAAAGGAGCTTCAATTGATAGATGTTGTAAAGGATGGTATCCTGAAGCTTTCAATCTTCCAGAGAAACGTTGGGGAACTATTAAATTTTCTAAACCAGCTGGGTTGCATATTTGAAGAGAGTAGGCCACCAATAACTAACTCTCAAAATTGTATATGTTGTTACTCTTCCAGCAAATTGTCCTCCACAAACTCCCCAATGGAAATTAGTAACTATCTTGGGAGCTTCATCTTCAGTTATGCATTTCAAGAGGACACCTTCAGGGTTCTTCCAAGCCAACCCAAAGTCAGTGATGATGTATTTTTGAGAAGCCATCTTGAAGGCTCTTTTCTAATTTTTATTTAAATGATCAGGATAGCAAAGGTGTCTGAGATAAAAGATTATATTCTTGTACCACTCATAACTTACCAATTTCCCAAGAACATATGCCCTTTCTTCTTCTACTTCATTCACTTCCAAAGTCTACAGGTTGCTCTCAGCCATGAGCTTAGCAAGACCCAAACCTCTTACTATCTTTGTGGTTTGGATGTCCATATCATACTCCTGCAGTTTGTTCATCCATATACATCTTTTACTTGAGATCTCCATCTCTAATAAGATTTATTTTACCATGGTGTGGGGAACATAAGCAACAACTTTTGAACTTAAAATATAACACCTGAAAACCTTTGTTGCTTTCACTAAGGCAAATTCTTGTTTTTCCATGATTGTATACTTTGATTCAGCAGCTTGTACAGTCTTACTAAAGAAGGCAATAGGCCTCTCAGTGCCATCTTCACCATTTTCGAGCAAAACAGATGCAATAGTATTTTCAAAAGTAAAGGAGAAGATTTGGAAAGGCGTCTTGTAATTTGGAGCTGCCAAGATAGGTGCATGTTTGAGTGCTTTCTTGATTCCTTCAAAAGCCTGAATAGCAGCCTCTTCCCATTTGATAGCCTAATCTTTCTTTAACATGCATGTGATAGGAAGGGTTAACTCAACAAAATTGGACACAAACATTCTAATGAAATTTATTTTCCCAAAGAAAGATTGGATGCCCTTCTTTGCTCTTAGAATTGGCACCTTGTTGATTGCTTCTATTCTCTCAAGGTCAATCATGACACCAGACTTTGAAACAATGTGACTGAGAAACTTGGCCTTTTGTACCCCAAAGTGACACTTATTTGGATTGAGAGAGATCCCAAACTCTCTACATCTGATCAACATCCTTTCCAAATGCTGCAAGTGATATTTTCTACTCTTTGAAAATACAGTCACATCATCCCTATAAACTAAAATGAATTCATTTATATAACCAGTAAAAGCAACATCCATTTCTCTTTAAAAGGTATCCCTAGCATTCATGATACCAAAAGGAATTCTCACATAAACATATGTTCCCTAAGGAGTGGTAAAGGTAGTTTTAAATCTTTCTGACTCCTTGACAACAACCTAATTCTAGCCAGAGAAACCATCCAAGGTGGACAACAATTTAGATCCAGTTACTAACTGCAACATGTTCTCCATGTTTGGAAAATGATAATTGTCCTTCATTGAAGTTCTATTTAGATTTCTGAAGTCTACACAAAGTCTGATATCTCCATTCTTCTTTCTGATTGGCATAAGGTTTGTAACCCAACATGAATACCTTATGGGCTAAAAGATCCCTCCTTCCTTCATTTTCTTCAATTCACCTTGCATTTTCATGGAGAGGAGTGGATTAATTGTCCTTTGCTTCTATTTGAATGGCTTTACTTTTTTTTTAAGAGGGATCTCATGCTGAAACAAGTCTTCTCTATATGCTTTCAGCTCTTAATATGACCAGGCAGGGCAATCTTGATATTGTTTCAAAAATTGAAGATAGGACTGTTTTTCTTCCCTGCTTAAACTGCTGCCCAACCAAACTTTTCTTGGTTTTTCCTTTGTTCCCAAGTCATTCTCTTCCACTTCCCTTGAGGCAGACATGTTTTTATTGATGATGTAATCAACATTGTTAAAATTAGATGCAAGAGCAACAAGGCCTCTAGGAATGGTGTTAGTTTTCAATCAGATAATATATTTTCCAAACAAAGTCTCTCTTCCTTCGGTCATACACACCATTGGTTCCCAATAAATATTCTAATTTGTAAACTCACCTTGGTTTTGTAAGAACCTTTGCGCTTTAGAATCATCATCAAACACTTTCCAATGTTTTATGTTGTCAGGGACAATTGGCCTAGTCAACAATTTAACATTGTACTCATAATAAGGTGAAATGGTGCAAACTCCAAATATTGACCCCAACACTACCAACTTGTCAACAACAACATTCAAACTTCTATCATGGTGCATAATATTGAAGGAATCAAACATCTCAACTAGACCCCAAACTGCATGTTTATACTGCTTCATCCATTGATTTTTTGTAGCATACAGTTTTCTTATTTGTTTGACAACAAACTCTAAATCTCCCTTTACAATGATGTCCTTGACACCATACTTCCATGAAATTCTCATACCCAACAACAAGGCTTCATACTCAGCAATGTTGTTAGTACATTCAAATTTAAGCTTGAAGGAAAAAACAAATTCCTCCAAGCTAGGAGAAATCAAAATTACACCAGCACCATTTCCTAATTTGGAGCAAGCTCCATCAAATAACAAGGTCCAAGGATAACATACCTATTCAAGGAACTTTGACTGATCCATTTTTTTTTCTTTTCCATCAGCAAAAACCAATAAAATTATCAGTATTAACATCAACAAATAATACTTCATAAGTAGCATTGTTTGGGTCCTCAATTAGATGCAACATTTTCTTTTCTCCATAGAGCTTAACTAGGCTGCCCTCAATGGGAATGGTGGAAAAATACATATCCATTTGGACACTCCCTCCAACACTTGCAGCCCACTTTCTTAACAAAATCATAGCCCATTTGGCAGGGCAATCAACAATCACAACATCCAATTTTAAATTCCTCCTGGGATAAGATGCAAGCTGCACAACCAAACCTTTTACACAACCAACTACTAGTAATTCTCCTGATTCCATGGCATTAAAATTTCCATAAGTTGCTTTCACTTTGATATCCAACTCATTCATGACTTCTAGAGGCATGACATTACATGATGCATAAGAATCAAACATACAATTGTGAAGTAGCTTATCCTTTTATAATCAAAGTTGTTAAAAATGGATCAACATTTAATTGAGAATCAACCAAAGATGTCCCCAAATATACCTCAAGTGTCTCTCTAAGATCTTCTACTATTGGTGGTGTTTCAAGGTTAATAATGACTTGAGGGGGAGTCTCAACAACATTTACATTTCTGCCTAGATTATTCTTCTCTTCTTTCAATCCCAAGTACTCAAATTCTCTCTTCTTATGCTCAGGAATTATAAGCAACTCAATGATTCGAACACTCACTTTGATTTGGCTCAATACTTGGGGTATGTCATAGGGAGCATTCTTTGGCAAAAAAGCATTGGAAGGGACACAAGAAGATTCATCAAATGGCAAAGGATTCTTGGCAGCTTGGGCATGATGAGGACTATAATTTTTTCTTGGGACAGCAGAGCTTTTAGAAAATGTTTCTCTCCTAGGAGCTTCTTTTGGAATGCTTGTGAGCAAGGGTGTTTTAGGTTTGTCTTGAGGCCCAACTCCCTTAAAAACTTTACTTCTAGTGTTATAGTCTTTCTCTTGAGTTACAACATCATTCGTCAACAATTATCTATCTTCCTCTCAAGGGATACCACCATCATACTTCTTAATCATCAAAGTTCTTAAGTATTCAAAGTCATTGTTAGGAATTTCAAAAGCTTGCACTACATTAACTTCAAGAGTATGAGGGGGAAGCAAGACTTGTACCCATTTGATGCAATCCCAAAAGGTTGCAATAGTCCTAGCACTTATTACTTTAGTAGATGTTGCTCCTCCTTGTGAGCTTGAAGAACATCCCACCATGAAAATATCATCATCAATACCATCATCATTATTAACTTCACCTTCTTGCTGGTCTACTTCACATGGAGGATGGGGCAGAAAACACCTATCACACCAATCAATATCAGCAACTTCTTTAACAGCAACAACCCTAGTAGTTAAGGGATCAGGTAACATTCTTCCTTCACGTGCTTGAGGATGTCTATTTGTAGACCCAACAGGCCCTTTACCTTTTTCATCAAAACTCTTCTCATTCCTATGGTGATTTCCAAATCTATCTTGTGCTTGCTACCTAGGCTAACCTTGTGAAGTCTATCCAATTCCCTTCTCAACTCTTGCCAACTTGTATGAGATTTCTTTGACAGCCCCTGCCAAAGTTTTCACAACCTTTTCTAAATCAGCACCTTTGCTATCTTGAGGTTTTTCAGGGTTTATCAATTTTACACCATCTCTCTTGAGAGGTTTCCTAACAGCCTTGATATTGTTTTCAATTTGAAGTGCCATGGTGAAATATTGTCTTAGATTGGTAAGGTTCCTGTCTCTTAGGTAATAGGCTACCTTTTTATCAAATGCATCTGCATATTTTATTAAACAAGATTCATCACAAGACCTCAAACCAACAGGCAGCCTTCTCAAAGTTTTTTTAAACCTTGTGTTGAAGTCATGGACTGATTCATTAGAGTTCTTCTTTATATTCTCAAACTCAGACAAAAGAAATCTAGGATCAGTCTTGTCACCATATTACATCCTAAATGCATTTTTCATTTCAGTCCATGAATCGATAGAATTATCAGGTAGAACCTTGTACCAATCCCTAACATCCTCTTCTAGTGTATGAATAAACAATTTTACATACACATCCTCAAACTCTATCTCAAAATCTTCCATCATATTATTAAAAAGTTTGAGTTGCTGATCACCATTAATAGCATTGTTAGCTTGGAATTTTGGCAACCTATTTCTGACATCTTGTGGGACAACATTTGGGTAACCATCCATTCCTCTAAAATTTATAGGACCAAAGGTGTTAACAACAAATGGAGGTCTAGGCTGAGCCATGTTATTTTGTGGTGGTGATCTTGGAGGAGAAACAAAATGATGAGAAGCGAGAGGTCTTTGGGGAATGGGAATGAAATTTTCAAAATAGATCTCTCTTAAGGTCTCTCCTTCTTGATGATCTCTAGCAAATTAAAAAAACACAGGAGTATATTTAGGAGCAAGCCTTTCCAATGCACAAGAAGGTCCCTCACCTGATGGGGAAATCAAATCAGCAATAGGATTGTCTGAATCAGATCCACTTGAAGAAGAATTGTAGTCCTCAATAATAGGCTGATCACTTTCAAACTCAACAATAGGGATCTCCTTTCTTGTAGTCAAGTCTCTAACAACCTTCCACACCTTTGTCCCCTCTAGCTCTGGGTTTCTTGAATCTATAAACTACTTCTTAGCAGAGTCCTTGAGAAAGAGAGATCTTCTTCCTTCCAGTTTTGCAGGGATTAGAAACACAAAAGTAAATGACAGAAAGGTAAGACACTGATATTTATCAATATTAGAACAACATGGAGTCACCACTAAGGATTTTCACCCTAGTTGTGTAAATGCACTAAAATACTCTGTCAAATACTTATCAACACTAAAAATCTTGCTAGACTTTATAGATCATACCTTCTTTTCTTGAATCAATCAACCACAAATGCAAATAAGGTGCAACCACTACTGGAACTGATACAATTATAGGCAAAACTTGTAACCTTCATTTAATCCTTACAAATCTGATTATAAAATGATGCTTCAACAACATATTTGCATGCAAAATTTGCAAAGGACTTTACCAGGGTTTTATATGCATTGAAATATCTCAAATATGCATGTACATGGATCAGATTGAACTTGAGAGAATAGAAAACTCACAGCTCTACTTTTAATTCCAATCTTATAAATCTAATCAGAAGATGATACTTACATTTGTAATTGCACATAAATCACACAAGAAGTATCACCAGGGATCTAAAATACTAAAGAATCTCCCTAGAAATGGTGCCAGAAAGTGTTGGTACCCAAATTTTTTCTCCTTTTTAGTCTGAGCAGCATCATAGATATGGCATGAAGCTTGAATTCAAATATATTATGATGTGTGTCATTTTGTAGCCAGGGATGTGATCTAACTGACACTCAAATTTGAAGAGAGATTGATAGCACTTTAAAGGATTTGATCTGACCCTCACTATTTTAGGTTGTGCCTTTTAACCAAGGTAATAGAACCTACATTGTAACCCCCAAATGGTGAAGGAGATGAAGATATCCGTCAATTTATATAAATCATATGAAAATTCCTTGGGAAAATATGATCAACACTCCAAATCTAACTTTGAAAAGTTGTCACTCTTAGATTATGGAGATATTTTCAATGCAAGGAAAGGGTTACTAGAGACATTATATGATCCTGATTTGCTTTGTGCATTTTTGTAAATGGATTGTATTCTTTTGTTGACACACAATGCAATGCAGGGGTAGTATGGGTAGGATTAGTTTGTTTGAATGAATTTTTTTTGGGGTGTTGAAAAGACAAACTGGGATATATCACATCTTTGAAAACCTCTACAATACTTGAACAACTATTAGATAAAATGCTTCAAATAATCAAAATATTCTTTCAACTAAAAGAGGCATAAATGGAAGCCCAAGTTGCACTCTTCACACAATATTTGGGAACTCACCACAAAATCTTAAAGTAAAGAACTCAATTAAACACAAAAATCCTTGATCAAACCACACCTAAGGTACCCTCAAAGGCTTACAAGCAATCTCTGTAGTCAAGGAAGGTAAAGTGATCTTAAATTTTTTTATCTCTTTATCATATGAAGACTCTTCTAAACATGAGATTGCAAATGCCACTAAACTATCAACAAGAAATGGATATTTTGTGTGATTTCTAAAGATTTTCAATGCAAGATTGAAACAAGAATAATAAAAACTATTTACAGGAATTTAAAATTGATAACAGACATCATATAGCTCATAAAAACACAGATTAACTCAAAAGCTTGTTAGATTCATCAGCATGGGAGAGTTTCATGAACAATCTCAGAGCTGTGTGATGGCTATACACTTGTAACCAACTCACATACATGAAAGATCCAACACATAAGAAATTATTCTGGTTCTTTGGTGGGTTTTTCAGAAAAATGAGCTTTCTCTCAGAATTTGCTCATGATTTTTCAACTTTTTCCCGACCTTTTACATTTCTCCAAAATTCATTATGTATCTCTTGCCACATTTGATCCTTCTTTCCCAACAAAATAATATGCCAAGGGATCAATTGTGTTACAAAAATTCTTCATGATTCACTGAAAATAACATTTAACAAATTTGCAACGAGAGTTACTAGGTGTTTCTAAAATGGTGAATCATTACAAATATCCAGATCATTATCCTTTCTGGAGGCATGTTTTTCATCATCAAGGCATGCAGATGCCTATCCATTCATCATTTCACCCTTGTACCCTTTAAAATTACTTCTGCAACTTTTAATTTAACACTTCACGTGTTTGCTCGAGCTGGGGCAATAATTACTTCAAAAACATCTCAAATCAAAATATTGAGTCATGAAACTGATTCCAATGATCCTAGAAGGCCAAAACGACAAGGAATTGCCAAAAATTCGATGAAATTTGATGTAAAATTTGTGATTCCAAGCTTCCTGGAGGAAAAATGGTAGCCAAAAATGAAAATGATAGTTGTCCTTGACTTGCTATGTGTCGAACTATGATTGGGAACAAATTTGGGCTTATTTTTTGACCTTTTGACATTTTTGAAAAAATGGAAAAATTTTACTTTTTCCCCTGCTCCTCTGCCTTTGAATTTTGGAGTTGACATGTGGCACATGGTGGGTGGCATTGGGATCGCACTTCAATTTTGTGCATTTTGACCTTTTTTGAATTTTTGGAAAATTTTCACTTTTTGCCCCCACAGGCCCGCACCTCCGATTTCTCCCTCACCACGTGTCTCCTTGTGATTCGTCATGGGCCAGCACTCCAAATTTTAATTCTAAGTCTTTTTTGCAAAAGGGAAAAAATTTCCTCTTGCCTTTGCCCAACCCACCGACCCCACCTTGTCCTTTGCAACGTGTCGCTTGATGATTCGCTAGCAGGCCAGCACTTCAATTTTTTATTTTAAGCCTTCTTTGCAAAAGGGAAAATATTCTCTCCTACCTCTGCCGGCCCACCGATCCACCTTGTCTGCTCATGGACACATGTCCTGTCCTGATTTTTTGCAGAGCTTCGGCCCAAAATTTTACTTTAAACCATTCAAGTTAAAAAATTTCAAAATCACCAAAACCTTCGCCCCACCATTTTGAATTTTCTTGAACACGTGTCCTCCTATGATTCACCACAGGGATGTGGTCCAAAATTTTACTTTAACCCTTTGATCCAAAATCACAAAATTTCATAAGTTTTTCTCCACCACCCGCATCCACTCGACCAAAAATACTTCCACGCATCCTCCTCTGGTTAGCTGCGGGGGTTTCGGGAAAAATTTCAACTTTAACATTTTTTGTAAAATAAGGTCTAAAAACCTTAAGGGAATCCGACCACCCACCATCCCCTTGCCAATCAGAAGATGCCACGTAGGCAAATTTGGGAAAAAATGAGTCCCTGGGCCCAAAAATGCCCCATTTGTCAAAAAAGATAAAAATGAAAAGTCGCAACACTTCCCTACTTTTCCTCATCCAATTAGAAGCCTGCCACATTGCCAATACCTTCTGAGGATGAATTTGATGGGGAAAATGACGCCCATATGACCGTCAAAATGCAAAAAAAATTCAAAGGATGCCCTTGAATTCAATTTTTTTCACCTAAGGATGGCAGATTTTTCGATTTTAAATCAAACTGAACCATTTTTTTTACAACATTCCCGATCTAGGATTTGGATTTTCAAATACAAACAAGTATGATTTGATCAATTTTGATTTTTCCACAATCTGGCAAAGGGAAAAATGACATAGCCCACAGAATTAGAAAAATTAGGGCACATAAAAGGGCAAACTTGGATTATTCTTTCAAATTAGGGGGAAAACAAGAAGTTTTGTGAGGCATTTTAAAGCATTCAATTGGAGGGGGAAGAATTTCATACCATCAATTCAAAGGGTTAAAACATTTTTGAGCAAATACATATTTGGAAAATTAGGGGAAGCATGGTGCAAGCTCAAAAATGGCACCAACACATACAATAGGTGAAGGATTTAGAGAATCAACTAGATCATGATCCACAAGCAAAGATAAGAAATCATGAGGTTATACCATCTTTTGGTATAGTAAATGATTTAGTTATAGTTGTTGATTTAAACATTATTGATTTAGAGCACTAAATTTTTTCTAACCTTGCATACAAATCTTCCCATAAGTGATCATGGAACAAATTTTAAGGAAGAGGATTTTCATATCCAATCTGAAAATCAATCAGTAGATTTAGTGCTACTATATGATCATGAACAAAATGTTTTTTGGTTTATGATATTTCTTGCTAGATGAAGAAAATTATGAGGATGAGGATGATATAAAGGGAAAAGAAGAGTTCTAAATTGAGTAGTATGATGCAACTGAATGAAATGACCCTTGTTACCCTGCATGATTATAGATTTCTACACTTTTGGAGAATTGTAATGATTCTCAAGGGATATCAGAAGATGTTGTAATGTACCAAGAAGAGAAAAAGAATTGAAAGAAGGGTTTTGAACTATAAGGTTACATAGTGGATCAAAATGAAAGAATAAGAGGTTGAAATTATTACATTACCAGTTACCATGGATGACATAGATCAGCTTGGAGAGGAAAAATAATATTGTTATTACCTTCTGCATGTAGAGAAAATCATGATACTTGGAAGATCAAGAAAAAAATATTTTTTAGTTGTGAGAAGACGTTTGGTCCCATTCAATACTTGGTTGGTTTGGAGTCAGTTTCAGCAGGTAGTACCAATAGTTATGCTTGATTTAGAGCACAAACAAGATCTTCACATTCTCAAAGATTCGACAACAATACCTTCCAAACTAAGTTATAGATCTGATAGAGGTATTTTTCATATTCTAAACTGATATTTTGAGCAAGTTAAAGGTTATGAATCTTGTTTTTATCTTTTCCATGTGATTTGATTGAAAATTTGGTCTCATGGCTTCATTTTCTCAAAAAATAAAGATATTTCTCTCTTCCAGTATCATGATTTTATTAGCTTCTTTTTTCAGCTAGTTAGATTAGGTTAGTGTAGGTTTTATGTTTGCAAAAAAATCTCTTCTGCACACCTAGCATGCTTCCCCTTGAAGAATATATGATTTTTTAGTCTTGTTAGGATTTTTTCTTTCCTCTAAGTGTAGTTTTACACATGTTGTTATTATTTTTCAGTTTTTGTGGAGGATTTTCAGTCTTAGGTAGGTTTTCTTGGCATTAAGTATGCATGGTCAATCTTACAGGAGGATTTTAGATGGTTTTACATGGCTGAAAAGGAGTAGATTCAAGGGTTCTTTCTGATTAGTAGGCAATTAGTTCAGTATAGTCACCAAATACATTAACCATTTTGTGTCATCATCAAAAATGGGGTATAAAAAACTTTTAGGTTACTCATTTTTAGTTGCTAATTTGACAAACACACGTGCAGTATGTAGTTAAGAATGTTGGTCCATAATGTTTATTCCTCACATAGGAGGTCATTCCGACATTCATATTTGTTAGGATCATGCATCAGCCTTTTCAGACTGTTGCAGGGTCATGATAAAGATGGTAAAGGCATCGTAAATTAGAAACATACACGCTAGGAAAACAAGCATTCAGGTTGCATTTTTCAAATATCAAAGAAAAGCATAGTTGTAGATGTCATAACTTGTTTGTATTTCAATTTCAGATTAGATGAAGGTATAATTAATTCATTTTTTCTTATGACTAGTTGAATTTATCATTGTGGTGAGTTGTAAAAGATCATTCCATATTATGTTATTGAAATAAAATGTAAAAGGAACATACAAAGATCATTACATAAAAAAATTACATTGATTTGTAAGGAAATTGTACATTTTTTCTCACAGAAGCTGTGAGAAATAACTAAAGAGAAAGAATACATATAAATAAAAAACTAAGAATGTAAAGGAGAATGGACCCATCATTTCCTAGTAGATGTGGTCTACTCTCATTCATGAGGCTTCTCCAACTTTTTTTTCCATCTTCATAGTGCTGCCCCGCACACCTGAAAAGAGGACAATAATAAGATATTAGATTTTAGGATTCCAACTTCATTATATTATTATCTTTCAGTGTATATGCATTCTAGAACAATAATTTTCAAAAGGAAAAGAGATAAAATGTGAAACAAGATCAACATGATTTCAGGAAGAAAAGATTGAAAATTTCAGTGCTCATCAATGAATTAAGAGGAAAACTCCTCAATGAAAGTATGTTTAAGGTATATAGGTTAAAATAATGTAATTTATAGATTTACAAAATACACATTCTCAAAAGAATGTTCAAACATACAATGATCAAATCTGAAAAGTGTAGGTTCCCATCACATTTTCAGTCATGCCATACTTTTGAGAAAAATTATAATCAATTTTTCTAGGGAATAAGATACAAGTTTTAGGATCAATTTTTAAGAATAAAAATTCAACAGACCTCCAATTACTTATTGATTTTTAGAAGTACAAATTTATAGCATACAATTTTAAAGTTCTCCAAAACAAAATAAATGAAATGATATCATGCTCTTGCAAAGGGCTTAATAAGAAAATTTTGCAATTAGATCTGATTTCATGGTTTGTTCCAAGTTATTATAGATACAATTTTCCAAAATTACAAAGTATGTGTTTCATTATTTTCTCATAAAATAACAAGGTAGATATCTCTCAAGTGCAAGAACAATTTTTTTTATATATTACAGTCTTCATCATGATTTCAAGAGCAAACCATAAATTCAAAAGTGTCATTTCTTCCAACAATATAGGTTTCACAAATTGATCATAGTTGTCATACCTTATAGAAAGGATAGCTTCATGTTTCTTTTTTCAAGAACAATGCACATTTCTACAAATCGCAACACTTAATAGGAATCTTACATATTACTTATATTTACCAAGTAATATAAGAAGCTCAATGTTTTTTCACTCTTATTAGCCATCACATCAACATGTGGAAACAAGAACAAAAGCATAACTCAAGGAATAATGTTTTAGAATGTTTTTAATGATGCCTTACATAGATTTCACATTATAACAACCATCAACTAATGTTGAAAAAATCATACAAAGTTTAGTAGTTGTGATAAGAACCTTGCGCATAATAAATCAATAAATTGCAGAAGACAATAAAACACAAGAGATATAGGGGGACAAGATTCCCTAATATGCAATATATTCATAATAATACCCTTAAGGTAGGGCAACACCATATAATTATCCTTAAGGAAGGAGTAACTCCAAAATCTCCCAAGATGGGAATCCACTTCGAGGGGGACACCTCCAATATACCTCTACCAAGTAGAAGACTCAACTCATACATCCATTACCTCCTCATAATGATACTCACATCCTTTAAATAGGATGGGTAACACCTAATCCCAATGTAGGCCGACCCATTACCCAATATAATTAATTCCTATGTGAGCCCATATAACTAACTAAGGAGATGTGTGCCACATGTCGGCATCTCCATCAACCCATATACATTATATTATCATATCCCATGTGAACCCATGCATATAACTAAGGGGATGTGTGCCACATGTTGGCATCTCCATCAACCCATATATATTATATTATCATATCCCAAGGTACATAGCATTGCCTCCCTCTTTGACATGTTTCGTCCCTGAAACATAAGAAGAATCCATATAATGAGTGTGCTTTAAATTATTGCACACTTGTCACCATGCTTGATCATCTAACCACCCATATGAAATCCTAGTGGGTGATGTTACTCCAAAAATGATTCCATATTCCATTGTGCACATATAATTACATCATGGTCCATATGTGTTCATCCTTGGCATCCATACATATCCATAATTATTATTCATGTGATTCCATGACATATGCTAATTATTTTTCCATTGATTCCATGTATAGCCAAAATTATTACTCCTCCAATTCCCTGTATATCCATATAGATTTCTGCCCTTGTGTTTCTGTTGTATATATCTTCCCCCTCGGGTAGATATGGGAATAACAACAGGTAAAGGGCGCATGATATAAGGTGTTAACATGAAGAAATTTTCACCTTCGCACAGGTAAAATTATGTTGACATAAGGATGGATGCGCCGGGGTGCATCTTCAGGAGGCGCAACATTTTGAGCGCTGACAGGAAGCAGACCCTGACCCAGATATTCAAATGGCCATAACTTTTCACAGGGAGCTCGGATTCACGCAAGGTTGGAATTTTTGGAAATCTTATGAGGTCCTCTATCCAACTATTACTGGATATCTTTAATTGGGTGAGAAAAAATTCTTAAAAAATGTAAAATATAGTTCGCCACTTTTTGGGTTTGCTAGGGTTCTCACCTACAGCCATAATGAGATAAATTAAATGTAACCTAGAGGTGGTTGGGGTAGATTTGGATTTCCTCTCTCTTCCCTCTCTCATTATTTCTATAAATTTTAAGGAGGGGTTTCTTTCTAAAGGTTGGAAATTCTTTTTTTTTCCCTCCCTTCATTTCTTTGGCAGGTGAGTTTGTGGAGTTCAAACCTCCCATTTAAAACTGTAATGCAACTTTGCCTCTTGGCATTTTGTAGTGTATTGTATTAATATTTGGAGTAGATAATACATGTTTGTGGATGATTCTCAACCCTCTCTATGTTTATTTGCATCCTTCTGATCTTTCACTACAATTTTGGTTATTTGTGCATGATCTTGCATTGCATTTTAATGGTTTGTGTTTATTGGCAAGACAGGTGTTCTTCATTCCTTGGTGCATCACCTTTGTTATTTTAGGTTTTTTTTTATGCATCTTCTTACCATGTCTCCTTGGAAAGTTAGATTATGTTTTTGAGTAAACCCTCTACATTTTTATGTGTGCATCTGAACAGAGGAATAGGAACCGGCCTTCATCCGGAGAGCTTTCCAGATTCACAAGGTCCCACACTTGGAAAAAGCTCCATGTTATGCAATCACACTGAGAGTCTCAACCCATCGAGTTGCAAACATTCAAGGGTGATATGATTCACCATCAACAATTTCCTATCATGTCTCCATGATTTTTTCCTCTCATGATGATGTGGGTGTCTATATGGTGCAACCTTAGTATGCTTAACCTTATCAAACTTTTCCTCCACTTTCTTTTCCTCTTCCAACTTGTTTGCTATTTCTTTTTTCTCTTGAGTAGAGAAACTATTTTTTACTTTTTCATCATGTTCTTCATCTTCTCCTTCTGATTCATCCTTATTTCCTTCTTCACTATCTTCAAATTCATCTTCATGATCCCATTTTACATTCCTTTTTTCCTTATTAAGTGTGATATCTTGCAATGTAATTTTCTTTCTCTTGTACCATAATTTCATGAATTTATTTTACACATTAATATTAACTGTTCCCAATGTCTCTAACCAAGGATATCTGAGAACAATATCCATACCATCCATATCTAAAGCATAAAAATATGAATGTAAAACATATTTATCCATAGAAAGCTTTAAATCTTCAAAAACTTGAATATGTTTACCATCCATTTGAGATTCCTTGATATGCTTTGTTTGCACATGTAGATTTTGAGCTACATCCATATTGATGAAGTTATATTTTCTGCTAGGGTTTATCTGAAAAAATTACCTTTTTTCTTTGAATGCACCCTTCAAACTGAAATATTGAAGCTTCCTTCCTTGGAGATGCATTACTCCTATGTAGCAGCTTCATCATCAACCTTTTATGTCTTCTCCACCATCAACATTTTCTTCTTCTTATTCTTCTTCTTGTGTTGTTACTGCTTCTTCTTCTTCTTCTTTTATCCTGACAAAATTCCTTGTTTCTTTTTTGTTTCCCATCTAGCTAAGAAAATATCCTCCATTTCCTCCCAATCCCAATCCAATAGATCTATATCCAAATAAGAATACCAATGTTGTGCTTTCCCACCAAGATGAAGATAAAAAATAACCCATACAAAAAATTCTTCAAAATACATTTGTTTAAATTTTATCCACCATGTTTTTCATAAATTTCCCCATCTACCATAGAAAATTGGTATATCTTTGATGTATAAAAATTAGGGTTTCACAAACTTACTCCTTTGATTTCAAATATTGTTACTTGATGATTTCATAAATATGATTCAGCCTCAAATCTGAAACCACAAAGAAGTAGCCCCTAATAAAATTTTGAGATATTTCCGAAATATGTAAGAAATTTGGGAAAATTCCTCAAATTTTGGCCTGTAGAGTAAAATAGTGAAAAATAAATAAAACTAAAATAAATCTGACAAAATATATCCAAAAATTATGAAATTTCATTGGTAAAACCTTTTAATATATTTACCATCAACCCAAAAAAAATTATTTCCTAATTCGTCATAATTCAAAAGATATAGACAAAACCGTAGAATTAGGGTTTCAACCCTAAAACGAACACAACTTTTGCAAAACAGCTCCAAAAATTCTGAAATTTGGAGGGAAGATCAATTGAACTATGTATCCACTCCCCAAAAAACATATCTAAAAAATTACATGTCGATATCTAGATATAGACAAATCACCAACATTAGGGTTTCATCCCACAAATTACCCAGATCACTGCTTTGATACCACTTGATAAGAAACTTGCATATAATAAATCAATAAATTGCATAAGATAATAAAACACAAGATATATGGGGGGCCAAGATGCCCAAATAATCAATATATGTAGAATACGTTATATTATCAAACCATACAATGCTCTATAAGGAAGGAGTAACCCATAGGATGGGTCAACCTACATTGGGATTAGGTGTTACCCATCAACCCATATACATTATATTATCATATCCCATGTGAACCAATACATATAACTAAGGGGATGTGTGCCACATTTCAGCATCTCCTTTAACCCATATATATATTATATTATCATATCCCAAGGTACATAGTAAATTGATAAGTGATAACCAGGTTGAAAGATATTGAAAGTAAAAATATTGGAATTCTGTAGGAATTAAAATATTTAGGTGTTTAGTGAAGCTTGAAGCTGTAGAATGGGTATTAAAAAATACAAAAATTCTTTCAAAAACAAAAGGTTTATGGTCCTGTGCTTATTGAAGTTAATTTTTCTATCAAAATTCATACATCATATTTGGAAGGTCATGTCCCCTATTACATTTGGAATTCATTCACTACCTAGGATCTATATGATAGGGACTTGATTATAAAAAACTTAAAGCCCTTTTATATGAACAAACAAGGAGTGATGGAACCATGAACTCCTAAAAATCAGTATTGTTGGTCTACATCTTGATATGGAGTCCATGTCTCGGCCAGTGGGGAGAATAAGAAGAGCATATTGAAAAATTAGATGACAATGTTAAGATGATATCAAGTGAACAAATGCATTTGGAAGATGTAGCTTGAAGCTAAAATATTTTCTGTGAGAATTGATGCGAAAATGGTGCACCATGATGAAGTTACACTCCAACAAAAATGTAATAGCTCTAGTGTAATCAACTAGATTCGAACAACAATGGAAAATCATGCAACATAAAATAGATCTAATCACATAGAGAAATACAACATAGTGTCTTGGCATACTCATAAATCAAGAATGAAAGGGTACATATAGGGTGTTGAGTAACCCTAATGCATGACACACAAGCCCTAACCCTAATGACCTATGACCTCACCTAAGTGAGATGACCCATCATGTGTGAGTGGAAGACACATAATATAACATTAGTATCCCTCACACAAACCCCCCCCCCTTCATCAAAGCTGGGGTAGAAGTTATGACAAGTCAAAATAGAAAATGAAGACTCCCCTAAATAACTAAGAAAGATGTGTCAATGGGGGTTGGGAACTAAAGGCCTGATACAGTGCCCATATACAATCAACATCTTTCTAGAAAGAAGAATAGGAGAAGGAGGAATATATATCCCAAAGAAGATGGGTGGCTACAACAAACCTCACCCTAAGAATAGACCACAAGTGAAGAAACTTTTCCTCAATGAAGGGCTTAGTGAATATGTCTGTAACCTAATCACCTATCTGTACATACTATATGTCGATGATGCCTTCATGTATCAGCTCCTGTATGAATTGCATGTGGATCTCAATGTGCTTTTTCTACTAATGTTGAACTGAATTTATTTAAATCGAGATAGTGCTCATATTGTCAAAGTAGATAAGGGTAGGCCACTGAAAGTGAATACCAAACTCTATCAAGATACCCTATAACCAAACAACTTTTGTGGCAACATTAACTACTCCTCTGTATCCAACCTCTTTAGAATATATCACAATAGCATTCTGATTCTTGATAGACCAACTAATAAGACCCGAACTAAGAGAAAAAATATAGCCTGAGGTAGATTCCTGATGATCTAAATCACCAGCCTAATCAAAATTAGTAAACCCAACCAATTCAAAATCTACCCCTCCAAGATAGTGAATGTTATCAGTGTAAGTGCCACAGATGTAATGAAGGATCTACTTATCTGCTTTCTAACAAAATACAATAGATCTGGTCAAGTGTGAGTAAGGTAAATCAATCTCCTAACCAACTGTCGATAAATGGTACCATTAACCAAGGGAGTAGAGCAATAAAAAACCAACTTAACCCTGAAAAGAAAAGGAGTAGGATAATACTTGCAATTGGATATATGAAACTGAGAAAGAAAATCAAGAGCGTACTTAGGTTACGAAATCACAATTCCCAAGTCAGATTGTGAAATCTAGATTTCAAGAAAGTAATGAAGCAATCCTAAGTCAGACATGGATAACTTGTTGTCCAATGCGATCTTCACAGAATTAATGATCAAAGAAGACCTACCCATGATAAAAAATTCATCAACATACAAAACAAGGATGAGTATGGAGTAATCTTACCATAGAATGTAAAGATTTGGGTCAGAGTGACACCGCGTGAACCCTTATGTAAGTAAAATGGAGTCCATCTTGGCATACTAAGCACAAGGGGCTTGTTGAAGGCCATAAAGAGACTTCTTTAACTTATAAATGAGGGAGGGATCATGGACATAACTTGGAGGATGTTCTATGTAGATCTCTTCCTCTAGGTCCCCATGAAGGAAGGCCCTCCTAACATCCATTTGATGGACTTTCCATCTGTTACCTATAACAATGGTAAGGGTCAGTCAAATAGAAGTTGTCTTCACAACTGGAGAAAAGGTTTCAGTGTAATAAACCCCAGATACCTAGGAGAAACCCTTACCTACTAATCACACTTTTAAATTTTTGACATCTCCATCTACTCCATACTTTTTTCGGAACACCCAGTTAAACAAAATGATTTTTCTTCCTTTTGGAAGAGGGGTGAGATCCCAAGTATCATTCTTCATGAGAGAGAAATAATCCTCATCCATGGCAGAATCCCACTCAGGAATACCATAATCTTCTTGAAAAGACTTTAGATCAAAAGAAGAGGCAACAAAAGAGTGTGGGTCCAATGAATTTTGAGCAAGTACGTCTTTCATCCAACTAAATCTCCAACACTTTGTAAAGTTTTCCTAGCCTAAAGAGGACCAGTACGATTAGGCTCAGAGTCGAAATATTCTTCACTTGAGTGAGAAGGGACATAGTCCTCATCATTACTAAGGTCAGAATCAGAATACTCAAAATTCTAAGAGGGTCTGGATGAGGATCAAGAGGAGGAACACGCTCAACAAAATTTTCATCTGACGATTCAATAATCTAAATCAGAGAGATGAAGAACCTCAGTGAGTAGAGAAGTAGAAGTCAAAAAATACTCATCAAACTTAACACTTCTCTCAATATAAAACTCATGAGTAGTAGGGTTCAACAATCGATATCCCTTCATGTCATCAGGATACCCTACAAAGATACAATTTTTAGATTTTAGTTCCAAAGCCTTGTGTTTCTTCTTGGGAATTCAAGCCATAGACTTAGATATGAAGAGTTGAAAGTGCTCAACATCAGGCTAGCATAGAAACCAAGATTCAAAGGATTTCATCCCTCTTACTTCCTTGTGAGGAACATGATTATGAATGTAACAAACACAGTTCACTTCTTCAGCCCAATACTACAAAGAAAGAGACTTTGAGTGAACCATACAAGTGGCCATCTCCTTAAGCATTCAGATCTTTCTTTCCACAACTCAATTTTGTGAAGGTATATAAGAAACTATACACTGCAAATAATTCTCTTCAGAAGTACAGAAATCCTCAAACCTATTACTTACATACTCACCTCCATTGTCAGCTTAAAGAACCTTGATAGATCATTCCACCTGTTTCTCAACAAGAGACTTAAAGTCCTTAAAATGCTCAAATACTTTAGACTCAAGCTTAAGAAAATATACCCAAGTATAACATGAAAATTCATAAATTAAGGTTAGTATATATAGAGCTCTAGTAAATGAAAGAGACAAAATTGGGCCGGAAATTTCACTATGCATAAGATCCAAGGGACAAGTAGCTCTCCAGGATTTTCATTTTCAAAGTTTTTTTAGGTTGTTTTCTGAGAGTACAACCCTCACAAATACCCTTAGAAAACTTGACATGAGGTAACCCGTTCACCATTTTGGTTTGGCTCAATTGTTCAAGGTAATGATAATTTAGATGCCCAAAATTCTTATGTCATAGATTTCTAATCTCATCTGCATGAGTGAGCAAGGTAGTGGATGTTGAATCAGAAGTAAAATGGGAAAATTTATACAACCATGAATAGTGATCTACCTTTCCCTCATCCATTATACTTTCATTGTGAATCTCACGAATAATCACTGAGTTAGGACCAAATTCCACTCGCATTCCTTCACCAAGGTAAGTGATTTGGTAAACCGATAGGTTATTGGTAGAGAGATCAAGAACATTCAACACTTGGTTAAATGTTCCCCCATCCATCTCTAGTGATCTACTACCGAAAACTGACACTTTCGTTTCATCATACAACGTGATTTGGGACATATCACAAGGTTCGATGTTGGAGAACTCAACATATGAAGAATCCATGTGATGTGAGGCACTAGAATCTATAATCCACATCAATGAATAAGAAAATTACACTACAAGGTCCTTTCCTTTCTTCTTATTAGATTTAGACTCTCTTGCAGTGGAAGGACCATCTTTTAAAGAATTTTTTTATAGACTCGGGAACACCTATATGATTTTTCTCAAGTAAATGAGTAAGGTGATCAATTTGTTTTCTCATACATATATGCTCTTCATGACCATGCTTCTTACAATATGAACTGTTGGGACCCTAATATAGTTACCTAATCTTAAAGGCGCATAGGCAGGCTTGACCGGGGAGAACGCGCAAGTAAAGGCACACAAGGTAGAATTCAAAAAGGGTTCTTGGAGAACCAAGGACACGCGTCCATGAAGAAAAATTTAGGACTTGGCCATTTTAGGCCTTTTGGATAGAACACATGAAGAACGTGTTCCATTTGGATAAGATTCTAGCTTGGCAATAGGGTGTCCTGGAAGGAATATACCTTGCGATAGGAAGATCTAAAAATATAATCATGACATGGAGAGACATGCGCCTGGGGTGACCCACACCTTGACACTTGGGGCCATATTTGAGGTTATAGAGGAGTTTTTTGGAGCTCATATGCCTATTTATATGCATGCCCTTGGCAAATAACAGAGACACAAGTAAGGTAGTGGAGCTCTGTATAATTATTGCGAGAACTATGGGATAGAATGGGTAGATGATTCTAGGAAGGATGTAATGAGGGAATGGGGAATGAAAATTTTGTTTTATGAGCATACATGTATGGATCCAGATATGGTGTATGGCCATGGCCTACCTCTCTGTGATGCTTTGTAGTAATACTATGAATGAATATGATAAGGTTACCTCTGTGTTTATATTAGGATCTCCTTCGTGTATTATCTGCATGTTTCTACTCTACTTTTGATCTTATATAATCATGAACATTACTTGAATGTGATTATATTTATGGATTTACAACTTCCTAGTTCTATTAATTCTATTGAGTGCTTTGCTTTTGGTATGACTGAAGGGGTATAGAAGTTGTTATGAGCTCTATAGCTTCTTCTTTCTTTTAAATCACTAAGTTAAGATCATGAAGGATGCCTTCCACTGAACTCGTATAAAAGAGAGACTCGGCTCCCTCTCGCACACCTTGGGTGAGCACCCAATGCCTGCTGGGTGATAGGCCGGCATGCATGAGGTTCCCTTGTTCTTAGTAGGGTGTAAAAATGACTACATCTTGGTTCCGTTGCTGGGACCTCTTTTTGAAGTTGTAGTGGAACATGGCATACATCATGATCTGTGTAAAAAGTGATAGCAAAGTGCTTAACACTTAAAGGTGTTGAAGATTGGTTTAAAATCACGGATAATGAATTCAATCAGAGATTCAATATTGGACCTAGGTTTAAAACGTGAAGATGGGTGGAGGACACTCTTTATCATGAGTTGTACGAAACCTACTTCTATTGTTTCCCAGTAGAGTTATTTGAATGGCTCTTGGCTTATACATCTAAATCGAGGTGGTATTATAAGTCAAACCCTTGGACCCAAGAAACATATCAGAACTTACAAGATGTTGATCTAACATGGACCCATGCTATAGATCATTGGTGGAAGGGAGTATTGACTAGCTACACTCTGGAATACGTCATTTCCATGTATTCTTGTCCAGAAGTTGCTGAGTTTGAATTATTGTGGGAGCCCAGAGGATAATTTTTGCATACTATCCCCCTTACGATCAAAATCTTGATGGTAACCATGGGTTTAAAGGCATTTCCTATGGCTGGATAAACCACCCTAAGCGCTTGGTGAGGAAGCCAGGTTAGGGACGGATGGCTGATATAATGACTGAAAAGGAAAGGGAGGAGAGATGGCTTAAGTATAACGAAGCACGTGAAAGGAAATAGAAAGCACAAGATTACAAGTAGGTTGTGGAGCCAGACATGGTGGAAGGGATTTGAGGTTCATGCAGAGGATGTGGAACTTGAATAGTCTATGATACCCCATCTTGGTAAGCGCAGGAGATAAAACCTTGTGGAGTCCGTCACGTACAGAAAGAAGAGTCGTTGGCGTGCATCTGACCCCACCTAGTGACAAAACCTTGATACTTGGTTTGTTTGAACGAGGGAAAAATATAGTTGATCCATTTGATATCAGTAGAAGCAACCAATCGGCACCCAGAAGGTACAACTTCTCATTTGGGACTTCTATGGCTTCACACACTATTCCAGTATTTGGTGGAATGTTTGGATAAGGCACATATCCAGCTGGTTTTGGAAGCACATTAGGAAGTGGTGGAGGAAATACAACTGGGAGTGGCACTAGTTCACAAACTATCAGCGTGTAATTCAGTGGAATGAAAAGTGCATTCAGCATGATAAACATGGGCCCTGTACTTAACATAGGAGGATCTAGAGGTAGAAGTGGTGGAGTTGGTGGCTCAGGATCTAGTGGGTCCAATGGAGGAGGAAACACTGGAGGAAACCAAGGGACTAGATCGGGAGGACAAGGGCCTCAACCACCTCCTCAAGTCTTTTTTGTGATGTCTTTACACTTACTAGATTACAATGGGATAGAAGATGCCACACTGCATGTGCATAAGTGTGAGTTGCTATGGCACGCGAAGAAGATCGTGACCCATGATCAAAAAGACAACTAATTTGTGATGACCTTGTAAGGACACGCACATAGTTGGTATAGAAAGTATGACCCTCATCAAACTGTTGTGGATTATACCGCACTGAGAAATGTGTTATTGGTGGAATTCCACATACCTAAGTTTGAACAGAAGAGCATCATCTCTCTCAAAGAAATCCAGTAGGGAATGGCAAAGAGCATAAGGGAATATGATGCGCACTTTAAAACTCTTTTGTCAAAACTATCTTATGATATCCACCCTTCACAACATGCTCTGTGGTTTTTCAGAGGGTTGATCGCACCCTTTAAGAGGGCTTTATCTCATAAAACGTTCACGGACCCACACGAAGAGTTGGAAGTTGCTTTGCGTACTGAGGTAGTTGGTAGTGTTGAAACTAGTGTTAACCCATTTCTAGAGGCCCAAATCTCTGCCATGGCTAAGCAATTGGAGAAATTATCTACCAACATAGTTCCAAAGATTCGTAGTGGGATGTGGTGCACGGATTGTAATGTAGAAGGACACACAAAGGATAATGGTGAGATATGTACTCGGAAGGCGATACGTGCCGTAATAGTAAACTGTGAAATATGTCATGAGGACCATGATGCAAGTAGGTGCCCCCTGTTATAGCGCATGATCCATAAAAATGTGTCCTGTTATTACAGGATATGTACCTCAACCACACATGACACCAAGGATTGTAGATTGATTAACCAAATTCATGAGGCAATTGATCTTGGTCTGTGCCAGACTGGCATTGCCAGTAGTTCCAAAGGAGATGAACATCATTATGAAGAGCACAGAGATGGAGGTATGCGTGGAAGAGGGTTTTGTGGAGGATTTCATGGTCGTGGTAACCATAGGGGAAGAAGTGAGTTCCCACATGGAACATGCTTTAATTGTGGAGCCAAAGAACATTATAAGTGCGAATGTCCAGATCTTCTATAATGCTTCTGGTGTGGAAAAAAACATAAGTACAAAGAGTGCCTATAGTTATACAAACATATGAGTTAGCAGTACCAGAAGGATAAGGGCACTGCCATGGTGAGTATTAAAAAGGCTGGCATGCAATGGCTCCCATGAGTAATACGTGAATCAGAACTAGAGCCTGTTATGGTAACAATAAGGGTGGAGTCTGCACGTGCAAGGGAAGTGCCTAGGAAAAGACCTCTTGTTTCAAGGGAAGAAGTAGTACATGGGAAGTATCCAAATCCGGTTCACTAGAAAGAAGTCTACCAAGAAACCATGGATGTAATTCAAAGCTTACAAGGGGAGATCCAATGCTTAAAATAGCAAACTAGAAAAGATGAGAAAAGAAGACCAGTAAAAGCACCAAAGGATGACTTGGATGAGGTTAAGGAGGTGTGTAAACTATTGAGGTAGGAGAATATTATTCCCCTGCTAGGAGCATGGTTGAGAGAAAAGGTGCCATTCACGGGGGAAGAACATAAAAGGCATATCCTGCATGTAAACCTCCCACCTCATAGCCTTGATTATGACAAAGAAATCACCTTGGATGTAGTAATGGATGGATGGCTACTTAGCAACATCCTCATTGACATAGGCACAGAGGTTAATGTTCTCACTCTAGATTCCTGGCATCAAATGGGAAGACCTACATTACAACCATCTTCGAATGTGTTGTATATGGTAAATAAGACAAAGGTAATTCCCATAGGTGTCTTGAAGGATGTGGCCATTACCATTTAGGGGATTAGGTTCATTGGGAATTTTGAAGTCTTGGCATTTTCCGAGGTATATAATTTCCCATCCTTACTTGGGCACCCGTGGTGCTATAACAATAATGGAGATCTCTGATTTAACAAGGGGTACATAAGCTTTGAAAACAAGGAAGAGAGGGTTATTATACCACTTGTTGATGGAAATTCCACACCCTATATTGAACCCCTTGGGGAGGAAGTCCTGGAAATAATATATGTGCACTCCATAAGAGATCCAGAGAGCATCCACCCTACAGAAGGAATCATCCAGTTTGATGATGCTTAATCTGTCAATGATACTACTAGTATAGCGTGTGATAATTGGGTGCATGGGACTTATGAACTTATTGGGAAACATCTGAAAGGATCGGTGACCATAGGGTAACAACAACATGCATATAGTTTGGTGCCTAGGAGGAAAGGTAATAACCAAGTATTCTGGGGATGCATACCCTAAGGTATTTTTAAGGGAAATGGAGGCTCAATGGAGGGAGGATGAGTGCAGAGAGGTATGCTGGGTTATGTTTTTATAGGCACAACAACGAGGTGGTGGGCCGTGTATAGATGAAAACTTATTAGAGTGGTGTGAAGTTAGAATTTCACTTCACTATCTGATTCTTGAAAAGCAACCATACCCACCACTATCAAGGATTACAATGGAAATGAACCTACCTCTTCCCACATCCAGGCACGTGAAAGGGTCTAGGGTATAAGGCCCATGAAAGCTATTACCACCCTCCCTTTGAGTGCACAAGTTGTATTCTGACACTACAAGGTTACACGTGTGCTTGGTACATCCATTCTGAAACACATGCCGCCAAATAGGAAATTGGAAGGAATTATGGCAGCTGACCTGGTCCACACATTCAAATACTAGAAGCACCATGTAACCAGTTGATGAGGCATTGCAGGCTATTAAGTGCTTCACTCTGAGGGATTGTACGCCATGACAGAAGATAGATTAGTAGACTTACTTGGTGGACCTAGCTTGGAAGCGTGCAGTTCGAAGAGGAGGAACTAGAAGTACATACAATTTGAGCACGTGCATGTGCTAGAAAAGAAGAAAGGAAAGATGGTATACATTGTTGATGGACAGGAGGTGGAAATCCTGAATGTTGAACATTCGGCTGGAACACGTGAAGTAGTTGACATGTGACAGATACATGTGCACATCGCATATCATAAAGCACTCAAAAAAAAGAAATGTTAACATCGGCTCAGAGAAGGAGCCCAAGGAAGCTATCATTGGGGACTACTAGTCAGACAAGGAAGTATCAAATATCATCGATCTCTTACGTGAATTTGAGGATTTATTCTCACATGAATACCATGAGTTGAAAGGCATTCACCATTCATTAGGGAGAAAAGAGGATAAAGTTAAAAGATGGTACGCGCCTGATCAGGAAGAGGCCTTACAGGATGAATCCCAACATGTGCGTAAGGGTTAAAGAAGAGCTAGACAAAATGATAGACATCTGGTATCATTGAGGTTGTGGAGGAATCAGAATGGATAAGTCCAATGGTGATCAGCATAAAGAAGGATGGGTAGATTAGGATATGTGTGGATTATAGGGAATTGAACGCTGTTTGTATCATATATCATTTTCCCACCACCTTCAGTGAAGATGTTTTGAAAGGATTTACTGGGCATGAGGTCTATTCCTTTACGAATGGATTCTCGAGATATCACCAAGTAAGGATTGCCAAGGAAGACCAAGATAAGATAACTTTCACCACCGAGTGGGGAAGCTTTGCATACATAGTCATGCCCTTTGGATTGAGGAATGCACCCGGTGTATTTTCACACGTAGTGGTACAAGAATTTTAGGACTTCATCCACAAGTTCCTTTAAGTGTATTTGGATGATTGGACAGTGTATGGATTGGTCAGGGACCATTGTGATAACTTGAAGTTGATGTTTGAAAGATGTTGGCAGTTGAGTATTTCCCTCAACATCAAGAAATGCATCTTTACAACCCATTTTGGAATGTTTTTGGGGCATATCATATGCAAAGAGGGCTTACTGGTGGATCCTGCAAAATTTGCAGTTATTGTGGGATTAGGGGAGCCCACCAACCAAAGCATCATGCATGGATTTCTTGGACACACTGGGTACTATAGAAAGTTCATTAAGGGATATGCCAAGGTCATCGTGCCTTTGGAAATATTTCTCAGACATAAGAGTTCCTTTCAGTGGGGAGAGGCGCAGCAGAGGGAATTTGACACTCTAAAAGAAAGGCTTATCACTGCACCTATTCTACGATTCCCATCTTGGGATAAACCTTTCCATGTCCACATGGATGCCTCTGGTACAGTAATGGGAGACATTCTTGCTCAACCAGGAGAGGGGATTATTGATCATCCGTTGTGTTTTGCAAGTAGAAAGTTGACACCAGCAGAATAGAATTATACAACGACTGAGCACAAGGCATTTTCAATGATCTACGTGCTCCATAAATTTAGAAAATATCTACTAGCGACTCCCTTCACATTCTACACTAACCATATGGCCTTGAAGTATTTAGTAAACAAAGCAGTGTTGTAAGGGCACATATGTCGCTGGGTACTTTTATTTCAGGAATTTGAATTCAAAGTGGTGGTAAAACTGGGAAAGAACAATTGTGGGCCAGATCATTTATCAAGGATTGATTTGGGAGAGGATGTGCAAAGTATTAAGGAAACCATGTTGGAAGCGCAACTATTCAAGTTGTGGTGCATGCCCTCAGAGTTATAAGACATTGTTGTTTTTCTCAAGGAAGGTGTGGCACCCGAAGGGATGAATGCACTGGAAAGAAAAAGGCTAGCCATATGTGCCACACCCTTCATTTTGATCAATGGGGACTTGTATAAAATGGGCTGTAATGAGGTTTTGTGTTGGTGTCTATTAGAACATGAACTCGTGGCCATAATAGAAGAAGCCCATGGTGGGATTGTTGGAGGACACTATGCGGGGAACGAAACCACGTCAAAGATCCTAGTCACCGGAATATGGTGGGAGATGATTCACTAGGATTGCATTGAGTTTTGCAAGGCTTGTGACCATTACCAGTGCCTTGGAAAACCTGGAAGAAGGGATGAGATTCCCTTGTGCCCTATCGCCAGTGTGGAACCTTTTGAAAAATGGGTAATAGATTTTGTCGAACCAATCTCACCAGCTACACGAAGGACTAACTCACGATATATTATTACCTGTACCAATTATCTGACAAGTTGGGAAAAGGATACACCCACTAAGGATTGCACCACAACCATGGCTACTAGATTTTTGTGGGAGAACATTATAAGCAAGTATGGGTGCTCATTAATTTTAACAAGTGATAGGGGCACTCACTTCTTAAATGAAACTGTCAGGATTCTATTGGTAGAATTCATGGTAGCCCATCATAAGACTACCCCTTATCACCCTCAGGAAAATGGGACTACAGAGGCATTTAACAAAATCCTTAGTCACACATTGACTAAGATATGTGATGTGGGTAGGAAGGATTGGGATGACAAGGTGTCAACAGTTCTTTGGGCATACAGAACAATGTATAAAAGATTGAACAAGGCCACACCATTTCAACTAGTGTTGGGGGCAGAGGTAGTTTTTCCAGTGGAATTCATGCTACCATCTCTACTTGTAGCGCACACAGGAGGGTTAGATGATGAGCAAGCACTGGAAGAAAGAATAGATGAATTGATAAAGTTGGATGAAAGGCACTCACTAGTAAGATAGAGCCAAATAACTAAAAAGCTAAGCAAAAATCATGGCATGATTGCCATATTAAGAATAAATAGTTTGAGGTTGGCCAAATGGTATTGCTATATGATTCAAAATTTCTATGCCATCCTAGAAAGTTGAAGTTGCATTGGTTAGGTATTTATGTAATTTCATACATCCTTGATTCGGGTGCGTGCTAGTTACAAGCGTTGGATGGAACAAAATTACCTGGACACTTCAATGGGAGTAGGCTAAAGCCCTATTATAAATAATGCTTCTTGGTGTTTGTAAATAAGGTGGTTTTTCCAGTTAGCTTAGAATTTCCCTTTATGCTTTTCCTTTCTTGTATTTCCCTTTCGCATTGTTGTTTTGTTTTATGCCTTGGGCACCAGTAACCTTATTGCTTTTTAAACTTATGAATGCACAAAGGACCAAGCATCAATTTAGTGTGGGGTGAGGTGATAAAGGGAAGCATGGAGTTATTCTACAGGAAGATTGGGTTGGTAAACCATTTGAATTGGCCCTGTTAAAAAGATGCATTAGGAGAAAATAAGGCAGATAGGTGGCAAGATAAGGTTACATTGGAAATCCATCTATAAAGGAGAAAAAGTACAAAAACACGAGGTAGGTGAAAGCAAGAATCATGAGGATGGAAGAGGTGCCTTTGGTGCTGGTAACATGCATGCAAGAGTCTTCTATCAAGATGGATTGTTTGCACGCCAGAAGGTTGGAAAAGTTTTTGCACAAGGATTGGGCACGTGTGGAAGTAATTTCAAGAAAATATTGGGCGCGAGTGAAAAATTCTTTGCACAAGGATTGGGAACGTAAGGAGAAGTGATGAAGTCGGGTTTTTTTTGAAAATTCCGCATTAAACATGGTCATACAGTGGTAGGTAGCCTAGCCTTAAATGTGTAAAAGTAGGAAAATCTATAAATACAAGAATGGGAAGTTCATTATTTTCACTTTGCAAAAACAAGAAGAGTGATTTTCTTTCATGAGCTAGTGTTTCAAGAACTAACTCGTGTGAAGGAAAATCCTAAAAACTTAAGCGCAATCGGTCCATTAGATCTAAAAACCAGAGAAAAAGTGATTCATGGGTGTGAGGAACGTTGTGAAGGAGCACCGTGATCGAAGGAGGAAAATTAGATATTAGGGTTTATGTTCTAGGGCACGCGGTGCATGAGGAAAACTCTCAAACAAACTCACAAGTTAACCTAGAATGAAAGCAAAGGGTGCAATGATGGCCACAAAACCAATAGGTAAACCTACAGAACAATCCAAGAAGTGAAAGGGTAAAGGAAAAGGGAAGAAGAAACAAGAGGAAATACCCTTGGATACGAACGAAGAATGGTATTCAGAGATGCAATACTCAGATGGGGTTTTGCTAGGACAAGAGTGGGAGTCCCACATAAGACAAATAAATGTGATCAAATACAATCACCGATCAAGCATATTTGTGAAGGAAATGGTGTTGGAGCTGGTGCATCCCACAAATAAACGAACACCTAATGGGTTGGCAATCTACAGTGACGTAGTCAAGATGAAAATGGAGAAGGCAGGGCTTCTCCAACTTTACGAGTTGCCATATTTTGGGAAGCCTAAGTGCTTTTACCAATGGCTGATGACGTGCATTCACAAAGACTTCTTCTACTTCACAGGGCATAAAATGTGCATAACTCCCCAGTTAATTTCACACTTCACAGGCATAACATGTGTAGGGGATGCACTCATAGATGACCTCTAGGACAAGGAGGCAATCAATTAAACCATATCATCCCAGGAATTGAAGAATGGATCAAGGTACTATGAAATCTCGGATATCAGTGATCCGGTGATGAAGATGGCCGCACACCTTGTCTCCAAGATAAATGGACAAGAGAGATGGACCCAGGTGAGTAATCCTTGGCTAAATGTCTCCAGAAAGGTTGTGGAAGGAACCATATATAACATCTCCCAATACATAGTAGATGAAATCATAAGTAGCGTGGAGAACGAAGGAAAAATCCCATTTGGGAACATTTTGTTGACAATTATGTTCTTAGAAATCAGGGTGTCTGATGCATCTGATAAATTCATGTGGGAGTACCCTGATAAATACCCTTCACCCACGGACAGATTCCAGAAATACACATGTGAATCAATGACAGGGGTACACAAGGTGAGCTTAGACAAATGGTACATGTGCCTTAAGAATGCATTCAAGGTTGAATGGTGGATCCCTGAACACATCCCCGCGGTAACCAAAGGAGAAGCAGAGTTCATGGTCTACCAGCACTTCTACATTGGTAAGTGCAAACTCCCATTCTCATTTACTTCCCAATTTTTCCAAGCGGGGGTAAACAGATACAAGGAATCAAAGAAATTAAACCTGGAATTGTCCACACTTGACAGAGAGCACAGGGAAATGAGAAATAAGTTGGTCTACCTAGAGAAGCGCACGTACATTGAAAGGTACATATCACAGGATGTGCATATTGTAAGGCCGTTGACCTTACCTATTGCTGGGAGTAATGCCGTAAGGATTTACCTATGCATGAGGCTAAAATTTGAAAAGGGTTCGTGCATGGAGAATGAAATATCCATCCTAGATGACCCTAAGGGAAGAAAGAAGCCAGCACCAAAGCGCAAGGAGAGGGAAGAGGAGGAAGAACAAAGGGTGGTGGAGAATTAGAATGTAGATACTGCGGGGCCATGTACCTATGTCTAGAAGAAGAGGAGAACGGTGGTTAGGGAGAAGACCTTGGAGCCTGGGAAGCCACCATCCCCTCAAGAACCCTCAGATGAAGAGAGGACAACATCCCCGACTCCAGAGTTTTCAGCAAAGGATGAAGAGCAAGGGACGGAGGAACAAAAATCTGAAGATACATACGACCCAAACACCTATATAGGTGAAAAGGATGATAATGAAGGGTAGGAGTTGGAGGTGAATCAGGAGCTGATTAATGTCCATGATTCGGAGGGAGGAGTAGAGGATACAAATGATGCTTTCATATTTTTAAGGAGGAAGGGTGCCCAAAGGGAGGAAGGCACACTGAGTGAAGAAAGGAGTGAAGGGACAAGTACTAAGGGGCCAAATATGCCCAAGCTCACTCAGGAGGAGGTGGATGAGAAAGCAACAAGGGAGGTAGAGAAGATAATTAATACCTTGGGTGAAGAGGAGTTGGAGTGCAGTGCGGAGCTCGTACTCGGTGAATTCAAAGAGGAGTAGAGGGAGAAGAGTGTGGATAGAAAAAAAGGCCCAACTCTTTCAGTAACTATTCCTAAAGGCATGCGCACAGGAAGTAAACACGCAGAAGGGGGAAGAACAATGATGGGATACATTTATGACCCCAAAAAAGTGTTGCACATGCATTTCCAGAGTACTGTGCCCACTGAGGAGCTCACCACCATGGAATCCTTTGAACTTGAGGGTGGGTACCCACACACAAGGAAGATGCTATCATGGGTGTTCAACTCCCACCTCGATGAGCCTGAGTTTGAGGTAAACCAAGGATCGGCATTAGCGTTGTCTGAAAGAAAGGGGGACAACCCCATTGTAAACACGCAACAACTATCGGATGAGCAATTGTGTAATGTGCTCAACAAAGTCTCCATGGAAATTGAGGCTAGGCTCTTATGTAGGAATGACAGGGTTAAAGTCTTAGAGGACCTGTTGGAGAAGAGGAAGGAAGAAGTAGTGAAGCTAACAAAGGACCTCAACCTTGAGAAACTAATCATTGCTCAACTACAAAGGGAGCTTCAGGAGGAAAAGGCCAGGGTATGCAAAGTTTCCAAGAAGGTGGATCTCATCTCCCAAGCTATTATCATGAAGCACCAAGACCTTAACCCTCCCACGCAAAATTATCGATCCTACCTTGGAATGCCTAGATGACTTGACTTGGATCCTCACCATGGAAAGGTAGCCTTTGGCCTTAGAGTTAGTAGAGGAGGTAGCTACACGCTTAGAGAAGGAGGACAAGATGAAGGTCATCACACTCATGGTTGAATACAGCAAGGTGCTCGCTGATGTAAAAATAGATGCATAAACCACAAGGGTCGACCTACAATCTTTGTGTAAATCAATACAAGGTGAAAGGCATGCTACTTGATAATGATGAGGCCAAGCTGAAATACTTTAGGGAAAATAATAAGGGCAATAGAGCCAAGTGAGAAAAGATCCTAGCTGAAGTGGAAAATAAGTATGAAGGTATTGAGAACCTGGTGAGTCTCAATCAAAACCCAGCTAAAAGATCTCTACAAGGTCATTACGAGGAAGATGGATGCTTTGGAGGATCATGCTAAGGAACTAGAGACTATGGTGGATACCATTAAAATGAAAGGGGAAGGGTTAACCCTTCAACGAGGTGAGCACCTTGGTTGGTGATATCTGCACTAGAGCACAGGATGAAGTCAACGCTTACAATATGCTGGAGGTTGACCTATGCAGCAAAATTTTCCCCTTCTTCTTCTTTAGGCAGTTTTCCCTCTATTCTTTCTCTCCCCCATTCCTTTATTCTTTCCCTTCATTCTTTTCCAAGGCAAGGCCTTGCATTTTTTTTGTAATACATTATTTAAAAGGGTTCCTGAGGGCGAAGAACATGTGAAGTGCGGGGTAATGTTGGGACCCTAATGTAGTTACAAAATATTAAAGGCACGTAGGTGCGCATGGCCAAAGCAAGTGCAAAAGTGAACGGTGCACAAGGCAGAATTCAAAAAGGGTTCTTGGAGAACCAAGGACGTGCACCCACGAAGCACAATTTGGGACTTAGCCATTTTCATCCTTTTGGGCAGGACACATGAAGAGCATGTGTTCCATTTGGATAAGGTTCCAACCTGGCAACAGGGTGTCCTGGAAGGAATATGACCTTGCGATAGGAAGATCAAAAAAGATAATTGTGACATGGAGAGGCATGTGCCTATGGGGCAACCTACACCTTGACACTTGGGACCAGATCTGAGGTTACAGAGGATTTTTTTAGAGCTTGGATGCCTATTTATATGCGTGCACCCTTGGTAAAGAACATAGAAAAAAGTGAGGTAGCAGAGCTCTATAGAATTACTGTGAGAACTATGGGATATAATGGGTAGATGATTCTAGGAAGGATGTAATGAGGGAATGGGGAATGAAAATTTTGTTTTGTGAGAATACATGTATGGATCCAGATATGGTGTATGACCATGGTCTGTCTCTCTGTGATGCTTTATAGTAAGACTATAAATGAATATGATAAGGTTACCACTGTGTTTATATTAAGATCCCCTTCTTGTATTATCTGCATGTTTCTACAATGCTTTTGATCTTGTATAGTCATGAACCTTACTTGAATGTTAAATCTATTTGGGGATTTACAACTTCCTAGCTCTATTAATTATGTTGTGCAATTTGCTTCTTGGTTATGACTGAAGGGGTATAGAATTTATTCTAAGCTCTATAGCTTCTTCATGTCTGTTAAATCACTAAGTCAAGATCATGAATTATTCCTTCCACTAAAATCGCATAAAAGAGAGACTCGGCTCCCTCTCACGTGCCTCAGGTGAGAACCCAGCACCCACTGGGTGATAGGCTAGCGTGCATGAGGTTCCCTTGTTCTTGGTGGGGTACAAAAATGACTACATGAACACTTAAACTTGTCTTTCTTTTCTCTAGGCTCAGAAGTCAAAGTGTTCATGTTAAATTTGGGTTTGGCTTGGTTGGTCTTGGTTCCCTTCTTAGGTTGATTTTTTTTTTCTATTTTCATTTCAGTCTTCTTTTCCTTACTAGTACTTGCTACAAGGACATGTGACTTGGACTTGAGAGACCCCATTTGAATGAGTTTTTTCTATTCTCGAATGAGTTGGGATGAAAAAATGTCAAAGGATGGCATATTCCAAGAATTTCCCAAAGCAATATTTCTAGCATAAATAGTTGACACAAAGACAGAAAATTCGGGACCTAACTTAGAGAGAATCGATAAGATCAACTGGGAATATTTCTTCTCTACTTTACATTCCTTTAATAACAATCTAGTGTGAATAAAATTCAATAAGAATGCTTGTAGCTTTTCAAAGTCACTAGGATTTAATCCTAGTAGTTTGTTTTCCAACTCATGTGCTCTCATGTTAGCTTGTTTTCCAAACATTTTATCTAATGTTTTCCACGCAGAATTAGGTGTTTCATATGAATCAATGTGGAAGAGGAAATCAAGAGAAACAAAAATGTAAATTATACCTAAAGCTTCAACACTATGGTTTAACCACTTAGATTTTCCATGCTCATCGTCAGGTTCATTCTCACCTCCCATGGTAATGTGAAATATCCCTTTACTCCTTATTTTCATAATCATTTTCAATCTCCATTCGAAGAAATTGAACGGCATAAGGAAGGAATTGAAATTACATCCATAGTGAAGAGATAATGAAGCAATGATAAAATATAAACACAACCACCTAGGACACTATTATAACCCCCCTACTTTCAGCACTTTATAGTTTAGTGTGTTGGATACAATCTAGTGTGAGTGTGAGTCATGAAACAGTTGGTCACTCACCTTGTAATCAGTGTAATAACGTGCAAGAGAGGAGACCACAATCAATTTTCATGGAATGCAACAAATTGACACTGTAAACAAGTGCAACTAGATAAAAACAATGAAAGGGGAGAAATCAAGTCTGGTTGTGAGAAAGAGTGTCTCACTTCGTAGTAGAGACCCCCTTGTTATAAGAGTGTGGCGTATGTGCTCACTAGTCGCAAGCAATAATAAGGATATTTACAATGCTTAAGATGGGATCAAGATGTGTCCAGATGACCTCCAGAATGCAAAAAAAAATTCCAAAAGGAAAAAAAGGCTCAAAATTTCATTGCACACTTCAACACACGATTAGAGGGAAAAAAAAAGCCAATAACGCTTTTAAAAAGGACCTTTTGAAAATGTCTAATTTAACTAATGTTAAGGCAAAAAAAGACTGGGAAAGGTCAATAAACGTAAATTATGACTATTTTATTCCACTAATCTAAAATTAAAATGAGCTTATAATTTTTAATTAAATATTAAAGCTCCTTAAGGAAGATCAATAAAGGTTAAGAATTTTTTAAAAAATAGATCTAAATTTTAATTAAATCTAACTTTATATAAAAAAAAATGCATAAACTTAAACACCTTTATTAAAAGGTCTTACCTTTCTAATACTTAAATCTCACCTTATTTTTAAAAAGTCCATGTATATGGTCTTACTATACCTTTTTAATGGAGCCATATTCTAGAACAACCTGCTTCAAATCAGACATATGCTTGCTAAGGGTTGTAGATGGAAACTTGGAAATGGACAAGGTATTATTTTTTGGCATGATACCTGGACTGACATAAGTTTGAGTGAAAATTTTAGCTCCATAAAAGATAACCTAATTGAAAATTATGGTAATAATGTCAAAGACTACATTGATTTGAATGGAAATAAGAGGAATTGGAAGTAACTTAAAGTTAAAATGGAAAATTTGCAGCCTGATGTTTCAAATCTATAGACTCAATTTTCACTCATTCCTATCAATCAACAAGAAAAAAAAGTTGAGCTTATTTGGATGGATTATTTTAATGGATATTATCTTGTAAAGTCAAGATACAATACTTTCTTTGCTACTCTTCAAAGTGACAGAGAATGGAACAAATTTTGGATGCCATAATTAACTCCTAAAGTTAGCTTCTTTTTGTGGCTGGTTCTCAAAGGTAATATTCTCACTTGTGATAATCTTATTTGAAAGGGTTTTATCATGTATAAAAATGTTGTATGTTTAGAGAATAGGCTGAAGATATCAAACATCTTTTTTGCATTGTGAGTATGCTACGAAAGTTTGGCATCTTATCTTGACAAATTTCAATTTGAATTAGATTCTTCCTCATACTTGCTTACAGACATGGGAACAATGGGATTATCCTTATAAACATTGTTTGATTAGGATATTATAGAGCTTGATTCTTCCTCACACCATATGGAGATTATGGAAAGCAAGAAATGATGTCATCTTAAGAAATAAAAGGCAGGTGTGTACCAAAATTTTTAAAGAAATTGTTATTGTTGTAAAGGATAACATTGAAATGTTTAATCCTCCAAAAAATAGATTATATCCCAAGGGAAAGGAACACATCCTTACTACCTGGAGCATTGACACTGGCAACATTCAAAATAAAGGCAATAACAACATTGACAGATCTTCAGTGCATTAGATTTAGCCACCCTCTTCATGGTACAAATTGAAATTTGATGGATATTCAAAAGGTAATCCTAGAGTTTTAAGAGGAGGTTGGGTGATCAGAGATCATAGAGGCTGCTTTGTTGCCACTTTTTCTGGAGATATGGGTCAACAGACAAACCATTATTTTGAAGCTTTGGCAGCATTATGGGGTATAAGGCTAGCAAGAAATTGTAATATTTCAAATATCATAATTGAAGGGGATTCTTTAAACATCATAAATCTATTAAAAAAAAATCTACCCCCAAGTTGGACTATTAGAGATTTTATTTGTGAAGCTATTGAGACTTGTAATATTTTTTATAATTACAAGATCATACATACTTACCGTGAAGGTAATAAAGTGGCAAATAGTTTGGCCAAATTTGGAGTTAGAAACAAAATGAAAAAGTGGTTTAGCGGTGATCTTATCCCATATAAGGTACTTTATGACATCATAAAAGTTAAGCATGATATTCAAAACAATCATTAAAATATCTCCCTCCACCGTTGAAGATGTGAGTATTAACTCTGCATGTAGGTTTAATGATGTTGTTAAAATTTCACATGCCTTATGGGTTTCCAAAAACAAAGGCAGTAGTGAAAGGAGGTATTGGAATCAAAACTTTACTGTTGAGTAGCAAAGGGGGAAAAAAACAAAATGGGGGGACCTCCTTGTAAAATAGAGCACATTCACGATCCAGTCTGGAAGAATGATTAAATATTGTGGAAGTATTTACAAATGCGGGGAATTTTGAACCTCATAGAAAGAATGCAGGACCACGATCAGGATATCTTGGTGCAATTTACGAATGGATGGAAGAAACAAATAGTTGAGTATGGGGATATCCATGTTAAAATTATTGAAGAGCTCATTGCTCAAAGAATGGGTTTGATTTTAGAGGGGGTGAAATTATTCAGCAAGCGGGTAGACAGGAATGTTGAAGAAAATAAATTTCTTAAAGAAGGTGAAAACCTTGAATTTTTCATGACTGACATCAAATTATCTTCTATCTCGGAGCCTTTTGCTGAAATATTGTGCATGATGGTCAAGTATTTTACTCTTGAGGGCAGATATGTAACCATCCCTTTAAAACATTTGATTTTTCTTAATCATTTTAGAAGGGACTTAACTATTAATTTCCCACACTAACCTATTGAACTCTCTAGAACAGTCTGTTCTTGAGGTCCAAAACCATACTCATGTTGTACCCCTTCATCAAGGCCTTATTTTGCTGATTCACCATCACTGTATATCCCTTTATCACTTCATGTCTGTGGCCCCTTGTGATCCCCCCTCTTCCATTCTTCAAATACCATGTTGCTTCTTCCACTAGCCGCAAATCAAGGTTTAAGAATACCCATTATCCCCTGCTTCCTTCTTAGAGGGTTCTTCACAGTAATAAGGAGATAGATTCAGCCAAATACCTACTCCATATTATCAATCCTATGGAGGATTTCAAAGATGAATGGCTTCTTAGTAGGATTGAGAAGTTAGAGAGTGAGGTCATGAACCTCAAGGAAGAAATCAAGAGGAATGATAAAAGTACAAGTAAAAGGAAGATACAGGTTAAGAATTTTGGGGATAATGAGAAAAATACAGAGATCTTAAAGAAACTTCATTCTCTAGATAATAGATTGGGTAATGCTAAAGGACGGCATGATTGTACCATCTCTGTGCTAAAATCAGTATATAATTTCATGGAACAACATGTGAAGAGTGTTTGTATCCTTAGTGACATTCCTACTGCCATCTGGGAATCTCATGCTGTAGGGACCTGGTCTTCTCGCAAATTGATAAGAAGGATTCCTATCAAGTCACGACACTTACACTTTTCAGCTCATTGCAAAAAATCAAGATAAAGATTGAAAAGGTAGTCAAATAGTGTTGCTCCTAGTTTGCTATTTTTTTGCTATCAAGTTGAACGTTTCAAGTTTCTTTGATGCTACTCTATTCTTTTTTGTTTCCTTTGTTAGTTCTTGGTTGAACTATTGTATTTCTTTTAAACTTCATGGGTGTTGATCCCCTTTTTTCTATTTTCACTATTATATCTGGTTGTTGAGCCTCCTTGTTTAGGGTGTTATTCCCTTTTTTCTTTGTGCTACTTCTAATGTTATATCTCGATTTTGAGCCTTTTTGTATCCAGGGTATCATCCCTTCAAAACTATTTATCCTTAATAAAAAAAACTGGGCTCAAATTATATAAAGGATTTAGTTTAATAAACCACCCACTTTAAAAAAAGCAACCCCACCTTAATAATCCCACCATTGAAAAGAAGACTCCACTTATTTAAACAGACCACAATTAATACCTCATAAAATAAAACCTAACCACCTAATATTAAAGGAAAATACCGTTAATTTGAATCTTGAATGGTAGAAAGTTTAATTGAGCAGTCAGAGAGGATGGTTAAAGCTTGGAAATGTGTGAGGTTGCATAACAAGGCCACTTTAATATTGAAAAATCTGATAGCTACTTAAATTTCCACCCCTCTTTTGAAAATCCATGGAAAAAAATTAAAATCCCCCACGGATTTGAATAACCATCAGACTATTTAAAACCACCACTTAAATTCTAAACCTCCCATTATTTAAAAAAAACTCCGAGAATATAATGATTTTTAATAAAACCTTGTTTTTGAAAAAACGGGAAGATTTTAATAAAACTAAGACTCAGTCAAGAGGGGAAGAAGGTGGCATAAGGATAACCTCAATGGACATGGAGCTTGAGAGAATAGCATAATGAATTCTACGTGGCCTTGTTTTTTTTTTGAAAAAAAAGCTTGAAGCTAGGAGGAGAAACACACAAGGCAGGGCAACAAATCCCACACCCACTAAGCTCATGGAAATGGAGGACTAGAGAGATCCAAGGCCAAAATAATAAATCACACATGAAAACATGGATTAGATTCAATGAATCAGAAGTTAAACACGTCCACACATCCCACGAGGAAATGAAAACACCACCACAAAACCAAATCCAATGCAAGGTAAAGGTAAAGTGAGCCAGAACGGTTTAAGGAAATGTAGAGAAAGGTTAAAACAAAAAAATCACATGCAAGGAGGGTAAAAAAATAAAATGCAATGAGTTAAATGTAGATATGGTAATTGTTGTTGCAAATCAGTAGCACCCCTGGATGTTGATCAGATTTCTAGTTTGATATTTTAGACATCCAGTGTGATTGCACAACATTGAATCCTTTCCCCAAGTGTGGGACTTACAAAATGAGAAAGGAATCTCCAGTTTAGAGGCTGGTTCCTCAATTACTCTGGTCATATTTATCACTTACAAGTTGCAGAGGTCTATATTCCTAACCCTACCCTAAATTCCAAAGGAGACAGAGATAGAGAATGCAAAAACAGCTAAAACTAATGCTAATAGGTGATGCACCAAAGGAGTGGTGAGCATTTTTTACTTCTGTAGATTGACACAGTCCATAAAAATGCAACAAAAAACCTCATGCACAAACTGATAATTGTAATGAAGGATTAAAAATTAACCAAACAACACAGGCAGAGGATGAAAACTAATCACAGAGGCTGTATTGTTATTTTAATCATCAAAATCACTTGCATTACAACACTTGAGAGGAAAAATAAAGTTACAGGTGAGAAAGGGGACCTGCAATACACAAAGAATGTTCCACCCTTTGAAAATGAGCCAAATCTAGCTTTTACAGTGCAAGGGACGAGCCTAGGAGAGAGAAACATGGGAAAACATGGAAGGGATTCAAACATTGACAAAAACACATTCAAAACAGCATGGGCATCCTTACATACCCATCCCCTGACATTTTTAGCCATGCTGGGAGAGAATGTGAGCCATTCTTCATTAAAAACGGTGGTTGAAACGTCATTTCTATCCATGACCACGTGCTAGAGGTTTTTTTTGATTTTCTCTCTCCCAACTCCATCAAAATGCAAAAATGACCCCAGAATATTGTAGATAATTTCACCATCTTTCCATTGATATAAAGAACGTGAAAAACCAAGCTCTGGATTGAAAGATATGGCCATTTGAAGTTTTAGGGAAAAATGGGGTCAAATCAAGTTGGTGGGAAAAAATTCAAATTTTTGCACCTTTTTGGTCATTTGGAAAGTTTTCCAAAATTTCCCCACACTCGGCCACTCTAGGTGCCACGTGGTGGCATCTCATTGGCTATGGGCCTTTCAAGGGAAAATTTTTCCAAAAAACTCCGCCGAGCCATAACTTCAAAAATACATGGAGTTAGGAGGGAAACTTTACCTTTTTGGAAAGCTGAGAAAGAGCTCTATCCAATGGTGTCATTTCCAGAAGGTTTTGAGTGCCTAAAAAGTAAAATATTATGACTGAGGCACAAGAGAGGAAAAAATGAGAGGAGTTAGCCACAAAAAATGAGCAGGGGCACATTTTGGATAACAACTTTGGTGACTTAGAGGGGTCATCTGCCTGCTGGATGAAGTTACCAGTTGCCTGAAGCAATCCATTGGTTATAGAGTCATTGAATTCTCTGTTTGATACCCCAACTGACTAGAACACTGCAAGGAGGAAGATGGAATATCACCTGATGGAGTATGGCCTGCAAACACATCTCCAGGAACAGCAAGCTTGTGTCAAAGCACTTAGGGAAAGAAAAACTAATGTACAGCAAAACTATGTGCACAAGCACTTGGAGGAATGAAAAACCTAAACTAATATGTACAGGGTGAAGCATTTCCTTTAGTAGCAATGCTTTAGATGGATTCCATTGACTAGAATCTACAGTTCTTTGCCATCCAATGAAGACAACTGGAAAGCATTGTTGTCCTTACACTTTGTGACCATGTATGGGCCACTCCAAATGGCATCAAATTTTGAATGCCTTCCTGGTTTTGCTCTATCCGCATCCCATTTTAACACTAGATCTCCAACTTGGAAGGATCTATTCTTGGGATTTATATCAAAGGTCTTCTTTATCAAAGCCAGATCCTTCTCCATTGCTTGGGATGCCTGATTTCTGATTTCTTGGAGCTCCATCAATTCTGCATATCTGACTTCCATGGGCTCAAACTCCAACAACTCCAACTATTTCATGAGTTCCAATGTTGGCAACTCAAGTGATATGGGAAAAATTACCTCTCTTCCATAAACAAGCTTGAATGGAGAGTTACCTATAGATCTTTTAGGAGTTATCCTATCAGCCCATAAGGCTGATCTCAATTTGGTATGCCAAGACCTCTGATTCTCATCAAGAGTCCTCCTAATGATCCTCAACAAGTTCTTGTTTGTAGATTCAGCTTGGCCATTACCCTGGGGGTAATAGTTTGATGAAGTACTTAGGTAGATCCCATTCTTGACAGCCCATTCAGTCACCTTGGATCCAATGAATGCCAATGCATTATCTGATATTATTATAGCTGGTATGCCAAATCTAGTTACTATTCCCTCATAGAAGTCTAGGATGCTAGATTCATTTGCTTCCTTGAGTGCTACTACTTCAGTCCATTTGGTGAAGTAATCTGTGGCTGTTAAAATCCACTTTTGCCCTTGGCTCGAATTAGGATTAATAACTCCAATGAAGTCTAAACCCCATTGCATGAATGGCTGGTCAATTGAAATTGGATGCAATGGGAGGGTAGCTAGCCTCTCTTTACCTATGAAAAATGCACAATTCTTGCACCTCTTGATTCATGCATAACAATCATTGAAAATCTTGGGCCAATAATAACCAGCCCTCATGATCTTTAGAGCTATCAGTTTTGGTGCAAAATGACCACCAGCTGGTCCACCAGTACTCCATTCCTATCTCTTTTGAATAAAACACCATCAACAAGGGCATATGGGACAGCTTGCAACTTGAAGTGTCTTCTTTGGGTCTTGTTCATATTTGGAGGACATAGACCTGTGCTTAGGAAGTGCATTATACCTTGGGTCCAGTAAGGAATGGGGACACCATCATTCTCCTCTTGAGTGCTTCCTTGCTCATGGCTTTCTTACAACGCCAAAACAGCCTCCTTCTCGTTGCATGATTCCTCTTGTTTGCTCAAGATCAGCTGCTCACACAATCCTTTTCCTCTTACCAACTTGGTGAATTTGATCTCAATGTCATACTCCATGACATGAGTAATCCAACCTGCCCTTTTTTCATTCAAGTCTTTGTTGAGGAGGAAGTCTTTAACCCCCGCATGAGAAACCAGCAATTGGACCTTATTGTTTGAAACTAGATGCTTGAATTTCTTCAAGCTCCTGATTACTACAAGAACATGCTTCTCAATGAAAGAATATCTCACTTCATAGTCCTCCAAGCTTTGGCTGAAGAAAGCAATTGGCTGCTCATCATTGTCTTTATTCTGTTGTACCCAAATTGCAGAAATAGTATCATCACCTCCAAACGCATAGAGGATGAAATCCTTGGAGAAATCTTGGTTGATGAGAGTTGGGGCTTGAGAGATGGATTCTTTGATTGCTTCAAAACTTTCCTTTCCTTCTGATGTCCATTTGAAAGCCATGCTTTTCTTTAGCATCTTGGTGATAGGTTTGACAAGGGCTACAAAATTTGGGACAAACCTCTGAAAAAAATTTATTCTTCCCAAGAAACTTTGAAGGGCCTTCTTGTGGCTTGGCAATGGCAGTGCTCTTATGGCTTCGACTCTTTCCAGATCAATTGTTAATCCTTCTTTGGAGACAATGTGGCAAAGGAGTTTTTCTTCATGGGCTATAAAAACACACTTTTTAGGATTCAAGGAGACTCCAAATCTTCTACACCTTTGGAACACTTGTCTCAAATGAAAGAGGTGGTCTGCTGTATTTTCTAAAAAAATAGTGATATCATCAAGATATATCAGTACAATGTTGTTAATCAAACCTTTGAACGCCATGTCCATTGCTCTTTAGAAGGTAGCTCCAGTGTTGGATAGCCCAAATGGCATTTTCCTGTATGCATAAGTTCCCCATTTAGTTTTAAAGGCTGTCTTGAACTGATCTTCTTCATTCACCATAATCTGATTATACCTTGAATAGTCATCAAGTAGTGAAAACCTCTCGGAGCCAGCAACAACTTGTAAAATCTGCTCCATGGAAGGAAGTGGATAATGATCCTTGAGAGATGCTCTATTCAAATCTCTGAAGTCAACACAAAATCTGATTTCCCCACTCTTCTTTCTGACTGGAACCAAGTTGGCAACCCAACTAGAATGCTTGATAGGGAATATGATTCTTGATTCTATCAACTTATTCAATTCTTTTCTCATGAGAGGCTCCATGTGGGGGTTAACTGGCCTTTGTTTCTACCTGATGGGCTTAGTATTTGGATCCAATTCAATGGTGTGTTGAGCTAACTCGGGATTGAAACCTTTCAAATCTTCATAGCTCCAAGAAAATGCATTAGGGAATTATTGACAAAGTTGTATAAACTCATACCTTTCTTGCTCAATTGTCATCTTGCCAACTTGGAGTGATTTTCCTTCTCCTACCGAGATGGACATTGAATCTTCTTCCTTCACTTGGATGTTTACTTTCTCCTTCCTAAACAGATCACCACCTTGTCGCCATACTACTACTCCAACTTTTCCTGATTTTTGGTTGAGAACTCATCCTCTTCTTGCAAGAAATGGATGATTTGCTGATCATTTTCAAATACTTGCCAACTTACATTGTTGTCCGGCACTGAAGGCCTCACAATCACATGGATGTTTGGTTGTACCTTGTCCTATTGAATTCTCTCCACAATGTCAAAGGTTGCCCCAACTGCTGCAAGCCTGTCAGCAGCTTGGTTCTCTTTTCTAGGAATGGATTTTATGCTAAAGCCCTCAAAATCTTCAATGAGGTCCCACACCCTATTCTTGTAGCACTTGAGGAGATTATTCTTGACAGCATGTTGCCCCTTAACTTGGTTGACAATAAACTCACTGTCACCAAAGACTTGCAAGTTCTTTATCCCTCTCTTGATTGCCCAATGCAGTCCTTGCACCAAGGCTTCATATTCAATAGTGTTGTTAGAGCATGCAAACTGAAATCTAAAAGATGAATAATACTTAACTCCTTGAGGTGAAACTAGCATGGCTCCCCCTACTGCACCTTGTCTACTCCTTGATCCATCAAAAAACAACTGCCATACCTCATTGTCATCCTTGTGGTCTGGCTTGGTGATGCTAGGAATAGGCTAATTTTCTTCATACATGCAATAGACTCCTAACTCAGATTATTCTATTTCTTGATAAGGATCAAAAGCATGCACCTTTCTTGCCCATTCATCAAGAGTCAAATCTGGGATGCTTCCTACCTTGGTGTCAGCTTCATCAGTGCTTGAATAATCTTCTTGATCAAATGCTGAACAATTGGTATTGATATGACTTGGAGTGTAAGGCTCAATGTGAAAGTTTGCAATAGGTTCAGACCTGATTCTGTATTTGGTTCCATATCTTGTTCTAAATATCATGTGTGACCAATCAGCAGACAAGTAACCTCCAATCTTAGTTGTGAAATCCCTTGACAAACATAGGGCAAAGAGTGGTGGAAGGTCTATTACTGAGACATCTTGCAAAACAACCATGTTGGGACAGGCATGTAAAGTAAGACTCAAGTTTTTAATCACTCCAACTATTGTTACTGCTATCCCATCTAATTTTACCACCCCTTTAGATATGGTTTCATACTTAATTCCCAACTAATCAGCTATTTTCTTGCGCATTACTGAACTACTTGCCCCGAAATCAATCATGTAATTGTGTACTAATTGGTTCCCAATCATCAATGAAACATAGAATGGAGGGGGCTTCAACATCTTACCTTGTTGTTCTCCATGATTCCCCTCAGGCTGGGCAGTATTTGTGAGCACCTTCTCTTGCATTTGGACTTGCTAATTTGAAGTTGACCAGTCCTTCATGGCAGCTTGTAGCAAATCTCTTTGGCCTGGGATAGATTGTGATTCCCACATTGATATGTTTACATTTTTCTTCTTCATCTAATCAATGATATTGAATGGGGATGAAGTATCCTTTTTCTGTCCCTTGGCCTATACATTCATCCCTTGTATATGGGCAGCAACAACTGGCATTTGAGTTGGCCTAGGAACTGTTTTAGGCAGTCCTTGTGTGCTTGGGATTGCATTTTGCTTGCCAATATTTTTTGGAGTGACAGAAGGTCATGAATTACTTGGGGCCAATGGCTATTCTTCACCCAAATTTCTCCTCTTTGACCTTGTGTTGGCTGCAACACTTTGGGAAACTGTCTGGTTCATGCCACAAAAATCTTCTGCCTGCCAGTTTACAAGTGTGGTATCATTTGGATCTGATTGCTGCTGGAATGTTTCTTGTTGCTGGTCATTTCTTTAACTACCTTCACCCTCCACACCAGTTGTTGTCACCATTAATGCTTGATTCAAGGCACCGTTGAAGCACATGGACTGGTTATGAGGTTCATTGCATGGGAAACACCAATCATACTCTTGAGCCATATTATTTTTTACTGGCACTAATTCTTTAGAGGCAGATGTAGCATTGGGATTATAGGGCTGAAATGGTCTATTGGCAGGAGGCCTTGCTTTATTTAGGTTTGTAGCTGGATTAGGTGGTCTTTGGGGTTGATATGGCTGTCTGTTAGGCTAAGCTTGATGTTGGAAGGAAGGTCTAAAACCTTGAGCTTATTGCCTTTTGAGTGTAACCAGCTCATTACCTAGATTTTGCAATTGCTTCATGACTTCTTGAAGTTCATTTGAGGCACTAGAAGATGAAGTGGAAGCTTCACTTGAATTCTGATTTCTAGGAGTGGGAATAGAAGCTAAATTAGGCACTTGGCTAGTACTTGGGCTCTCTAAACTTGAAAATAATGGCATTGGAGGCCTAGGAGCTAGCTTGCCAGCTTGAATCAAACAATTTTCAGCTCTAATGGCAATGCTATAAGCAATGGGGATAGTTGTGCCTCCCATGGATTGAATTAACATAGAAATATCAGAATTTAAAGATTTAAGGTAATAAAGAAAAGCACCTTCTATTGTTGGCTTGAATGCCACTGGAATTCTCTCCCAAGTCCTTTGAAATCCGAAATTAAAATCAGTCAGCTGCTCATTGGGAGCTCTTTTGATAGTTGTCAGCTGCTCCAAAAGGGACAAGTTGTCTCCCTTTTCCCCAAACTGCTCATGGAGGGCTATACATAGTTGATTCCAATTTTGAATAGAACTTGAGGCAAGACTCCTGAACCATTGCAAAGCTTTCCCTTTGAATGAAGATGCCAGCAGTTTGACAGTAACTTGCATCTCATTGATCTCATGGATTACACAAATGTTAGCAATATCCTTAACATGATCACCAGGTGAAGTCTGATTTTCTCCAGTGAAGTATGGAATGTTCTTCAATGCTGCAACTGGGATTGGATTTTGTGCATTGAGAGCAAGTGGGCTGCTGCCAGTGAAATTGACATAGGGGTTGTTTTGTGCCATTCTAATTGGCCTTAGAACCCTTGTTGATTGAATGAAAGGCCTACCAGGTGGAGGAGTTGAGAGAGTTATGTTCGGTGGAGATGGAGACCTTTGGATTCTCCTCCCACTTTTCCTTATTCTTGGAGATAATTGTAGATATTCAAACAGAACCTCTTCCTCTCTAGCTCTTGACCTTGTGTTGATTCTTCTCATGAGATTTTAGGTCTGCACTGCTAAAACCAGCTGATTCTTCTTCCTTGGAGTCGCCAGATGTGTAATTTATAGCTCTTTTAAGAAAGAAACTTGCAACAAATGCACATCAATTTTGTTGCAATGAAGATGAAGACCTCTAAGGTCCCACTGGGCGTGCCAAAATTATTGTTGCAAATCAATAGCACCCCTGGATGTTGATCAGATTTCTAGTTTGATATTTTAGACATCTAGTGTGATTGCACAACATTGAATCATTTCCCCAAGTGTGGGACTTGCAAAATGAGAAAGGAATCTCCATTTTAGAGGCTGGTTCCTTAATTCCTCTAGTCAGATTTATCACTTACAAGTTGCAGAGGTCTATATTCATAACCCTACCCTAAATTCCAAAGGAGACAGAGATAGAGAATGCAAAAAAGCTAAAACTAATGCTAATAGGTGATGCACCAAAGGAGTGGTGAGCATTTTTTACTTCTGCAGATTGACACAGTCCATAAAAATGCAACAAAGAACCTCATGCACAAACTGATAATTGTAATGAAGGATCAGAAATTAACCAAACAACATAGGCAGAGGATGAAAACTAATCACAGAGGCTGTATTGTTATTTTAATCATCAAAATCACTTACATTACAACACCTGAGAGGAAAAATAAAGTTGCAGCTCTTAGAAAAGGTCTGATATTCCACCAAAATCACTTCCAAGGTGAGAAAGGGGACTTGTAATACACAAAGAATGTTCCACCCTTTGAAAATGAGCCAAATCTGGCTTTTACAGTGCAAGGGATGAGCCCAGGAGAGAGAAACACAGGAAAACATGGAAGGGATTCAACCATTGACCAAAACGCATTCAAAACAACATGGGCATCCTTACAGACCCATCCCCTAACATTTTTAGCCATGCTGGGAGAGAATGCGAGCCATTCTTCATTAAAAATGGTGTTGAAATGTCATTTCTGTCCATGACCACGTGCCAGAGGTGTTTTTTGATTTGTAAAAAGCTGAGCTCTGGATCAAAAGATATGGCCATTTGAAGTTTTAGGGCAAAACAGGGCCAAATCGGGTTGGCGGGCAAAAATTCAAATTTTTGCACCTTTTTGGTCATTTGGAAAATTTTCCAAAATTTCCCCACACTCCACCACTCTAGGTGCCACATGGTGGCATCTCATTGGCCGCGGGCCTTTCAAGGGAAAATTTTTCCAAAAAACTCCGCCGAGCCATAACTTTAAAAATACATGGAGTTAGGAGGAAAACTTTACCTTTCTAGAAATTTAAGAAAGAGATCTATCCAATGGTGTCATTTCCTGAAGGTTTTGAGTGCCTGAAAAGCAAAATATTATGACTGAGGCACAAGAGAGGAAAAAATGAGAGGAGTTAGCCACAAAAAATGAGCAGGGGCACATTTTGGATAACAGTAATGTGGGTGAAATCAAAGAGCCCATAAGGTAACAAGGAAATGCAACACAGTGAACCCATTTGATAAAGCACAAAACAAACCAATGCATACCACAAGGAGCTAATGAACTAAAAACTACTCGATGCAACTCAAGACCACATAAGAACTAATGCAGGGGAAAATACAAAATAGCCAAGAAAAAAGAGAGCTAAAAAACATAGAGATCCAAAAAAAATTCTCTTCTAGTTAAAAATTAGATTAAAACCAGACATAAAACGAACCTCTATTTTAGCTGATATGCCAGATTTACCCGCAACTACCAAAATTTAGCTGCAAAACCTCTGAAAAATCCAAAGGGATACCTACACATGAAAAAATAACACATACAAATCGAAAAAAATTTCCAAGAGCAACTGTTAAGAATGTTAGCAAGATTCTAGAATCGAATAATCAAAAAACTTACACGAGAACCTAAAAATGAATCCAGAAGTAATCAGTAACTCACCAAAATAATGAATACACATTTAATGCATCTTAAATCTCTGATACCAATAAATTAAGCACTATAACCCCAGAGTAGTTCTAGGATGGGTGACCTCCCAGGATATCCCAATGTCATTGCCTTCTAATGTTGTTGTGCCTGATTGGGTGTATACCCAACTCCATCATGCTAGAGGGTGTTGGCATAGCAACTATTTAACATGATGAGATCCCTCTACACCATAAGTTTGAGATTCTCGTGTGATCACAAGTTGTGTAACTCTGATACCATGAAAGAGTTTATGTGAGAATCGATGTGAAAACGGTGCACCACAATGAAATTTCACTCCAACGGAAATGTAATATCTCCAGCATAATCAACAAGATTCAAATAACATGGAAAATCATGCAACATAAAACAGATCTACTCATGTAAATAAATACAACATAGTTTCTTGGCATAGTCATAAACAAGGAATGAAAAGTTACATATAGGGTACTGAGTTACCCTAATGCATGACACACAAGCCCTAACCCTAATGACCTATGACATCACCTAAGTGAGATTACCCATCATGTGTGAGTGGAAGACACATAATAAATAGTTAGTATCCCTCACACCAACAGAATAAAAATTAAAAAAAAATCAATTATGCCTGATATTTATTATGCAATATTGATTGTAGTGGAGAAATATGGAACTATGAGCAGACAAGATAAAAAATTCAATAATTTTCACTACATTTATATCTTATAAATGATAATTTGAAACAAGTTTAGAATATTTCTTAGCAATCAAACAATGGTAATTATGCATCTATTTGTGTTTTTTAAAATATTGAAGGCATGTCTTATATTTTGCAAGGAGGTTTTCTCTGCCATGTCAATGAAGAGGGAAGATGAAATACATGTGATTTACATATAAAATATCCTTCAGTAATCATTTGTTCTTACAAAAAATAAAATTTTATGAACTGCTTAAGCAAAAACAAAATATATTTTATCTCAAAATACTTCATTACTCATCAGAACCAGAATACCAAATTAGTGGCAGCCATTAGAATCATAATAACAAACCCAGAACTGGAATACCAAATTAGTGGCAGCCATTAGAATCATAACATGTCATTTACAGAGAAAAATCAATGCAAAGTCTTGAGATCAAAGATTCAATGAAGCAACACCCAGAATGGTATACGAAAGCAACACAAATCATGATATATGAGAGTTACTTCAAAAAATACATCTCAAATCAAACAAACCTAGACCCGTGCTAAAGGGTAAAGATAACTGAGCTAGTTATAATATGTCAAACCCACATAAGGGAAAGTGAGTTCACCCAAAAAAACATAGCTCGATGGTTGAAAATGGATCAATTTATTTTTAAGATCTTAGAGCTCATATTCAATGCAGAGTTCAAAAGGTTTTAGATTTTACCGTTCAAATAAATGACCAATTACAAGTTGTTGGACGAAACATTAAAAATATACGACCAACGAGCATTCACCAAGTAACATGAAAAATGCTAGTCGATCATGACCGAGATCTGAAACCAGAGAGTTAGAGTTCCCAAAAAGAAGATCAAGAACTTGAGGAGAGAAGGGCCATCCCAAATTTTCAACACCAAGTTAGATCTAGCCAATGAGCCAAAACATATATCCAAATTCATGAATAAAAACCATAGTTTAAGACCAGAAAAAATTACGGCCAATAATGAAAAATATAAAGTTTGACATTAAAGTAAGAGCATGAACCATGTAGGGTCGACTCGCATAGCAAACCACTGACTTATTACATATTTTTATCTGTTACAAACACTAACTCGAAACAGTAATAAAATCATAGAAAATGGTCTCATAGCAATTTAATAAGAAAAGAAATTACAAAATAATAAGTCAGCTAGGCAAATATAGAGTGACCATAGCTATAAAAAAATGTAAACCATGACAGATGTGAAAGATCCTAAGAAAACACAACCGAGATCTTCAAAATCAGGATCAATAAAATACCACAAGAAAATAGTATATGGAAGCACACTGAAATAGAGAAATAGAATGGAAAATATGAGCCATGGTGTAAAAACCAGAACAAAACCCTCCAATGGTGTCCAAGGTTTCTTTAGAAAAGTTTCAACATTATTAAAATCTCCACCAAAATAAAAAAATTTAAGTGAAAAGATTAGGGTTTCAAACCGTAAGCATTAAGATCACTTGAGGTCTCTTAATTGTGGTTCAACTTAATCATAGTTAACAGTTTTTAACCATGTTCTCCTTGATCCCCACATAGATTTGGATGCTTTGTAAAGTTTAATTATTATGCCTTTTTATGTCTGGTGGGAAAATAAATATACTTGAGTGGCTTAGATAGGGTCAAATTGAATAATAATTACCAAGTCAAAACCTTATCCAATGCCAAAGAATATTCACCTTATGCATGTGCACATGAAGACAAAATTAGACTTTTGCAATTGAGACAAGGTGGCTTTTCCCTAAAATTTTCCAAGAATGACTTAGTTTTTTACTAAAATTACCATACAGTTCACCTTTTTATTCACAAGAGTAGTGTTTAATAGTCAACAACAGTTGACCAATGAGGATTGTAGATCATGGAAAGCTATTTTTATCCCTTGGAGTCTCAAGTAGGCCATTTTCAGCCTTGTTTTTGTTAAAAATGGTATTTAATTACAAGTACGTTAAAATTGGACATGCACGCGACTATCATTAGATTTGTTCCAAATAGCCAATTAGGCTAATTTTAACATGGGTTATTTTTGGATCTGGTGTCTACATATTTTTATTTATAACTTGCGTGTGCAAAGGTAAAAGGGGGCATTATTATTACTTTTATAGACTTGTGATGTAGACCTTTTGTATTGTATCACCTATCTGATGAATAAAGACTAATTTCCTCCACTTGTAACATTTTGAAGTGTTTCACAGTAGTGTATTGGTATGCTTAGTGTCTATTTATTTCCTTTACATGCTTGTTAGATATTACAACACCTTCTTTAAGTTATTGTTGTTGTAGGCTCACAGCACCCCTGGATGCAGATCAGGCTTCTAGGTTGATCACTCTAGCATCCAGTGTGATTGCACAACATGGAAACCTCTCTCCAAGTGTGGGGACTTGTGAAACTAAGAGAGGAATCTCCAGATTAGAGGTTGGTTCCTCAAAATCCTCTGATTTTAGATCTATATTTTGTAAAACTACAGGGGTTCAGATCCTAATCCTACTCTAAATTGCCAGGGGGCAGGGATAGAAATGCAAAAATTGAAACTAACTGAAGATGGTGATGCACCAAGGAATGAAGAACACCTATCTTACCAGTAAACACAGACCATTCAAATGTGATATAAGATCATGCACAGATAACATAACTTGCAGTGAAAGACCAGGAGGATGCAAAATGAACATAGAGAGGGATGAGAAACATCCACAGACATGTATTACTTGCTCCAAAGATTGATATAATACACTACAGAATGCCAAGAGGCAGAGTCGTATTATAGTTCAAATGAGAGGTTCGAACTCCACAAATTCACCTAATAGGAGAAAAAGGGAGGAGCAAAACAGAAAATGTTCCCCGTTTTAAGAAGCCCCTCTTTACAATATATAGAAAGAATGAGAGAGGGAAGAGAGAGGAAATCCAAAATCTGCCCCAACCACTTCTAGGTCACATTTAAAATCATCTCATTATGGCAGAAGTGGCGGATCCTGGAAAAACGGTGGGCTGTCTAACAGAAGCGGCAAACTGTCTGCTGCATTAAAGTTGGTTGTTGAAGCATTACTTCTGTCCATTATTTCATGCCAGCGGATTTTCTCAATTTTCTCTCTCCAAACTGAACCAAAATACCAAATTGACCCTGGAATCGTGTAGAGAATTTCACCAGCTTTCCATTGATATAAAAAACATGAAAATCTGAGCTCTGGATCGAAAGTTATGGCGATCTGAAGATTTAGGGAAAAAACAAGCAAAAACAGGTTGGCGGGAAAAATATTGGAACTTTCCCCACGCTCTACCACTTGGATGACACGTGGCAGGCTCTGATTTGCTGAGCAATTCTCTCTCCTTCCCTACTCCACGTTCCTTGCTCCATAAGACACGTGTCCTCTTCTGATTGGCTCGGGCTGACCCTTCAAAACTCATCCTTTGACTTTTGGACCTTTTCCCTTGTGACACGTGTCATGATTTGATTGGTCCGTGGTTCTGCTAGCTCTTTCACGTCCACCGCGTCCATTTGTCCTAGATGTCCTAGTGTTTTCTGGGACAAAAACTTCCGATCCACCTGAAATGGGCTTCCTTTCTCCTCATTCAGCCGATGACACGTGGCGTTGCTTGATTGGCTTTCGACTCCTTCGGCTATCCGCGTCCCACGCGTCCCTTTGTCCCAACTGTCCTAGTGTTGAAGTTCTCACGTTTTGGCCGATCCAACCGGTTCACGTCCTTCATGTACATTTGTTCCAACTGTCCCAGACTATCTGGGACACATTCTTCTGATTCACCTGATTCGGCCGGTTCGCATCCTCACGGCCCGCATGTCTCGAATATTTAGTGCGAAAGTTCTCCTTTTCGGTGCGATCCGGACGGTTCGCGTCCTTCACGTCTTCTTGTCCCACTTTGTCCCAGAGCAGTTAGTCGATTTTCTTCTCCTTCGGCCGAACCAGCTTTGGGCGATCTCACGCGTCCCTTTGTCCCAACTGTCCCAAGGACCTTTTCTAGAACTAGGACTTAGCCATTTTTCAGGATTTTTCAGCTGGCCCAAGCTTGTTTTCTGCAACTTTTTCACATTTTCTCAGAACTTTCTCTTTTCAAGGTGGCCAGGAGAGTTAGAAAAAATCTTAGGGGACCCTAGAAACATGATTTTTGCCCTGAATCAATCTATTTTCTTGAGAATTGAGAATTCTGATGCATGTTATCAAATTAACCCTGGGGGTGAAATTTGGATAACAATTTGGTGACTCAGCGGGGTTACCTGCCTGCTAGGTAGAAGATACTAGTTGCCTTGAAGCAGTCCATTGGGCATGGAGTCATCAAATATTCAGTTTAGAACCTCAACTGAGCTTAGAATGTGCAAGGAGGAAGATGGGATATCACGTTGAATGTAAGTAAAGACTGCAAAACATCTCCATGGACAGCAAGCTGTGCCAAAGCACTTAGGGAAAACAAAACTAACCTACAACAAAACAATGTGCACAAGCACTTGGAGGAATGAAAATCTAACCTAATATTTACAAGGTAGTGAACTTTCCCTCTAGAAGACAATGCTTGAGATAGATTCCATTGACTGGAATCTGTAGTTCTTCACCATCCAATGAGGCCAATTGGAAAGCATTGCTGCTCTTGCACTTCGTGACCATGTATGGGCCACTCCAAATGGCATCAAATTTTGAATTCCTTCCTGGTTTTTCTCTATCCACATCCCTTTTCAACACTAGAATCTCCAACTTGAAAAGATCTATCCTTGGCCTTCTTATCAAAGGTCTTCTTGATCAAAGCTTGATCCTTTTCCATTGCTTGGAATGCTTGATTTATGATCTCTTGCAGCTCCATCAACTCTGCATACCTCACCTCCATGGGCTCAAACTCTAGTAACTCCAACTGCTTCATGAGTTCCAATGTTGGTAACTCAAGTGACATGGGTAAGATTACCTCTCTTCCATAGACAAGCTTGAATGGAGAGTTACCTATGGATCTTTTGGGAGTGATCCTATCAGCCCATAAGGTTGATTTCAGCTTGGTATGCCAAGACCTCTGATTCTCATCAAGAGTTCTCCTAATGATCCTCAACAAGTTCTTATTTGTACACTTGGCTTGGCCATTACCTTGAGGGTAATAGTTTTATGAAGTGCTTAGGTAAACACCATTCTTGACAGCCCACTCAGTCACCTTAGATCCAATGAATGCCAATGCATTATCAGATATTATTATAGTAGGTACACCAAATCTAGTTGTTATTCCCTTATAAAAGTCTAAGATGCTAGACTCATTTGCCTCTTTGAGTACTACTGCTTTTGTCCATTTGGTGAAGTAGTCTATGGTTGTCAAAATCCATTTATGCCCTTGGCTTGAATTGGGATTAATGACTCCAATGAAGTCCAAACCCCATTGTATGAATGGCTGGTCAATTGAGACTTGGATGTAATGGAAGGGCAGAAAGCTTCTCTTTTCCTGTGAAGAATGCACAATTCCTCCACCTCTTGATCCATGCGTAGCAATCGCTGAAGATTTTAGGCCAATAATAACCAGCCTTCATGATTTTTAGAGCTATCACTGTTGGCGCAAAATGACCACCAGCTGGTCCACCATGGAACTCTTCCAATACCCTTTGAATCTGACCTGTTCTAATGCATCTCAGCAACACTCCATTTACGTATTTCTTGAACAAAACTCCATCAACAATGGCATACAGGATAGCCTGCAATCTGAAGTGTCTCCTTTGGGTCTTATTCATCTCTGGAGGGCATAGGCCTATGCCTAGGAAGTGCATAATACCTTGGGTCCAACAAGGAGTGGGGGAAGCATTGTTTTCTTCATGATTGCCACTTGGCTCATGGCTGTCCTGGACTGTCAAAACAGTTTCTTCTTTATTGCATACTTCTTTTTGCTTCCCCAAAACCAGCTGCTCACACAATCCTTTCCCTCTTACCAGCTTGGTGATCTTGATCTCAATGTCATACTCCATGACACGAGTGATCCAACCTACCCTTTTCTCATTCAAATCCTTGTTGAGGAGGAATTCCTTAACCCCAGCATGTGAGACCAGCAACTGGACCTTGTTGCTTGAGACTAAATGCTTGAATTTCTTCAAGCTTCTGATTACTGCAAGTACATGCTTTTCAATAAAAGAGTACCTCACCTTGCAGTCATCTAGGCTCTGGCTGAAGAAGGAAACCGGCTGCTCATCATTATATTTGTTCTACTGCACCAAAATGGTAGAAATAGTGTCATCACCTCCAAATGCATAGAGGATGAAATCCTTGGAGAAGTCTGGGTTGATGAGAGTTGGTGCTTGAGAGATAGCTTCTTTGATTGCTTCAAAACTCTCCTTGCCTTTTTCTGTCCACTTAAAATCCATGCTCTTCTTTAAAATTTTGGTGATGGGCTTGACAAGGGCTGCAAAATTTGGGACAAACCTGCGGACAAAATTGATCCTTCCCAATAAGCTTTGAAGAGATTTCTTGTGGCTTGGCAATGGTAGTGCTCTTATGGCTTCAACCCTCTCTAGATCAATTGTTAATCCCTCTTTTGAGACAATATGGCCTAGAAGTTTCCCCTCATGAGCCAGGAATATGCATTTTTTGGGATTCAATGACACCCCAAATCTTCTACACCTCTGAAATACCTGTCTCAGATGAAAAAGGTGATCCACTGCATTTTTGGAGAATACAGTGATGTCATCAAGATATATCAAAACTATTTCATTGATCAACCCCTTGAATGCCATATCCATTGCCCTTTGGAAAGTGGCTCCAACATTTGATAGGCCAAATGGCATCTTCTTGTAGGCATATGTTCCCCATTTGGTTATGAAGGCTATCTTGAATTGATCTTCCTCCCTCACCATAATCTGATTGTAGCCTGAGTAGCCATCAAGTAGTGAAAACCTTTCTGAACCAGATACAACCTGCAATATTTGCTCCATGGAAGAGAGTGGATAATGATCCTTGAGAGAGGCTCTATTCAAGTCTCTGAAGTCGACACACAACTTGATCTCTCCATTCTTCTTTCTGACTGGGACTAAGTTGGCGACCCAACTTGAGTGTTTAATGGGGAAAATGATACTAGCCTCAATAAGCTTGCTTAACTCTTTTCTCATGAGAGGTTCAATATGGGGATTCACTGGCCTTTGCTTTTTCCTGAAAGGCTTGGATTCTGGATCCAGCTCAATAGTATGTTGTGCCAGCTTTGGGTTGAAACCTCTAAGATCTTTGTAAGTCCAAGCAAAGACATCTGGGAACTCTTGACAAAGCTAAACAAAATCAGATTTCTCTTGTGAGGTACTTACTTTGCTAATCTGCAATGTTTTGCCTTCTCCCACTAAAATAGGCTCTGAATCTTCACCCTTTACTTGGATGTTCGCTTTCTCCTTCCGGAACTAATCATTTGGGTTGAAGATTGACTCCAAGGTTATGAGGCCTTTTGGTAATTTTTTAGTTCTCAGGTGCACCACTTGGTCACCATATTGTTGATGCAGCTTGTCTTGATTCCTGGCAGAGAACTCAGCTTCTTCTTGGAGGAAATTAACAATTTTTTGATCATTCTCGAAGACTTGCCAACTTGTGTTGTTATCCAGAACAGCTGGTCTCACAACCAATTTGATATGAGGCTGAGATTTTTCACTTTTGATACTTTCTACAACATCAAACGCAGCCCCAATTGCTGCCAGTCTGTCAGTGGCTTCATTATTTTTTCTTGGGATGGAATTGATGCTAAAAGCTTCAAAATATTCAATAAGATCCCATACCCGATTTTTGTAGTTCTTCAACAGATCATTTTTGGCAGCATTTTTCTCTTTGACTTGGTTTACAATCAGTTCACTATCACCAAATACTTGTAAATTTCAGATGCCTTCCTTCATTACCTAGTGCAGTCCATGAATTAAGGCTTCATACTCAGCTGTGTTATTTGAACAGGAAAACTGGAAACGGAAGGCTAAGTAATACCTTATATCTTGTGGTGAAATGAGCATAGCTCCTCCTCCTGCACCTTGTCTACTCCTTGACCCATCAAAGAACAATTGCCATACTTCATTCTTGTCTTTATGATTTGGCTTGGTGATGCTAGGGAGAGGTTGATTCTCTTCATGTAAACAATAAACCCCTAGCTCAGATTCTTCTACTTCTTGATAAGGATCAAAAGCATGCACCTTGCTTGCCCATTCATCAAGAGTCAAATCTGGGCTACTTCCAACCTTGGTGTCAGCCTCGTCAGTGCTAGGGTGATCTTCTTGATCAAATGCTGAGCAATTGGCATTAATATGACTTGGAGTGTAAGGCTCAATATGGAAGTTTGCAATAGGTTCAGACCTAATTGTAGCCTTAGTTCCATACCTTGTTCTAAACAGCATGTGAGACCAATCCACCGAAAGATAGCCTCCAATTTTAGCAGTGAAGTCTCTTGACAAGCACAATGCAAAGAGTGGTGGAAGGTCTATGACTGATACATCTTGTAAAACAACAACATTTGGACATGCATGCAAGGTAAGACTCAAATTTCTAATCACTCCAACTGTTGCTATTGCTGTCCCATCTAACTGCACTACCCCTTTAGATGTTATTTCATACTGGAGCCCTAGCTGATCAGCTATTTGTTTAGGCATTGCTGAGCTACTTTCCCTGGAGTCTATCATGTAATTATGTACTAGCTGATTTCCAATGATTAATGAAACATAGAAAGGAGGGGGCTTCAACATTTTACCTTGTTGTGCTCCATGACTTCCTTTAGGCTGGGCAGCATTTGTAAGCACTTTGTCTTGCATCTGAACCTGTTGATTTGAAGTTGGCCAATCCTTCATGGCAGCTTGCAGTAGATCTCTTTGGCCTGGGATGGATAGGGATTCCCACATAGATATATTGACGTTTTTCTTCTTCATCTGATTAATGATACTGAATGGTGATGAAGGATCTCTCTGATGTCCCCTGGTTTACACATTTACTCCTTGCACATGGGCAGCAACAGCTGGCATTTGAGTTGGCCTAGGGGCTGTTCTTGGCTGCCCTTGTGCATTTGAAATGGTACTTTGCTTGCCAATCATTTTTGGAGTCATAGAAGGTTGTGGGCTGGTTGGAGCTAGTGGCTTCTCCTCACCCAAATTTCTCCTTTTTGACCTTGTGTTGGCTGCAACACCTTGAGAAACTACGTGATTCATGCCACAGAAATATTCTGCTTGCCAGTTCACCAATGTGGTGTCATTTGGGGCTGATTTCTGTTGGAATGTTTCAAGTTATTGACTGTTTCCTTGACTACCCTCACCCTCCACACTAGTAGTTGTCACCATTAGTGCTTGATTGAGAGCACCATTGAAACACATGGATTGGTTATGAGGCTCGTTGCATGGAAAGCACCAATCATATTCCTGAGCAATTTTGTTCTGTGTTGACACTAATGCCTTAGAGGTAGATATGGCATTTTGATTATAGGGCTGGAATGGTCTATTGGAAGGAGGCCTTGTTTGATTCATATTTGCAGCTGGATTAGGTGGTCTTTGTGGTTGGTATGGCTGCCTATTAGGCTGAGCTTGGGGTTGATAAGAAGGTCACAAACCTTGGGCTTGTTGCCTCTTGAGAGTAACTAGCTCATTGCCTAGGTTTTGCAGTTGCTTCATGACTTCTTAAAGCTCATTTGGGGTACTCAGGGACGAAGTGGAAGCTTCATTCGAACTCTGATTTCTAAGAGTGGGAGAAGGAGCCAAATTAGGTGCTTGACTAGTGTTTGGACTCTCTAAACTTGGAAACAATGGCATGGGAGGTCTGGGGGCAAGTTTGTCAGCTTGGATCAAACAATTTTCAGCCCTAATGGCGATGCTATATGCCATAGGGATAGTTGTGCCTCCCATAGATTGAATCAACATAGAAATATCAAAATTTAAAGCTTTTAGATAGTAGAGAAAGGCACCTTCTGTTGTTGGCCTGACTGCCACTAGAATCCTATCCCAAGACCTTTGAAATCTGAAGTTGAAGTCAATCAGCTACTCGTTGGGGGCTCTCTTGATAGTTGTCAGCTGCTCCAAAAGAGACAAGTTGTCTCCCTTCTCTCCAAATTTCTCATGAAGTGCAATACATAGCTGATTCCAGTTTGTGATAGAACCAGCTCCAAGGCTCCTAAACCATTGCAATGCTTTACCCTTGAATGAAGATGTCAGTACCTTGACAACCACTTGCATTTCATTGATTTCATGGATTGCACAAAGGTTAGCAATATCATTAACATGATCACCTGGAGTAGTCTGATTTTCTCCAGTGAAGTAGGGAATGTTCTTCAAGGCTACAATAGGAACTGGATGTTGTGCATTGAGAGCAAGTGGTCTGCTGCCTATGAAGTTGACGTAGGGGTTGTTCTGAGCCATTCTAATTGGTCTTAAAACCCTTGTTGACTGAATGAAAGGCCTACCAGGTGGAGGAGTTGAGAGAGTTCTATTTGGTGGAGATGGAGACCTTTGAATCCTTCTTCCTCTTTTCCTTCTTCTCGGAGATAATTGCAGGTATTCAAATAGCACTTCTTCTTCTCCGACTCTTGACCTTGTGATTCTTCTCATAAGTTTTCAGGCCTGCACTGCTGAAACCAGTTGATTTTTTCCCTTGGAGTCACCAGATATGCAAATAATAGCTCTTTTTAAGCATGAAAAATGCAATAGATGCACATCAACCCTACTACAATAAAAATGAGACCTCTAGGTCCCACCGGGCGTGCCAAAACTATTGTTGCAGGCTCACAGCACCCCTGGATGTAGATCAAGCTTCTAGGTTGATCACTCTAGCATCCAGTGTGATTGCACAACATGGAAACCTCTCTCCAAGTGTGGGGACTTGTGAAACTGGGAGAGGAATCTCCATATTAGAGACTAGTTCCTCAAACTCCTCTAATTTTAGATCTATATTTTGTAAAACTACAGATGTTCAGATCCTAATCGTACTCTAAATTGTCAGGGGGTAGGGATAGAAATGCAGAAATTGAAACTAACTGAAGATGGTGATGCTACGAGGAATGAAGAACACTTATCTTGCCAGTAAACACAAACCATTCAAATGTGATATAAGATCATGCACAGATAACATAACTTGCAGTGAAAGACCAGGAGGATGCAAAATGAACACAGAGAGGGATGAGAATCATCCACAGACATGTATTACTTGCTCCAAAGATTGATACAATACACTACAGAATGCTAAGAGGTAGAGTCATATTACAGTTCAAATGAGAGGTTCGAACTCCACAAATTCACCTGATAGGAGAAAAAGGGAGGAGTAAAACAGAAAATGTTCCCCATTTTAAGAAGCCCCTCTTTACGATATATAGAAAGAATGAGAGAGGGAAGAGAGAGGAAATCCAAAATCTGCCCCAACCACTTCTAGGTTGCATTTAAAATCATCTCATTATGGTAGAAGTGGTGGATCCTGGCAAAACGGCGGGCTGTCTAACAGAAGCGGCGAACTGTCTGCTGCATTAAAGTTGGTTGTTGCAGCATTACTTCTATCCATTATTTTGTGCCAGAGGATTTTCTCAATTTTCTCTCTCCAAACTGAACCAAAATACCAAATTGACCCCGGAATCATGCAGAGAATTTTACCAGATTTCCATTGATATAAAAAACATGAAAATCCGAGCTCTGGATCGAAAGTTATGGCGATCTGAAGATTTAGGGAAAAAACAGGCAAAAACAGGTCGGCGGGAAAAATATTTGAACTTTCCCCGCGCTCTGCCACTTGGATGACACATGGCAGGCTCTGATTCACTGAGCAATTCTCTCTCCTTCCTTGCTCCGTGTTCCTTGCTCCATAGGACACGTGTCCTCTTCTGATTGGCTCGGGCTGACCCTTCAAAACTCGCCCTTTGACTTTTGGACTCTTTTCCCCTACGACACGTGTCGTGATATGGTTGGTTCTCGGCCCTTCTGCTGGCTCCTTCGCGTCCACTTCGCATCCTTTATGTCTTGGAGGTCCCAGTGTTGTCATGGGTCAAAAACTTCCGATCCGCCTGAAATGGGCTTCCTCGTACTCCTCATTTGGCTGATGACACGTGGCGTTGCTATGATTGGTTTTCGGTTCCTTCGGCAATCCGCATCCCTCGCGTGTCTACGGCCCAGACTGTCCCAGTGTTGAACCTTTCCCATTCCGGCTGAACCGGCCGGTTCCCGTCTTTCGCGTCCATTCGTCCCTTACTGTCCCTTTGCTGTCATGGGACAACATTCTTCCGGTTCACCCGATCCGGCCGATTTGCATACTTCGCGTCTTTATGTCCCGGATGTCCCAAACTGCTGTTAGTGCGATTTTTCTTCCTCTTTCGGCCGGATCAACTTCTTGCTCCCGTCCTTCGTGTCTTCTTGTCCCGACTTGTCCCAGAGTAGTTATTCGATTTGCTTCTCCTTTAGCCAAACCTGGAGGCTTTTCGCGTCCGATCCGCGTCCCTAGATGTCCCAAATGTCCCGACCATTGCCCCTGAGGACTGAGGAATTAGTCATTTTTTATGATTTTTCCTAGCTCAATCTACATTCTCTGGAACTTTTGCACAAACTCTTGATGCATGTTATCAAAATTTACCTTCTTCGGCCAAGGGAGTTAGAAAATTTTGACAATAGTTCCTAGAAACAACAAGTTTTACCCTAAATGCAAAACACATTTGCCTGAGACTCAACAATTCTAAAAGCATGAAAAAGTCTATCAATATTAACTCCTGGGGGTGAATTTGAGCTCAACAGTTACAGTGAAAGAATTCACAGTTCAAATGAAGTGTGTAGATTTAGTGGAGCAACCCAAAAACAAGCCAAGTCAAAATTCGAATCTGTAGAAGAGCTGACTGAGAATAGGATGAGGTGGATCCATGTAGGATGCCACTGTCACACAGTTCCTCAAATCCAACATACCCAAGTCAACTTCATGCTCCAGATGCATAGTAAATAGGTAGGTGAATTAATATGACAGTTTACTTACATGCTCCAAAATAAGTCCCACACTCCATAAGGACTCAAATTAAAAATATGTAAGAAAGTTCAATTACAACTTGTTTTCTATGACTCACAAAAATGTCATAATGAAGGCTATATTTAGGTGAACTCATCAAGGGAACCAGCTCACTGGGTAAGGTTGGTATGCAAATTTAAGAGGTGTGGGAGAAGTTGGAGGACTTGTCCCACAAGCTATCAAAATATAGCCTCTAAGAGACAAATTCTAATTTAAAAAGAAGCTGAAGAGTGCCCTTCATACTCCATAACCGTTGTACTTAGCATATCTCGGTGGGACAAATCACTTACACACTACTTACACATATCTTACAACAGGTGTTCCATACAACAGTCAATGGACTCCAATAATTACTTTCTATAATTGACCCATGTTTGATTAATGTATTTTGATAATATGATTGCTCAGCATTATATGGACCGTATTTTAATTAGCAGCATACTTGAAAAGGGAAATAACAATCACTTATGAGGTCAAACACATCAAAACATTGATTCCTAAGTGGAATTCCTTTCTCCAAGAGTTAAACCATCCAAATCCACATCCTTTTTAACCATGTTCCCCTCCAAATCATTATTATAACCCTTATCATAATGAGTATGGCCATGACCCAAACCTTGTTAATTAGTATGGTCATCATTACAATCAATATGTTATTTAGGATCAAGGTTATGCACAGGAATATGTAGGTGATGTAGATTATATAGGAAATTCTACAAAGGAGGAAGAGTTTGAGAGAAGTGTTCAAAAATTAGAGCGCATGTGACAATATGCCAATGAGAAAGTACAAATTTTATAAGCTAAATATCCTAGTTTAGATCATCTCCGTCAATGGAAAAGACCTATAACTAGTTGGTTTAGATCACAATAGAGGTTTGAGGTAATAAGCAACTCTCTACCTCAATTGCTTGATTATATTACATATTTGCAAACATTATAGGATGATAGGCATTAGGTTGAGGAACCTTATCAATGGGATGTTCCCACTTACCATCCCCATCAAAATATAATGTACATTCCTTATCAACCATCACATCCCAATTATTAGACTCCAAGTTTTTCTAGTGCTGAAATTTCTTCTCCCTCTCCTTCACAAGCAGATTGTGAGACCTTACCCATTTTCTAATCATTTCCAAATTAGGTTAAAATATGCCCCCCTCTGCATTCATCCCCAAGACCAATTCAGTAAGGTGACGATCATATAATCAGTCAAGAGGGGAATCCAATTGAAGAAATCAATAGGCTATAATTTATGGAAATCTTAGAGGTCTGGGTTACAAAATTTGAGTTCAACTGGATTTTGTATTTAGAGAAAGAGTGCATGTAAGAGATGGAGGTTTAATAGTAGTAGCTAGATCATGATCCTCAAGAAAATATCAACAATCATGAGGTTGTACTATCTTCTGGTCTAGTAAATGATTTAGTTAGCCAATTGTTGATTTAAACATCATTGATTTAGAGGATAAAAATGTTCTAACCTTGCATGCAAATATTCCCATAAGTGATAATGGAACATATTTGAAAGAAGAGAATTTTCAGATCCAATATGAAAATCAATCAATATATTTAGCATTGTCACATGATCATGAACAACATGTTTTCATTTTAGCATACTTCTTGCTAGATGAAGAAAATGATGAGGATGAGGATGATATGAAGGGAAAAGAATAGTTCCAAATTGAGCAGGATGATAGAGATAAATGCAATGACCCTTATTTCCCTACATTCTTATAAATTTTTGAACTTTTTTAGAATTGCAATGATTCTCAAGGGACATCAGAAGACACTACAATGTACCAAGAAGAGCAGCATGATTGCAAGAAGGGTTTTGAGCTATCGAGCTACATGGTGGATCAAAATGAAGAATAAGAGGTTGGAATTATTGCATAACTAGTTACCATGGATGAGATATTATATATTTTAGAGGGAAAACAACATTATTATCAGCTTCTACATGTAAAGGGAATCTTGAAAACTGGGTCGATCAAGAAAAACATCTTTCCAACTCTGAGAAGACCTTGTCCCATTCGATACTTGGCTAGTTTGGATTAATTTTCACTAGTATGAGTAGTTGTGCTTGATTTATAGGACAAACATGAGATTCATGTTCTCAAGAGAAATCCCCAATAGATCCCAAAATAGATTGCATATTTGATAGAGGTATTTTTCATATTCATGACTGATATTTTGAGTAAGTTAAAGGCATGAATCTTGTTTTCATCTTTTCCATGTGACCCAATTAAAAATTTGGTCTCATGGCTTAATTTTCTGAAAAAAGTAAGCTATTTCTCACTACTTGTATCAAGAAGGATGTTATAACCCATGTCACAGAGTATTATTATGTTAGAATGATATTTTAAATTTGAACAAGTCCCTACAGGTGTGTTTTATGTCATCAAGAAACTTCACAAATTCTAAGTGAAAATAAACTTAAAAACCTTCCCTTGATATATGAAACCCTACCTATGGTTTATGAGTGAAGAAATGTGTGGTGTTGGTACCAAAATAAGTCCTACCTTATAATTCAAGCAACATCAACAAGCTAAGCATGATGCTTAGAGAAAGACAAACCATGATCTAAGTCATTTTGTAGTCAGGTATGGATCTGGAAATCTCTTTGTTACTTTGAATTGCAAAATATTGGATAGAGCCTCACTAAGGGTATGACCTACCCTGCTACTTTAGGTTCTGCCTATAACCAGACTGAGAGGACCCATTTTATCTACTTTGTAATATTCCTTCCTTCAATATAGAACGATTCATTATTGCATTCTTCAATCATGTCCTTGACAATATTGATATGAGAAATGAATTCTTCATAACTTTTCTTCACTTTTTAAAAGACTTTCTTTCCCTTCTCGTATAGGTTCTCAACCCACCTATCAATAATTTTCACCTTTCTTGTGGCCTTTTCTATGTTTCTTATTATTTTGGGAGTAACAGTAAGAGCTCCTTGATCTTATTCTAATGGAACTATTAATTGTTGCAAACATGAGATTAGATTCTTTATGTGCTCTTTTAGCTCAATTTTTACTTATTTTTTCTTCATCTACCCTTTCAGAGATTCCTTTTACTATTGTTATAACATCCTGTTTAAGATTTCCTCTTGTAGGCCTTCCCAATTGGATTTCTAAATGCTATAATCACTAACTGTTAATTTATCCTTTGGGATATCAAGATTATGAGTGTAAATTTCAAAAAAATTGGACCATATTCTATCAAAGTGTGATCTTGTCATAATTCTACCTTTCTTGGAGGATTTCATAGGTTTTTGAAAATAAATATTTGAGAGACCCAAAGCCTTTGTTGGGACAATCTCCTTTCCCTTTTCCTTATTATTTTCCTTTTCCTAAATAAGTACCCGCTAGACATCTTGTCATGGGGTTGTTGGGGTGTGGAGCATGTTTTTGGTCTTCTCGAATCAGTGTTAAATTGTTGGAGTTCGAACGGTTAAGTTTGGAGACTTCAAGAGCATTCTGCAATCATCTGTTGTGACGTTGATGTGTCGTTGTTAATTGGTTGTTAACATCGTGACCATTTTTCTAGCCATGGGAATTTAAAAGGTTACGTCTTTCAAACTTCTAGGGTCAGCTTTAGGACTTCTTAAAAGGATTGTAATCCTATAAATAGAGGTGTTAGGGTATCTTGTAGATATCTTGAGTGTTCAAGAGGTCTTGAGTCTTAATGATCCAGAGGTGATCAAGAGTGATCAAGGTTAAGAAATTGGGTGTCAATTGTGGCTTAGATGTGGTTTAGCATCTTTAGAATTTTGTTGTGAGTTCATAACTGAGAGTATACTATGAGAGTTGTTTTACTCTTGTTGATAATAAAATATGAGCAAGTTCTTGGTGGACGTAGCCCACATTGGGTGAACCACGTTAAATATTGTCTTTTCTTCTTTTGTGCATTATTTATTTATGTTGTTATATTTCTGCAAGTATAATTCTGCTATATAGTTTCCTACTGTTGTGATTTGAGGAATTGTTTCTGCATATTTGTTCTCTAATTCCTAACAATTGGTATCAGAGATTTGGTTGTTCTTTTCTGAAGTGGTAAAGCACAAGGAAAGTTTATTTGAGTGGGAGCTATGAAAAATGAGGGAAGATTTATGGTTGAGAAGTTCAATGGGTAGAAATTTGGTTTGTGGAATATGTAATTAGAGGATTACTTATATTAGAAGGACCTCCATGTTCCTTTTGCTAGAAAAGTAAAGAAACCTATAGCCATGTTAGATGAGGATTGGGAGTTTCTGGATAGAAAGGCACTCAAGGAAATTTTCTTATGCCTTGCATCTTTGGTTGCTTTCAACATATCATAGGAGAAGACCACGGAAGGTCTCATGAGTGCATTGGGGAAGTTATATGAAAACCCATCTGCCTCTAATAAAATATTTTTTATGAAAAAGTTATTTAATATGAAGATTTCTGAGAATGGTTTTGTTACTGATCATTTGAATGAATTTAATACAGTTGTGAGTATGTTAAACTCGGTAAAAATTGACTTTGATGATGAGGTCAGGGATTTTTTGATAATTTGCTCCTTGCCATATAACTAGGACAACTTGGTTATGGCTATAAGTAATTCAGTCTCTAATAATTGAAAGCTGAAGTTTGAGGATGTAATAGGTGTGATCCTAAGAAAGGAAATGTGAAGGAAGAGCACTAGAGATTCTTCTACTTTTGGAAATGCTTTGACAGTGGAGAGAAGAGGGAGAAAAAAGAATAGAGAGAAAGGTAACCGTGGGAAGTCGAATGATCACGGAAGGTCAAAGTCCAAGAGTAAGTTAGAATGTTGGCACTGTGGGAAGATTGGTCATGTTAAGAAATATTTTTGGGCTCTTCAGGATAAGAAGAATAAGGAGGAAACTAAAGAGGTAAATTTGGCAATGGGTTATGTTTATTCAAGATGCCTTAATTCTTTCTTTAGATAATATTTCTGAATCTTGGGTGTTAGATTCAGGGGCTTCTTTCCATGCCACCCCACATAGACATTACTTTACTGATTTTTTTCAAGTTCATTTTGGACATGTATATCTTGGTGATGATGAACCATGCAACATAGTAGGGAAAGGTTGTGTTCAAGTAAAAATGTAGAATGGGAACACATGGCTACTTAAGGATTTCAGGCATGTACCTAAGTTGAGGCGAAACTTGATATCAGTAGGACAGCTAGGTAGTGATGGTTGTACTATTAGTTTTATAGTGGATTCTTGGAAGGTTACCAAGGGAGCTCTTTTGGTTGCAAGAGGTAAGAAAACTGGTACTTTGTATTTAACCAGTGCTGTTGATTATTGCAATTTTAACTATTGTAGATGTGTTGGTCGTCAGATAGGACTTTTTAGAAGAGCAACAGTCAGGGGACGAAAAGTCCCTCCTCTTTAATGGGAGAGGTTCCCTTATTCTGAAACGAACTTATTTACAAATGTACAGAACATTGTTTTATAGTTAAACTTGGATATTACGAAAGTGTTTTCCACAAGGATCATCAGTTACACAAGGACTGAGGAAAGGGAATAAGAAGATGAGCAGAATAGCAACATTCAGAATTATAGATAGCAGAATAATTCTTCGTGTATGCGAGGCTTCAAAGAATTTTAAGACAAGATCATTTGCGATGGTTGAACAAGATTAAATTCAAGGACACAAAGTTCCATAAATAACCTTCTTCAGATTTGTTAATCAAGGACACAAAGTTCCTCCTTGGTTGTACAAGATCACTGTATTTAAAAAACTGAACAGTATGCAATCAGAGAGACTAAACGAGTTAGGAACAAAATGATCTTCACGATATTAAAGGACAACACAGAGATAACAAGAATCAGATAGACAAAGAATGAAAGCCCTTTTGTATTGATTTCTTTAAGATCTATTTACACTTTCAGCAAAAATTCCAAGTTCTTCCTCCTCTCAAAATGGCGTGGAAAGGCCATTATATAGCTTACAAGTCAATTACTCTTTGTAACCATTTCTTTTAACTAAAGAATAGTTAAGGACCGCCGGTTACGATACCTTAACCGATTACAAAGAATACGAAAAGAAAGGGAAGAAGAGGAAAGAAAGGAGAAGGAGACAGGTGGCCGGTTACTGGGAGGGACCCACTGTCTTCAGAATCCACTGCCTAAACTTCTTCAATGACTCAGCTATATCTCTGCCACGAGGGATTGACGTGTTGGTTGCAGACTAAGTCCAAAATCCCAGACATTTCTCCATCTCTTTATCAAACTCAACGTGAGTATGATAGTCTTTGTTTGCTTCTTCAATGGCAGACTGAAGAGAACAAATTTCCTTTATCTTGTCCTTAGAGATGAAGTCTTCCTTGAAAAGATTATCTTTAACAAAAGCTCTGAACTGAGCTTTGATCTCTTGCAAGGACAAGGGAACGCCAGAGTTTTCAACCTGAAGATGACAATGCATATCTTTGAACGCAGCAGCTGCCAGTGTCTTGAAAGCTTCTCCCTTCTGCCTGCTATTCTTCATTTCTCCTACAGCTTCCTCCAGGACTTTGATTTTCCACTCCACGCTGTAGACCCAAGATTTTGACAGATTGTCCTTAGCATCATCGAAAATATTGTTCGCCAGTAAGATGTTCTCATCTGTCTGGCCCATGAGGTGAAGGTCTACAATGCAACTACTCCAGAGCTTAAGCTCTTTATCCATTACCCCAATAGTAGAGGACAACTTCTGTTGCAAATTATCTACCTTTCCATGTAGCTTAAAAGCTTCATCGATGAAGTTTAGTCCGGCAACAAGCATGTCATCTACCATGGCTTCGATAGCTCTGCCATAGACAGAATACTTGTGTGCATATCTTTAATACTTTGCACTTCATCTTGGCTTAGAATTACAGGAGGCGGTAGAGCAGTCAAGGGGGTAGGGTCCAAAACCTTGTCCTTAGACAAAAGTGACTTGATAAAACTCGTGAGAACTTGGGCTTGTTCTTCTAGCTGCTCAATTGTCTGCTGCCCTTTCTCTACCCTTCCAATGACCCTCGTGACTGTTTCCTAGAGGTTATGAATCTCACCTTCAGGAGTAGACTCTCCCATAGGGATCCTTGAAAGCTCCAAGTCAAATGTCAGCAACTCTGATTCTGATTTGTCTACTGTGGGCTTAGCAATCTCCAGGAATTGCTGACCTTGAGCATCTGACACAATCCTGGAAGTAGTTCTGGCTTTCTTGGCACGAGAAGGAGTGGTGCCCAACAAGGCTGCTACAGCATCAAAATTTGGTCCCAAGCTTTGAGAGGAGGATTTCCTCTTCCTTTTGTCAACCAGAGGTTGCACCCAAGCAAAAGAGGAAGAAGAATCTGCAGGAGAAGCAAGGGGACCAAGAGACAGGGAGCTCATGACACTCAAGGTCTGTGCAGCTATTGACTCAAGCTGAGATGTGGGTAGAACACTGGAGGTAATGGCGGTAGAAGAATCAGTAGCACCTGGAAGTTCAGTGCTCTGGACCTCCTTATCTTTATCTGTTGGATCTTCAGGAACACTTGCAGGAGTTGGCATCTCACTGTCTTCACTTTCACTGAGAACAATGATGTTCTCTAGCCCTATAGGCAACTCTGCCTGTTTTCTTGGAGGGTCATTCTCTGCGGGCTCCTTCTTTACCTCTTTGAGTTTTTTCTTGTATACCTGGGTAGATAGAGAAGGAGTAGATTCCACAGGTCCCTGAGCTGTTGAGGCAGAAGGGGTTTTCACTGGTGTTCCAGACTCTGGAACTGATGCCTCCCTTATGGGTGTCGAATCATCTTTGGAGCTGGATTCTCCTGAGTGCCTCTTGAATTCTTGGATCTTCTTACTGAACCAGACCCTAGTTCTGATCAAGACTAGAGCAAGAATCTCAGCCAGATCATCTCTCTCTTTCCTGTTCCAATCCAGGTCCTCCAGAGGAGTGTGCTTAATCACATTTTCATACTCATACGAGTATAGTTCAGAATTGTCATCCTGGAGACCTTCAGGAACTTGGTACAGACTGAGTTCTTGGATCAATTGCAGGGAGAACCTGCCGCAATGCCTTCTTCTGGCTTCAAAATCATCTGCACAGTCAGCCCAGTAGTCTTCTGTATCTGCCCTATGATGATAGACTATCTTGATGTTCTATTCAATGAACTTCTTTAAGTCAAAGCAGGTTCTTGGCTTGAAGAAATGAACAGTGATAGGGACCAGGGCTCTTTCTATGTTCTGAGCATCCAGAGCTGTTTTGCATGTGTAGTTTCCCAGAGAGATGGGAAAGTGCAAGCCAGAAATCTTCTTGTCTCTGCAAGTTCTGTGCAACTTGTCTAGCTACCTACATATTTCAATCAAGGCCATTTTGTCATTACAGAACATGGGAAGCCGCAGAGGAGTGCTCTCATAACCAGCGAGCCTAATATAAGAAAATTTCCTGAACTGAATGAAATAGGCTCCATATTGTGATATCAGGTTCATGGCTTCATCTGAAAACCTTCTAGCAATGTCACCTTCGAGCAATCTGACCACGTACATGGTGAAAGCATCATTGACCCTTCTGAAATTCCGATTGCTGGTCTCTAGGGTGAACTGCGGGTAGTAGGCATACACTGGATCATCTTTGTGTGTATCTATGTAGGAGAAGCCAAACCACTGCCTCGATGCCGCTAGGGTATACATCAGATACGAAGTCATGAAGAACTTCTTTGACTACTGAATGTTAGATAGCTGCTCGGCCAAATTCATACTGATGATCTCTGCCCAGTTGATATTTTGTGTTCCCTCGCACACCATGCTGATGAGCGGGCACATCCAGAAATGAAATTCATTGGTGGAGGGCAAACCCATAACTCGAGCCAGCAGTATTATGAAGTCTGACAGTTCTTCATTGAAATCTACCGGGAAGAGGGTTTTGGTCAGACGAGAAGGACCTTTCTTAGGGTTCTTCAACCAAGACTTTACCACTCGAGCTTTATATTTATCACTGTCTTGGTCGAACATGGCCTGTGCTTGATCCCGAGAGACGACTATAGCATTTTCCATCTCCGGAATCCTCAGAGCAGCTCTAATGGCGGCAACGTCTAGCTTGGCAATGAGCTCCCTGTGTACATTTGTCAATTCACTCGTAGCAGGGTCGAAGTGAGCTCCGCATGAAAGTACAGTATCAGCACACTACACTGAGATAGGGAATCCTCCGGCGAAAGCTAAATCGCTATCATTAATCATTTGTGCCATTGGCGTAGGGTTTGCATCTGTCATTCTTGACCAAAAATTGCCGAAGTCGAGATGACGAGCTTCACTGTCTCCGATATTGCTAACGGCAGACTCAAGTGGAGAAATTTTCTCCTGTCCCTGAAACTTGATCTTCATATTGATAGATTTGGAGCTGCGACCCAGACTCTGGAAGGAATTTGCAAAGGGAAGGGATATTGCACAGGTTTTCAAATTGCAAGGGTTCAAGCAAAAGATAGCATGGAAGCAATGCGAAGCATTTTCCCACAGTACATATAGCGTTGATCTCAATTTAACAGTCCTATTTTCCTTGGTAGTTAAATGAGATGGGCATTCCCCATAGGTGAGAAAATGGGTGATGTCAGCATACCATTCATCAACTGAACTAAGGAATAGAACAGTAGGAACGTCAGCTTTCTCCTCCAGCAACTCATGTTTGGCTCCTTCAGCAATGAGCTCACAAAGACCCTTGCCACGAACCAGCTTGGTCGGTTTGATATCAATGTCATACTCCTGGACCTTAGCCACCCAGTTTCCCCTCTTTGATCCAAATTCTTGTTGTGTAAGGATTGACTTAACAGTCGTATCTGGAACCAGCACCATGGAGTGAGAATTGAGGATATAAAAGCGAAACTGCTTAACAGCCTTGACTACTGCAAAAGCATGCTTTTCCATCATGGTGTACTTTAGCTCATGATCCTTTAGGATATAGCTCATGAAGGCAATTGGTAGCTCATGTCCATCAGAATCTTCTTGGGTTAAGACAGCAGCCAGGGTATTGTCTGTGGCGTAGCAATAGATGATGAAATCTTTGCTGAAGTCAGGGCAGGCCAAAACTGGAGTTTTAGCAATGGCTTTCTTGATACCCTCAAAGGATTCCTTTCCTTCATAAGACCATCCAAATGTTTGCTTCCCTTTCATCATCTGAGAAATGTTCAGGGTCAACTCTGCAAAATCAGGGATGAACCTTCTTAAAAAATTGATCTTACCGAAGAAGGAATGCACGCCTTTTTTACTGGTCGGGAGAGGAATTTGCTGGATGGCCTGAACTCGTTCAGGATCAATCTTGATGCCGTCCTTTGAGACAATGTGCCCCAATAGCTTTCCTTCTGTAACACAGAAGACAGATTTTTTAGGATTCAAGGAAATCCCATGCTCTCGGCATCTTTGCAGAACTCTTTCTAAGTGGTCGAAGTGATCCGCTCTTGTCTTTGAAAACACCGTCAGGTCATCAAGGTATATGACAATACATTTTCCTTTCAAGCTTCCAAAAGCCAAATCCATAGCTCTCTGGAAAGTGGCACCAGCATTAATCAGCCCAAAAGGCATTCTCGTGTAGGCAAAGGTACCCCAAGGAGTGGTGAAGGCTGTCTTGTGTTGATCTGCAATATCAACCTCTACCTGATTGTATCCTGAGAATCCATCAAGCATAGATAACATTTCAGATCCTGTTACTGCTTGCAATATTTGATCCATCATAGGCAGAGGGTAGTTATCTTTCAAAGAAGCCTGATTCAGGTTCCTGAAATCAACACAGATGCGGATCTCACCATTCTTCTTCCTAACAGGCACAATGTTTGCAATCCATGTTGAATGGTGAATGGGAAAGATGATTTTAGCCTTCAACAATTTCTGAATCTCCTGAAATATAGTGTCGGCTATTTTAGGATTATACTGCCTTTATTTCTGCTTGAAAGGCTTGATTCCTGGTTTGAGAGGGATAGAGTGATGCATGTCTTTTGGCTTAAAGGCTTTTAGATCCTCATAAGAATATGCAAGAACATCCTTATACTTCCTTAGAAGATCAATTGCTTTTCTCCTCTCGTCGGTGGTGCAACACTTCCCAATATTTACCAGCTTGGGATCAGTAGAACTCCCTATATCAATCTTATCATACTCAGCTGATTGCTGAGGTCCGGTAGAAGCTTTAGATTTTACATATCTGTCATGTTTATCAAACAACTCCTCCAAACTCACCAAACCTTTGGGAATCTTGTTTCCTTTGAGTTTAATGCACCCTTCCTGATCTGTTTCTTCTCCTTGGGTGACAGCTTGGTCAGAGGACACACTCTCACGAGGCAAGTTGTCACTTCCCTCAAAATACAATTGCTCGAAATTCCCCTTGAGTTCCAGGAAGGAAAGCAAATGCTGGTCATCGTTGAAAACTTGCCAGTTATTAGTATTGTCAGGTACACTAGGCCGGTGGACCATTTCAATAGTGAACTTATCCTGAGAGAATTCAGGATGGGGAATCAGTAACGACCCTGAGACAGCCAGTGAATCAGCCCTGTTGTTCTTTTCTCTAGGTATTGCTTCAATAGAGAAAGCGTCAAGGAATTCAATTGAATCCCAAACCTGATTCCGGTAATGCTTCTGACTTGTTTCACAATCAGCTCTGCATCACCACGAGCCAGAAGATTTTTTACACCTCGTTCTTTGGCCACTTGCAGTCCAAGAATGAGAGCCTCATACTCTACAGTGTTGTTAGTGTTCTCGAACTGCAACTTAAACGAAAAAGGGTGTAGGTAGCCTTCAAGTGACACTAGCAGGACACCGGCTCCAGAACCAGCCGAGGAACAACTTCCATCAAATTCTAAAATCCAAACCCCATTGGGATCTTTGGGTGATACTTTGGAGGGTTAGATTTGTTTCTCAGGGAGTAACTTCTTCATTTGTCCATTGACAGGTATGAGGGCGTGCTACCAATCCATTTGAATCTCCCCACCCACATCTTTGCAGAAGTTCCTACTTAGCAACATTCCATAAGAAGGAGGAATGTCTGCTACTAGGATGGTAGCCAAGACTTTCTTTTCAGGTAAAGCAGCAAAAGCCACTTGTGCATCTTTAATCCTTCCAACCAAAGGTACTTCCTTACTTTCCATGGAGTAGCAAGATCCATAAGTACGAGTAAGGGTCAAGCCTAAAGCATGGGCTACTTTAGCAGGCATTACGTTATCTGAGGCTCCGGAATCTATGACACAGTTACTGAGCCTATGGCCCGCTATAAGAAGTGTTACGTAAAAAGGCTTGATTTTGTCACCAGGCGAGGTGACAGCGGCTACCAGACTAGGCTGTGGTATAGAAGGAGGAGTGGGCAAGAGGCCTTTAGAGGTGGTCTTGGAATGGGAATTTACAAATTGGATCATCTTGGCAAAAGCTTTGGGATGGGTTTGGTAGTATTCAGCTTCTGAAATTTGAACCTTGGTCCTTTTTAGGTGATCCACAATATCAAAGGATCCAGAGGTGGATGGGCCATCATCATTTGAAATTCTAGGCTTATCAACCTTAGGAGAAAAAGAAGAAGAAGTAACTTTGGTAGCAGGATTGACAGTACTTACCTTTGGTGCAGATGGGGTAGGGATAGGAGATCCTCTTCTGGAAATTACAGGAATAGTTGCTGGTTGCTCCTTAGATTTCTTCGTGGGCTGTGTTACTTTCTCCTTCTGCCTCGTCTATTCTCGAGTCATGACAGCAAATGATTCACTGTTCATATCTACTACCACTTCATCATAGTTATCTCCATCATCAGTGCCTTCGGTGGTAAAGAAATTAACCCGAGATCCTTCGAGTTCTTCCGCCTCATCATCAAATTCCTCCAGGAATTCCTCATGAGCTTCGTCGTCCACATCATCATTGGGCTCTTCAACTTCACAGGTTGCGTTCACAGGAACTTTGACAGGAGGACCTTCAAGTGCTAGTCTTGTGTGAGGAGCAGGCAAACGATTTCTGGGCTGAAAATTTCTTCTTGGAACATTTGCGTATGGGGCATGCTGGGCCAATTGTTTCTTTATAGCTACTAGATCATTTGCAAGTTTCTGGACTAATGGATCAGTATTGGGTCCAGAGGTGGAAGAGGAAGAAGCAGCAGATTTAGATTTGGGAGGATCTCTCTTCAACTTCCCTGACATGATCAGGTCATCCTCGACACTAACAGCCAGTTCTTGATCCAGAATTAACGTTCCAAGATTAGCCCTTCTTAGAGCATAACTGACCTTGGGCGTTTGAGCATTTAGAAAGAAACATTTTTGAATTTGATCAACCGGTCGAGTAAGGTGTCCAAGGGGCCAGTTTAGGTATAGCATGTTTGGGCACAACTAGTTCAGGGACCTACTCATCAGAAACCCCAAACTCTTGAGGTGAGAAGGTCTTCTAGGGTAAGAAGAGAACCTGAATGATTTAATCCATCTTTTAATTATTTATTGTTCACTGATAGTGGAGAGCCTGAGTGCTTTAAATAAGTAGTGCAGGTGGATTCCAAGAAGAAGTGGGAGTAGGACATGGATGAAGAGTATAGATCTCTTATGGAAAAACAGACTTGGGATTTGGTAGAGCTACCTGAGGGCAAGAGAGCATTGCAAAACAAGTGGGTGTATAAAATCAAAAAGGAAGATGGAGGCAGGAAATGATACAAATCCTGATTGGTGGTTAAGGGATTTGTACAAAAGAAAGGTATAGAATTTGATGAAATTTTTTCTCCTGTTGTTAAAATGACTTCTATTAGGACTGTTCTTTGTTTAGTTATAGTAGAAGACCTGCACTTATAACATTTGGATGTGAAGAATACATTCCTTCATGGTGATTTGGAGGAGGAATTGTACATGTAGTATCCATAGGGTTACGAGGTCAAAGGGAAGGAGAGGTTAGTGTGAAAATTGAAGAAGAGTATGTATGGTCTGAAACAAGCTCCATGGCAGTGGTACATGAAGTTTGACAGTTTTATGCAGGAGCAGGGATACTCCAAGCGTCACTTAGATCATTGCATATACATCAAGAATTTTTTTATGGTAGTTATATTATTTTGTGCTTGTATGTGGATGATATGCTTGTTGCAGGGAAGAACATGCAGGAAATAAAGGTACTCAAGAAGAAGCTAGGTGACTCCTTTCCTATTAAGGATTTGGGGGAAGAAAAACAAATCCTTGGTATGAGAATAAATCGGAATGGGAAGGAGAGGAAGCTGGTATTATCTAAAGAAGATTACATAAAGAAGGTCTTGGAGAGGTTTAGTATGTAGGATGCTAAACCGGTTGGTACTCCTTTGGTAGGTCACTTTAAATTATCAAAGGAGTAGAGTCCCAAGACTGAGGAGGATAGAATCTAGATATCCAAGGTACCATACTCATCAGTAGTTGGTAGCTTGATGTATGCTATGGTATGCACTAGGCCTGGAATTTCCCATGTAGTGGGAGTAGTGAGCAGGTTTATGAGTGATCTAGTAGAGAGCACTGGTAGGAAGTAAAGTGTATCCTTTAGTATTTGAGAGGGACCATAGGAGCAGCATTTTGTTTCAGTGGATCAGACACTACATTACATGGCTATGTAGATTCAAACATGGCAAGGAGATTTGGATAGTAGGAGGAGCATGATAGTTTATGTATTTATGGTTGGTGATACAACGGTGAGTTGAATTTTATGGTTACAAAAGGTTGTGGCTTTGTTAACCACAGAGGCTAACTATGTTTCTGCCACAGAGGCAAGAAAGGAGATGATTTGGCTATAAAAATTACTTGATGAGTTGGTATAGAAATAAGTCGTGACCATCACAGGATCATATCATAGTAATCTCAAATCTCAATACATCATACATTACATTGGGCTAATAAATAGCCACAAAGGTAGGTAACAAAACATCCCATAAAATAGGATGCATTAAAAATAATAAACCCGTAAATAGTGATACAGGTATAACCAAATAACCAAGTACATAATATTTTTATTATATTTAACAATATTACTTAATTAACTAAATATGACTAACCACCCAAACATATAATGTAAACATTATTATTAATTTCCTAACATTCCCCCAAAAGAAATTTTTCAGTTCCTCTGCATCTTGCAGCCTCTGTGCGCTCATGATCTTGGTACACACTCAAACTGAAGGTAGAAGAAGGAACACATCAACTTCTTATCAACCAAGCACTTTCAGGAACACATCTGACTGACGAGGATGGGAACATGCTTAGGAATCATCTGCTTATCAACCAATCACTCCAGGGAACAAATCTAACCTAGCAGTGTGGGAACTCAAGCAGGAACACATCTGAACAACCTTCAATGGTTTTTAGGAGGCTAACCATAAACCTAGGTATGAACAGGAACACATCTAATTTTTCTACCTCATCAAGCCTCATGATGTTGTGTTTCACTGTGTTATTTGTTCTGCACTATGTTTTTGCATTTGGGGAAATAGGAATAGCCACATACTCAACTAAAAAATTGAAAATGGAACATTGAATCATGTTGATCATGTTCCCCCCTCAATGTGAACATTTCACTTATTCAACACAAAACATGAACTCTCAAAAAGAATCAAACAAGACATCAAATACTGAAAGTACACTCACACCACAAAATGTGCGACCATAGCTTCATGCGGCCCTGTCATCGGTGATTGACGAGAGGTCGCTATCTAACCTCTAGCCTCTGATGCCTCCATCCTCTAGTTTACATGCTGCTAAATCCACTGAATAAATCTTTGAAGCTCAATTGTTTCCACATTGTTTATTATATCTTTCCTCCCGCAATGTGAAACACTTTATTTTTTTGAACTTCGGGTAACACCGAAAATGCGTTCGTGAAGTAATTTTTTTTAATTTTTCAAAATTTTTACAAATTTTGACACTTTGATTAGACAATAATCAAATATCCTAAAATCACCTGATACAATGATGCTAATAACATGTAAATACATTAAATATAATTTTGAAATAAGACACAATCAGACCTATATTAACATGCCTAAGTAAATAAGGGATACAACACTAACAAAAAAAATAAAAAACTAACTTTACCCCTATAATTCACACAAGCTATACCACACTAAATTTTGAAAAGAATTATTCAATAAACACTAAAGACATTATGACAAGAAAATGATAAATTAGGCTAGATGTGACAAAAAATATTGACCAGTGACTTGGACCAAAAGGATAATAAGTCTTAGGTGACACTTGTAAGAAATTTTTGTGAATCCTCCAAAATAAACAATATTAAATTTCCTAATCTCGACTACCTACACAAATAAATTTAAAAAGACTTTAATATAATTCTAATGACAAGATGGATAAAATATTATTTTTCAAACTACACAGACTAAACAACGATACCTAATTGACTCAATGAAAATTTAATAACATGTAACAACATATTTTTACTCTTACACCTATCGTGAGAGTATTTGATCCCATCCAAGGTGGAAGAATTATTCCGTAGATGGATCGATCATACATGCAGGAAAGCGAGAAACTTGATCTATATATCTAAACCATTAATAGCTTTCCATTGTAAGCTAAATGCTACCTTCAATGTCGTAGTTTTTGTGGTTGGCTATGTGAAAAATTCTCTCATATGCTATACATAAGGTGCACCATGGAGAGATGACACTATGAATAGTACATTAAATATGTAACCAATATGGAGAATATGATATGTTTGAACATGTACAGATCTGCATTATGAAGAATTTGTCGTCTGAAGAAGAATTGAACAGATATTATTTGTATTCAAATTTTTAGATGCTATTTCTAATAGATCTACAAATTTTTGGGAATGTGGGTGCTAATTTTCATATGAGTGTAGACTGAGAAGATTCAGTTAAACAAACAAATATGTAAATTTCTTGATAATGATATAGCCTGAGTAGTTGGATTGTTGTTTTAGACAATGCTGATCTTACACATATTTTTCAGGATGGGACACCAATCTGGATATGAATTCAACCCACCAAAACAATGGGATATGTAGTAATTTTAGGGATCAGGGTGTGAATTCTCTCCACCTTTGTTGACAATTAGTGTTGACTTGTCAAATCTTCCTCGTATATCATAAGCTGAGTTGATATGGTTTGAATGAACATAATACACCAAACACTTCGTTGTTTAATACAATATTTTCTAGATGCAAATCAGTAAAGTGAAAAATCATTGAATAGAATTTCATGTACACTAAAAATATCAATCTACAATTCTTAAAACCCATAACTATCACGATGGAAGAGATCACAACAAAAAGAAATCAATAAACGATGTGGACTAAATGATTTTATCCACATAATCTCATAGAAATTGTTTTTTTCTCATCCTCGAAGGTGAAGCACAAAGCTATAACCCCTATACCTACTCTCACAGAGCCATACCTCCTCTGATACCAAATATAGAGCTAAGTCCAAACCGTCACAGGAGGATATCACAGTAATCTCAAATCTCAATACATCATACATTACATTGGGCTAATAAATAGCCATAAAGGTAGGTAACAAAACATCCTATAAAATAGGATGTATTACAAATAATAAACCCATTAATAGTGATATGGGTATAACCAAATAACGAAGTACATAATATTGTTATTATATTTAACAATATTACTTAATTAACTAAACACAACTAACCACCCAAACATATAATGTAAACATTATTATTAATTTCCTAACAGTTGGGTCATAAGAAGGAATTTGGGAGACTACACAGTGATAGTCAGAGCATTATTCATTTGGCGAAGAACTCTACTTTCTACTCTAGGACGAACCACATTCAGCCGAGTTAACATTTCATCAGGGCATCTTTTGAGGAAGATAAGTTGAAGCTGGAAAAGATTCATACCAGTCAGAATCCTATGGATATGATGACCAAGGTGGTCACAAAGGAGAAGTCGAAGTTGTGTTCAAATTTGATTGGCCTTCATGGTTGATAATGAAGAGTTAAGAACTTTTCTCAGTGGAAACAATCTCCAAGTGGGAGATTGTTGGGGTGTGGAGCCTACTTTTGGTCTTCTTGAATTAGTGTTAAAGTGTTGGAGTTTGAACGGTTAAGTTTGGAGACATCAGGATCATTCTTCAGTCATCTGTTGTGATGTTATTGTGTCATTGTTGTGCCATCATTGTTAATATGTTGTTAATTGGCTGTTAACATCGTGATAGTTTTTCCAGCCGTGGGATATTGAAAGGTTGCGAATTTCAAACTTCTAGGGTCGGCTTTATGACTTCTTAAAAGGATTGTAATCCTATAAATAGAGGTGTTATGGTATCTTGTAGATATCTTGAGTGTTCAAGAGGTCTTGAGTCTTAATGATCAAGAGTGATCAAGGTTAAGCAATTGGGTGTCAATTGTGGTTTAGATGTGGTTTAACATCTTTGGAATTTTGTTGTGAGTTCATAACTGAGAGAAGACTGTGAGAGTTATTTTACTCTTGTTGATAATAAAATCTGAGCAAGTTCTTTGTGGACATAGCCCACATTTGGTGAACCACGTTAAATGTTCTCTTGTCTTATTTTGTGCATTATTTAGTTATGTTGTTATATTTTTGCAGGTATAATTCTGCTATATAGTTTCCTACTTCTGTGATTTAAGGAATTGTTTCCACATATTTGTTATCTAATTCCTAACAGGGGTCATTATCATATCCTATTTCCAAGGGGGGAAAACTTGTAGTTTGAATAACTGGCACCATTTTTGTTGATGCATCTTGAATTATGAGTGTTCCTGCAATTGATGTTTTCACACTTGTTTCATGGTCTGCACTTTCAACTATTTTGGATTATTCCTCATTCTACTCCTGAGTCTAATTTTTTGGAAAATTTTCTTCTTCATTATTAGGTTTAGACTGGTCACCCATACCTCTATCTCTCTCTCTGAACCAGCAAGTGTGCTAACATCTTGTTTCAAACTTTTAGGGGGAGAGGATATCATACTTGTATCCTTTGGTAATTTCTCTGTCTTACCAAATTCCATGTTTTCTCCTCCCTCAAACTTCCTTGGTTGAGTGATATCTTTCTTGACTGTTTATTTTGGGATCTCTTTTTTATTACCTATATTTTCTCCTTGTTCCTTGTTATTCATGGGAGGATCTTCAATAGAAGTATAAACTTGGGGTTCTACCTCAACCTCTACTTGATTTGTTTCATTATTTTTCTTGTACCTTAGTTGGTTGGGCTTGGGTACTTGGTTCTTGAATTACATCCTTATTTTCCACCGATGTATCTTGTATAACAACATTTCTATCTTGTACACTTGGGGTGGTGATAACTTTAATAGTTTTCTGCTCAATGAAATTAACAATTGGGACCTTTTCACTTTCTCACATTTCTCCTTCACTTGTGAATTGTGGCCATGTAGCAAGAGTAACTTAAACCAATGAAATCTTTTACATATCCATTTGAACATCCTTTTCTTACTCTACTTTAGGAACTGTATCTGTAAGTTGAGGTCCTTGAAATGGGATATCTTGGACTTTTATCGATATCATTCATATGGATTTTTTTATATGACATTCTCATAGTTTTCATATTTATCTTTATCAATCTCAAAATAGGGGCTTCTGCTAAGATAATTTATATCAACATCAACTATTTCAACTCCTTTCAATGGTTTCCATGGTGAAAATTTTGTCTCAATATCACTTTTCTTATCATGCTTCTCCACACTTAACCCTTTTTGTTCATGGATTTCCCCCACAACATCTAGCACACCTAGTACCCTAGTTTCTCTAATGATCTTTTTCACCAACCCTGTAAGAAATGTAGATGGATTAGTTTGGATCACTTGTGTAAAGGGTTATGCTTGAGTACCTTCATAGATAAATAATGGTGTGGTTTGAATAAATGGGGGAGTTATAAACTTTTGTAGACTTCCAATTAAACTAGGTTCACTGATTACCTCTTATTCTCCCTTCTTGTTATTTTTTGTACTTGGGATATTTTCCTCAAAATTATTTTCTATAGGCACAACTACCCTAGATCTCTTTAATGATCTTTCATAATGTTTGGATTCTTACACTTATTTTTCCCTAATACTTTAGACTGTGGGAGATGGTTCAATATTTTTTTAAAGATCCTCTCATTCTCAGAGGAATGATAGAATTCTATGGTAATGGTGTTATAGGAACCTTTCTTTGCTTGAACTAGCTCCTTTTGACTACAAATTTAATAGGCCCATTTGTATGTTTGTAGGAGTATACCTTCTACCTTCTGAATCATAGTAGTCCTAGATGCATCAGTATTGCTTGTAGTTGTATTCTAGGCATCAATTGTCTATGTGGTGGTCTTATTACTTGGTAATTGTGGAGGTGCACCATTCAATGGGTCCATGGTCTCATCCCCCTCTACTAAAGAAGGGATATTTTCTTTCAAAGAAACCAATTTTCTGAATTCATTTAATACTTTAGTATTCTCGAGAGATAAATCAATTCCCTTTGTTATTATCCAATTCAATGTACATCTCATAACATTGGACATTCTTGTATGGGGATCATCTTCTTCTCCTTCCTTCCAATTAATAGGAGAAACTTCCTTTGAATCCAAAAGTTTTTCAAGATACATCTGGCTCACAATATTTTCATCATCCTCAATTCCTTAAGGAATAACAACAATTTTGTAGTTAATGATCTGCCTTAAGTTCATTCTTTAAAAATCTCTCTTCCTAACTTCCTCATCATCCCTGTAATTCATCCAAAAATCTTCAAATTGAGGTTCATGTTCACCAAAGGTGACAAGCCATCTATTATCAAAGTTTGGCCTTGGGAAAAACATGTCCATCTTGAATTTATTCATCTCTTCATCCATAAAATTTTCTTTTGTGATGGATTAACATGTGTACCTTCCAATGGTAAGGGGGAACTTAATTTTGGTCTTGTGTTTCTTTGAAATTCCCCTATGCATAGGAACTAGTTGTTTAGCAAGTTCCATTAAAACCCATTTATCATCAGGATACAATGGGTAACTTACATGGCTTCCCCTCAAACCCACTTATTCTAAGTAAGTGAAATATTTGTATTAAATGAAAAGTTACCCATAATCCAATATCATAGCATGAGCTACAACTGACAATATATATTGTTCTAATTCAGGATCAAATAAACTAATCAATGGAGCAGTGAACCCATCATGTACTGGTCTTACATTCCTTTTCCAATTATCAATCCTTAGCTATGGGAATACATCATAAAACATTATGTGTTTCAATGTTTTCTAGATTTTTTGAGCCCTATGAATGACCTAAAACATATGGTATTATATATGAAATATGTCATCATTGATAAAATAATGTCTTTTTTATCCCTTTTCTCTAAATTTAGTGGTCAATGTTAACATTTGAGAATGAATTTATGTTGAGATAAAGCTTCCCCCAGCTAAATTTTCCCTTTTTCTCAAGATTTACTCTTGATAATAAAGGACACATCCATTCTTCTAACTTTTTGGACCCATTGAGCCCCCCCATTCTACTCACATAGTACAATTAAATCTTCTACTTCCTCAATAAACAAGGATCAGACAAGGTTGTTAGGGATCCTTTTTATTTATGCCTTTCTTTCAATTGACCATTGAGAATTTAATACCTTGGCATATTCATCCCACCTATTTGGATAATCTTCTCCCACATCTTCCACAATATCTTTAATAAGTCCATCAACTTCAAGGAGTCCCAATATTTTATCATGAAAATTTCAGGGGTGAAATTAATCACACACTTTCCACTCCCATCTAACACCTGTAGTTTCTCATTGTCATAGTTATGGGAACACCACCACACAAATTTAGGATCATGGATAGTGGGTGGGATGGTAGACACAAGAGAAATGTGGCTGCATACTAATAGATTTAATCAATTTATTTTGGTTTTCATTGTGAAAGCCTTCTTATAAAATATCTCCAGGTCCATGCATCAAGTAAATTCGTGTCCTTTATGTTATCTAAGATGCTTATGATACCAGAGGACACAAAGAAACTTGACTCACAAGTTTTTGTATTGTTTCTTAATATATCTCCCCCAAATTACTATGAAATTTGTGAAGAAATCAACCCAAGTATGGGAAAATAATGTAACTTACCAATTTCCCAAGCTTGTTTTATGCAACTCTTCTTCCCAGTGATCAATTCCTGAATTCCTTCATCAATCTCACTGTCTTCAACTGAATTTTTTGTCCTTTGTATATGTAATTCTCCTCTCCTTCTTGAATTCTAAACTCTCGAGCTCAAAATCAAAACTTATCAGTCAATTTTCCTTTCCTCCTTCACAAATTATCACAATTAGGGAATTGAAATCTTCGTATTCAAAAATAAAAACTTCAAAGTTGTTTAAAAGTTTCAAATAATTTTACTTTGTTCTGTGTAAAAACATATTAATGGTGGTAGTCATAAATGTGTTACATCCTTGCTGTCATCTATCCTACTTTTTTCATTTGAATGTGGACCATCCATGTGGATCAATTTGATGCTTCGTGGGCTCAGGAAGTATTTTTTCACTTTTGCACTATCTTTCAAATGCATACAATTTTACACATTTGACCCGAGAACCCGTTTTTGACTTTCATTGAGATCATGACACATGTTTAGATATTAGAGGATAAGGGAGTCGCGAGACCTTTCTGTACATATTTTTTATTTTCTGATTGGGTACAAAATTACCAAGTTGACCCAAAACCCCACCTCTTTGACTTTTGTTGAGAACATGACACATGTCCTTGGTAGATCCTCAAATATTTTATTGCACTTTTCACTTCATCAGTTCATTATCGACAAAATACACACATTGGCCCAATTCCCTGCTCCAATATTATTTTAAAACATATTCTTTTTCAGAGAGCGGGGTCAATTTCTCCTTTTTATAATTCTTTGACTCAAATATTCCTGAGAATATTCGTCGGGCATCGGGGCTAAGTTTACACTTTTTAATTATTATGTAAATGATGTAACTTTGCAATTTGATCCCGCTGCAATGTAACCAATGGAAACATGCCACATATCTTTGGGTGGTGAGAATGAAATATGAAATTTACAATGAAGGTCTAGAGGAAAATATACAAGGACGGATTTTCAAGATTGAACCCGATAAATAATCGATGTTTTATAAGGATTTTTAGGGAAAACATGAGTACTACATTCCCCAACTAAAAAATAGGATTCACACCCTAAACACAGGATTTTATTTGCATTAACATGATCACATATTCGAGCATACATTATTTAAACATGGGAAAACCACCCAAATAATTTTTTTCAAAGGAACACATTAGATAAAAAGGTGATATTAAATTGAGTACTAACATTGGCTTCTGACTTGGGGATGGTCACCCCATGTATGGGTGCTAGAAGAACCACGCAAAAGAAACATTAAACAAAATAAGTACCTAAATCCAATTGGACAATGGAGTCATTGGAAACATTAAAAAAGTCAAACATAACTAATGTACTTCACATAAACATATCGAGATACTAAGGCAACTGGTCACTGTAGACCTAGACAAATGAAAAAGGGAAATAAAAAATGAAAATAAATAAACCAACAAGACTATACACTATACAAAGTTCATACCTTGATTGCATATGTTCATTCCAGGAAATGTTTCAGATGCCTTCCATTCACAAGAAACTCCAAAAAGTCTCCATTCAAATATTTTAGGAAGAAAGTATGCTCACTAATCTTGATATCAATCGAATAGGGGCCCATCCATAATGTGTCAAACTTTCCATGTTTTCCTTTGTACTTCATGCCTGTTATCCAAAAGTAATTCAAAATATCCAACATCGAAAGATCTTAGCATCACATTTTTATCAAATGATTTCTTAATTATTTCTCTTAATTTAAGATTCCTTTGACAGGATTCCCTACTTTCTTCATCCAATTACACTATCTGATTGATCCTGGATTCATAAGGGCTTACTTATTCATATTCAAGTTGTTGAATCAACTGATAGGAGGAAAACTACATATGTAAGGGTAAGAGAGCCTGAAATAAATAAACTAATTCAAAGGGACTTTTTCCAGTGGCTCTCTTAGCTCTAATCCTATCTTCCCACAAAGAAAAATTTAACTGCTCACAAGCCCATTTTCTCTTGTTAACTTACAATGTCCTCATAATTATCTTAAGAAAAAAATTATTCCTTGATTCATCTTGACCATTCCCTTGAGGATTATAATTGGATGCATATGTAAAAATAATTGCATATTCTTGACACATAGTTACTAGTGGTTAGCCCTAAATCTCATAACATTGTCAGCAACTATTTTTCTAGGTAATCCAAAGCTAAAAATTATATTATTCAAAATGAAGTCCATGATTATTTGGTGAGTTTCCTTTTTTACCAGGGATAGCTTCAAGCCACTTGTTGAAATAATTTGTGGCTACTAGTATTTATTTAATTCCATTATACTTGAGGGATCTAAGATCTCTCTAATAAAATTCATCCCCCACTATTTGAAAGCAACTTATATTGATAGTGGTTGCAAGGGTAAAACACCTGAATCTTTCATCCTCCCAGAGAACCTTTGAAAAATTTCACACTTTCTACCCAACAAAGTTGCATCCTTAAAAGAGTGTAGGACAAAAATAACCTTGATCTCAGAAATTTTCTGCATTAGTCAATCTTACTACAAAATGACCTCCACATACTCCGCAATGTAGTTATCCAATAATATTTGGGAGATTATTCTTCTGTGATCGCATTACAAGAGGACCCCCTCATGATTTTTCCTAGCCAACCCATCTTTACTTTTAACATATTTTTGAGAGGCTAATTTCATTTTCCTTCTCTAATTTTTATCTGAGTAAATTGGATGCTCTAAATTCCTAAGGTAAAATATGATGTCCTTGTACCATATGGAGTTATTCATCTTCTCTTGGACATCCATGTTTCCTTTCTTAACTTCATTTATCTCCATTACTTACAATTTTCTTTCTTCCATCGACTTTGTAAGGCCTGAATGCCTAACAAATTTAATAGTTTGTATATCCATATCATATTCTTATAACTTATTAACCCAATGACATCTTTTGCTAGGAAATTCCATCTCTGATAAAATTTCCTTAACCATTGTGTGAGGAACATAAGCTACAATCTTAGAACTCAAGATGTAATGCCTAAAATTTTTTGTTTCTCTTACCAAAGAAAAATCTTGCTTTTCCAAAATAATATATTTTAACTCATCAATTTGCAAGGCTTTACTAAAAAATAAATAGGCCTTTCATTTCCTTGATCATATTTTTTTAATAACACTGATGCAATTTTATTCTCAGATGCAAAAGAGAATATTTGAAAAATATTTTTTATAATCAGGACTTTCCAATATTGGGGCATTATCCATTGCTTCTTTTATTCCATTGAAATATTTGATTGCTCCTTCTTCCCACTTAATGATTTGTTACTTTTTTAACATGTTTGTTTTGGGAATGGTTATCTCAAAAAAATTGGAAACAAATCTCCTAATAAAATTAATTTGACCTTAAAAAGGATTGAATAAACTTTTTAGTTTTAGGGATAGGAACCTTACCAATTACTTCCACTCTTTCATAATCTATCATGACCACTTCCTTTGACACAATGTACCCCAATAATTTTTCCTTTTGAACTCCAAAATGACACTTTATATGATTTAATTAAATCCCATATTTCCTGCATCTAATTAGCATCTTTTCCACATGGTTAAGGTGATAATTTCTCTTCCTAAAGAATATAGCTACACCATCTTCATATAATATGCATAAATTCATTAATGTAACTTACAAAGGACAACATCCATAGCTCTTTGGAAGGTATCACCTTCATTCATGAAGCCAAATGACATTATCACGTATACATAAGTACCCCTTTGAGTGGTGAAAGTAGTTTTAATTATTTATGATTACTTCACAACCACTTGATAGTACCCCAAGAATCCATCTAATGTAGAGAGAAAATCATGGATCCAGTAACCAGTTGTAGCATATTATCCATTTAGGAAATGGATATAGTTATCTTTGATGGAGGCCTTGTTTAAATTTCTGAAATCCACACATAACCTTATATCTCCATTTTTATTTCTAATAGGCACAAGATTTTCCACCCATGAAGAATATCTTGTGGGTTATATTATCCCCCCATCCCTCAAATTTATTAATTGTTCTTGCATATTAAGGGAGAGAAGTGGATTGATAGGCCTCTATTTTTTCCTAAATGGTTTAGCATTGGATTTCAAAGGTATTTCATGTTGAAATAAATCTTCCCTATATGATTTTAATTCTGAATAAGACCAAGCTAAGAAATCTTGATATTTTTTCAACAATTCAACATAAGACTTCTTTTCTTCCTTAATCAAATTTCTCCCTATCCAAACTTTCTTGGGCTTTTCTTTAGTTCCCAAATTTAACTCTTTAAATGTCCCTTGAAGTAGAGATGTTTCTATGAACCACCCTATCAACATTATCAATGTTGGATTCTAAAGCAACCAACCCCCTATGAATGGTGTTGGTTTTTAATTGAATATTATCCTTGCCAAATAGGGTTTCTTTCCCATCGTGCACTTTGCAACCTTTGGTTCCCAACCCATGCAATAATTGGTGAATTCTCCTTCATTTATTAAAAACCTCTATACATAGGGCATCATCATACAAATAGTTGTCCAATGTTTCACATTATCTAGCACAGATGGTCTAGAACAATATTTCAACATAATAAATTTTAGTATGAAGAGACTGTGTAATTACCAAACCTAGATGCAAGGAAAACCAAATTTTCATCTACAACATTATTATTTCTATCATGGTATAAGATGTTGAGAGAATCAAATAACTCAAAAAAATCCAATATTGTATGCTTGTATTATTTCATTCTTGGATTCTTTCGTAGCATATAGTATCATCACTTGTTTAACCACAAGCTTTGAATCTCCTTTAAAAATTATATCTTTTATACCATGTCTCCAAGAAATCCTCAAACCCAAGAGAAATGCATCATATTCTATAATATTGTTTATGCACTCAAATTTCAGTTTGAAAGAAAAATTAAAAGTTTCTTGGCTTGGAGATATAAGAACAACTCCTATCCCAATTTCCCATATTGGATCAAGCTCCATCAAACATTAGGGTCCAAGGGGAACCAACTTGTTCAAATAACTTACTCTCATTGATACCATGCTCCTCAAAATTTTCATAGGTAACAAACATTGTCAACATCCACATCTACATATAGTACTTCGTACGAAGCATTGTTGGTATTTTCAATCAGATGCAACATCTTCTTCGCCCCATATAACTTGACAAGATTTACCTCCACTAGTATAGTGACATATGACATGTCCATTTTCACACTTCCTCCCACACTAGCATTCCACTTTCTTGACAACAACATACCCCATTTTGTATGGAAGTCAATAATGACCACATTCATATCTAAAAACTTACCATGGTAAGATTGCACCCAAAACCTTTGACATACAATTATTAGCACTTCTCAATCCATGCAGTGCACTTTCCAAAGGTTTTTGTTACTTTGATATCTAGCTCATTCATAACTTCAAGGGGCATCACATTACATTAATTTCCTGAATCAAACGTGCAGTTGTGAACAAGTTTGTCTTTAATGATCAAAATAGTGTAAAAGGGATCAACATCAAGTTGAGACTCAACAAGAGAGGTGCCTAAATATACTATAGGGGATTCCCCTAAATTTTCCAATTCTTGTGGCACTTCTAATTCTACAATTACAGGGGGGAGATCAAAAATTTTAACATCCTTGCTGAGGGGCCACTTCTTCCTCTTTGAATCCCAAATACTCAGATGCTCTTCTTCTTTTGCTCAGGGATCTTGAGCAACTCAATAATGGGTACTATGAACCTTGATCTAACTCATAACATTTGAGCCATATCACAGGGGTTATACTTAGGTAATGTTATATTGAGAGGTAAGGTGAATTCCTTTTCCTATTGGTATGAGGTTCTTCACGGCTTAGGCATGGGAATGGAGTACTATATTTTTGGTACAATAACTCGGCCTTTTTTTGGAACATATCCTTTTTGAGGGTATCTTTTGGGATATTGGTGAGGATATGATTTTTTGGTTATGGGTTTTGGTCCTCCCCCGTTTGATAGTTTTCTTTCTTAGATTATACTCCTTTTCTTAGACAACCACTACATTCATTAAAAGTTGTCCTGTCCTCCTTAGAAGGAATCCCTCCATCATATTTTTGAATCATTAATGCCCTAAAGTATTCAAAATCATGATTGCAAACTAAAAATCTTGAACTATATCTACATCTAAATTAGTAGTGGATGGGACAAAAATTACCCTATGTATACACTCCCAAAATCCTTCCATAGTCCTTGTACTCAGTAACTAAGTGGAAATGTATCCTTTTTTATGGGATATTATTGCACTCCATCATAAAAACATCACCATAAGCAACATTGTCATCAACCTCTTTCACTTTCCTCAACAGGGTAACATGGGAGATGTGGGAGGAAACACTTATCATACTATTCAATCACATGATCTTCTTCGACAAATAACACTCTAACAGTTAATGGATATGGGAATAATTTATTTTCTCTTGGTGGTTACTGCTTATTCCCTACTCCCATAGGCCCCTTTCCTTTATCATCTAACCAATGATCACCTCTAGGATGATTATAAAATTTGTTTTGACCTTGAGTTTGATGTTGGGCCAAAGAATTTTGACCTATCCCCTTTTCTACCCTAGTAAGTTTTTATGGAATTTATTTCACTGTTAATGCTAGATTCTTAATGGCTTCTTCCAAAATGTACCCACTTTTTTGCCTGAGGATTTTCAGGATTAATTAACTTTACACCCTCCCTTTTAGAAGGTTTTCTTAATGCCTTGATATTATTCTCAATTTTTACTACCATGGATAAAGCTTATCTTAAAGTCCTAGGGGTTTTCCCTCAGATATTATGTTGATTTATTTCCAAAGGCATCAAAATACTCTATCAAGCAGGATTCATCACTTGGCCTCAATTTCATAGGAAACCTAGTCAACATCTTCTTGAATTTGGTATTGAAATCTATGGATAGGATCATTAGGATTCTTTTATTTATATTTTAAAACTCTGAGAGAAGAAAACTTGGATCGGTCATGTCCCCATATTGTGATATAAATGCATTTTTCATTTTGGTCCATGAATCAATAGAATTGTCTAAAAAAGACTTGTACTAATCATGGGCATCTTCCTCTAAAGTATGAATAAAAAATTTCACATATACATCCTCATGCTCAATCTCAAAATTATTCCATAATATTAACAAAAATACTGAGGTGTTGGTCACCACTGATAGAATTGTTCCCTTGAAACTTAGGTAATCTATTCCTTACATCATTTGGAACTACATTGGGATAACCCACCATAGCCTAGAAATCTATAGGTTTATATACATTTACAACAAAGGGAGATTTAGTTCGAGGGTTAGCCATGTTATTTTGAGGAGGTGTTCTAATAGTTGGGTTAAAATGATGGAGAACTGAAGGTCATTGAAGTAATGGTGTATGATCTTTGAAGTATTGGTCCTTTAATGATTTAGTCTCATAAAACACCCTAATATTTCTAATTAATAGAGGAGGGAGATGAGGAATACATCTATTAGTTTAAAATGAAGGAACCTCTCAAGCTGGAGTGTACAAATTTAACCAAGGACTACTTGATACAAAACCATCTAAAGAACTAGAGTAATATTTTATCAAAGGTTGATCACTCTCAACCACTGCCATTACTTTTTCTTTTGATATTTGATCTCCAAGGGATTTCCTGTCTTGTTTCTTCACTGGATTTGTTCTTCCTAACTTTGGAAATAATTGTCTACCATGATTTGTCTTGAAGAAGGACCTTATTCCTTCCATCTTTAAAAAAATTACTGACAGATCACAATATTTAAAACTCGAGGTACTAGTATTTACCAATTTTTTCGAATAACTTGTAGTTGACAATAAGTTCTTGTACCTGTAGATGTATAAATAACTATAAACAATTTTCCAAGTGAAACTTAACAATAAATTTCAAAAAAAATTGGAAAATATTAGTATTATTTATTGATATTTACCCCTATCCAAGTCAAATTTAATGGAAATCTCACTTAAACTAGGAAAATACCGAGCAAATAACTTCTGATTAAGCCCATTTTTTTTGTAAATCTCAATAAACAATGATATCTAGATCATTTATTTACATCTAAACATATTTATTATGTTATTGGAGATCGATGTATCTTTGAATTTGCAAAATACTCCCCAAAAACAGTGCCACAAGGGTGTTGGTACCCAAATCAGTCCCACCTTGTAAGTCAAACAACATCAAAAAGCTAAGTAGGATGCTTAGAGAAAGATAGACCAATATTTAGGTTGTTTTGTAGCTGGGGATGAATATGGAAATCTCTTTATCAATTTGGCTTGGGAAATGTTGGATAACACCTCACTAAGGGTATGACCTACCTTGTTACTTTAGGTTCTTCCTGAAACCATGGTGAGAGACCCATTTTCTCATCTAGCAATATTCCTTCCTTTATAATTATCTCCTCACTGAGTTGATTGATGAAGTATAATTTGTGAAGGATTCCTTCAATATAGAATGATTCATTATTGCATTCTTCAATCATGTCCTTGACAACATTGAGATGAGAAATGAATTCTTCATACCTTATCTTCACTTTTTCAAATACTTTCTTTCACTTCTCAAATAGGTTCTCAACCCAATTATCAACAAATTTCACCTTTTTTGTGGCCTTTTTTATGTCGATTTTATTTTGGGAGTAACAGTAAGAGCTCATTGATCTTCTTCTGATGGTACTATTAATTACTAAAATCATGAGGTTAGATTTTTTACCTTCTCGTTTAGCTCATTTTTTACTTATTTTTTCTTCATCTACTTTCAAAGAGTTCTTTTACTGCTGCTACAACATCATGTTTAAGATTTCCTCTTGTAGGCCTTCCTAATTGGATTTTCTGAATGTTATAATCACTAACTGTTAATTTTTCCTATGGGATATAGGATGTCAAGTAGAAATTTCAAAAAAAATGGACCTTGTTCTATCAAAGTGTGATCTTTTCATAATTTTACCTTTCTTGAAGGCTTTCACAAGTTTTTAAAAATAAATATTTGAGAGACCCAAATCCTTTGTTGGGACAATCTCCTTTCCCTTTTCCTTTTTATTTTCCTTTTCTTGGAGAATTCCCCCTAGCCATTCTGTCATGGGTTCATTATCATATCCTATTTCCAATAGGGAAAACTTATAGTTTGAAGAAATGTCATGGTTGTTGTTGATGCATCTTAAATTGTGAGTGTTCCTGTAATTGGTGCTTTTAGACTTGTTTCATGTTCTACACTTTCAACTACTATGGGTTGTTCCTCATTCTAATCTTTAATTTTAGTTTGTTGAAACTTTTCTTCTTCATTATCAGGTGTAAACTATTCACCCAAACCCTTATCTCTCTCTGAACCAGCAAGTGTGCTAGCATATTATTTCAAACTTTTAGGGGGAGAGAAGATCATACTTGTATCCTTTGGTAATTTCTCTACCTTACCAGATTCCATGCTTTCTCCTCCCTCAAACTTCCTTGGTGGAGTGATATATTTCTTGACTGTTTCTTTTGGGATCTCTTTTTTATTACATGTATTTTCTCCTTGTTCCTTATCCTTCATGGGAGGCTCTTTGATAGAAGTATCCACTTGGGGTTCTTCCTCAACCTCTACTTGCTTTGTTTCATATTTTTCTTGCACCTTAGTTGGTTGGGCTTGGGTACTTGATTCTTGACTTACATCCTTATTTTCCACCAGTGTATCTAGTATAACAACATTTCTATCTTGTACACTTAGGGTGGTGATAAACTTAATATTTATCTACTCAATGACACTATCAATTGGAACCTTTTCACTTTCTAAAATTTATCCTTCACTTTTGAATTGTGGGCCCTGTAGTAAGATTAAATTCAAGCACTGACATCTCCTGCATATCCATTTGAACATTCTTTTCTTGCTCTACTATAAGAACTGTATCTCTAATTTGAGTTCCTTGAAATTGGGTCTCCATCTCCACATTTGGAGTTTTCTCGATATCAGTCATATGGATTTCTTCAGATGACATTCTCATAGTTTTATATTTATCTTTATGAGTCTCAAAATAAGGGATTTTCCTAATATCTTTTATATAAACAACAACTATTTTAGCTCCTTTCAATGGTTTCCCTAGTGAAAATTCAGTCTCAACATCACTTTTCTTATCATGTTGCTCCACATTTAACCCTTTTTGTTCATGGCTTTCTCCCACAACATCTGACCCACCTAGTACCTTGGTTTCTCTGATGATTTATTTCACCACCCCTATAAGAAATGTAGATGGAGTAGTGAGGATCAATGGTGTGAAGGGGTCTTCTTCAGTACCTTCATAGAGAAATAATGGTGTGGTTTGAATAATTGGGGGAGTTATAATCTTTTGTGGAGTTCCAATTAAACTTGGTTCACTGATTACCTCTAATTCTCCCTTCTTCTACTTTTTTGAACTTGGGATATTTTCCTCAACATTATTTTCTAGAGGCACAGCTACCCTAGATCTCTTGGATGATATTTCATAATGCTTGGATTCTGATACTTATTTTTCCCTGACAATTTGGACTATGGGAGATGGGTATAACTTTGTTAAATATCCTCTCATTCTCAGAGGAAAGCTAGAAGTCTAGAGCAATGGTGATATAGGAACCTTTGATTTTCTTGAACTAGATCCTTTTGACTACACAGGTACTGTTATCCCATTTCATCCCCTTATGAAATGGGACAATGATCAAACTTGCATTAATACAATAAAAAAAATCCACTTTAAGAGAAATAAAAAAATCTAGAGATTCATCAAAAAAATCCCCTTACATCTCCAAGTTACAGTTATATACCTGAGGAATCCTATTTCTCTATAAAATTTCTAGGGAGATCTAGGTTTAAGAGAAAGGCCCTCAAACTCTTGGAATAGCTCATTGAGCTAGTCGAGGAAGGGTGAGTTGCTCATTTTAAGGGACCGAGCTTATGTACTAAACCGAGCCCCTTTTCTTAGTGGACCAAGTAAATGAAATTCATTACAGGGCCAAGCCGAGTTCTTTATATGGTCCACCGAGTAGGTTTCAGGTCTCCAATTCAAGCTATTCAGAGGGGTCGAGCCCTTTCCCTTACAAACCGATCTTGTCTAAAAAACTGACTGAGTCATGCTTCCATTGTAAGGGTATCAAGTTTCGTAAGAATGGACGAGTTATTTTTCTGAGAGGGTCAATTTCTATGGACCATTGCTGAGCCATTATAAAATACTCAAACTCTTGTAAGTGCCAATATGTGCAAAGAGAGAGAGCCAAGTCACCTTCACACAGGCCAAGTTGAGAAAAAATTCTCCATCAGCCGAGCCAACGGCAATGAGCTTGGTAAAAAATAAATCTACTGCAAGGATGAAGCTTCAGATTCTTAAGGTAGAGATGGGAAAATAATGTATCAATCTCAAATCCTCTGATCTAGTACATGAACTGCACATGAGGAAAGAAGATCGACTCATTTTAAACAAGGGTAGCGATGAGTAACTCATTCATTCAACTGTTTACAACATCAGGTGAGCTAGAACTCAAACCAAACTATGCATTATAAGGGTGTCAATTTTGGAATAAGAAGTTTCGAGCACATGGAGGAGTATGGGATCTCCACGTGTCCTCGTGGCACACTTCCAAAAGGTCAATAAGAAGTGAAGACCCAATTATTGTGCAGGAGTCCCACGTGGCATGGGTCGTTGTTGCCACGTCGTGCATCAGTATAAGGAAGTCAGTTGGTACTGAGCAGGGGTTAAATTTGACACCTGTTTAGACGTTTTTTGTTATTTTGACCATAAAAAATGGCTGTCTTAATTTTTACCCCGTAACACGGGATGGGCAAATATTTTCGAAAAGCGTCATATTGACGTGCACTTTTTAAAACCAACCGTTTAAAAAAAATTATATGTAATTTCATAATTATTGGTAACGGTCGTGAGTGTGACTCGTGGTCTCCCTTTGGCAGAGTTGGCTCGCTGGTAGTTGCCGCTCAGGGTTCAGCTGTAGCCTGTAGCCTGTCCCCTCTTACCTCGAGTCCCGAGTTGGCACATTGTCGACTCTCAACTCTCAACACTAAATTTTAATTAAAGTCTCAACGTGACCGTCTAAACATCCCCTCATACTTACTACTGATACAGTGATATTAAATGTCTAGGCTCCAACCTCCAGTGGCCAACATTAAGAATTTAAGAGGTTACAGCCTACAGGTACTTTTGAAGCAGTTCAGTAAATCCAGCGGCAGCAGCTACAGCCTACGCCTACAGCCTACCAGTGAATAGCTTAGCACTTAAACATTGGGCCGCCATATTCAATGTTCAAAGAATGAGCAATCAAAGGGAGGACGAATGTTGATTCTTATTAAATAGTCAGACTTTTTTTTCTAGATTTCAAAAGATTTTTTACCTGCATGTGTGGCCTGAGTAGTTGGGAAATGAATTTATATTATGGCCAGAAGCTAAGCCATGGGAGACTGAATTCTGGAGTTAAATAAACTGTTTGCAATGTGCGTGGATGTAATGAAGGCAGCCATAGCATGTAGCTGAAGAGTATATAACCGTCAACAACCAAGTTACAGAGGAGGAGCAGGGAGATACAAAAATTTGTTCAACAGCATAATTCCGGGCATGAAAAAGTATATAGTTTCCTATTTTTTTCTTTCCTTTCTGGTTCAAATGTCCTAAGATTTCCTCAAGTTTTATGTAGAAATGTTGCTCAAGGATGACATATTTTACTTTGTTGGATTTTCACTACAATAAAACACCTGAACATTTGTAAATTAGTAGTATTATTTAACAATTGGTTTACCAACTTCTGTAAGGAAAAATTCTCTTCTGTTTAGTAGTCTATCCCTGGCCCTCAAATACTCCCTAATTCTCTTAGTTTAATCGTTTTTACAAGTGAACCTGATTCTACATTTAAAATTAGTGTTTTACTGTGTTCTGGTTTCTATGAGAGACTGAGGAGGAATCATTCTGGGAGAGACGAATTCCACAGAGATACTTAGATTATGCACATTCCCTGTGAAATTTTCCAGTCAACCCTTCCCGTGGGCTAAAATTATAATAGCATTTTGTGCGTGGTTAATGACGTACAGCCGGCGGGGTATGATTTTGTCACGGCTTGTTTGAATTTTTAGTCGAGCCTGGACTCTGGTTATGGTTAACATTTTTGTTTCTGTGCTGGTGAAGTATTGGGAATGGTATCACATCAATTGGTTTTAATAAGTTATAGGAGTTGGAATCATCGGAACTGCTGGCGTAGGCATTATTACTATTAGATAGACTTGTATTTTTGTCGTGTAAATCCCCGATTCCCCATTGAGAGAATGTTGTGGAGATGGAATCATGGCGAAGATGAAATTAGTGCTGAATGACAAACTCCCATGCTTCATACGCACAGGTTCTGAATAGAATACACTGCCAGTACTATATTCTGATTAATTGGTGATGTCGAATCCTAAGTATCATGTAAATATGAATTGAGATAAGATTTTGAGTGCTCTAAGCTAACATGTTTGTAAACGTTTGGGTCAATTCATGTTTATCTGCATGTATAAGGCATAACAAATTCTAGCCCATTGACATGAAACCAAAATAGAAATCTTTGGCAGAAGGTAACTCACTTATAGTTCAAATTTATCTACATGGCCCATGTTGGTCTGTACTTGTTATGGATCGCCTTCCTTGTACCTGCCAAACAACAATGGAGACTTGTACACCACAACAAAGTATAATATAGAACAAGGATGATTGGTATTGCTTGCTAAACCAGACACTGAGTTCTTAATGAAGTGTGTGGGTTTATGTATCAATATTTGTTGTGGCCATAGGCTGAGATAAATGTCTATATTGAAAAATTTGTGGTAGTCAGCTCATCTATTGGCCTATGTATTGACATATATGCATGGAGTCTGACCCATAGGCCTATACTTGGCTAAGCATTCTTGTAGGCTAACTAGTAGATATGATCTACAGGCTGTTTAATAGAATAAAGGTTATATCTTAGACTAAGTATATTCGGCATAGAAACCAAGAAAATATGTTACATCAGGAATAAAGACTATTTTTTCTAAGAGTAAGATAGTAAATTGCAGTCGGTGTAAGTTAAAACTTAAAAGATACATTGGATAACGTCAAAAATTAATCCGTTGATGTCAGCAATTTATACAACAGTTTTAAGATATGACCACACTTGCTTAATTACTGACACCACTTTGATGTCTCTTTCTTACGACAATAATTCCAGATTGTCATGAACTTCCAAATTATTCCTCGTCTATCTTATCCTTTTCCATGCAGATCAAGAGACTGCTAATTACAGATAACAGCTGTTAAAACTTGTTCATGTCAGTAGTAGCAGGCTATCTCAAGAAAACTGGTCGGGAAAATCTATGTCAATCCCCTGCTCACCAAGGTGGTTCCGAACCAAATGAAATCTTCATTGATTCTCAAATATCTCTATTTCATATAATGTTATTATGTGAAAATATAAATATTGATATTTATATGAAAATCATGAAAGTCAAAATTAAAAATGAAACGTCACATGCAATGTGATATTAACTACAAAACCGTCACAAAAAAATTTCTTGACAGGTGGGGGTGACCGTCAAATTTAACCCCTGGTACCGAGTCAGCCGAGGAAGATGAAAGAGATCACTATAGGGATAAAAATGGGTCAGTATTCAATAATACATGATGGCATCGAGCCAAGCGGAGTAAAAGGAAGTGATTCAGCCGATAGGTAGGTAAATGAATGAGACCGAGCTGGAGATAAATCCCGAGAAAGTAATAAAAGAGCCATCTCGGCGAGTCAATGTTGTGTTAGTCATTGTTATAAAATCGCAATATTAAAACAAAATCCCCCCTCCTCCAAGGCAAGATTGATGGTAAAATATAGGGTGGGCTCACCATAATATTAATGCCCAAATCATGAAAATATATGTAAAACATTGAGTAAACGGGAAAATTATTAATAAAATTGTCTTGTAACGCCTTGATTTTTGTAAGTTATCATGGTGATTATTTTTCATAATGTTGTAACTACTGAAATAAAGGCAAAAATGTTAAGATATATTTTGATCTTAAAGGAATGTGTTGCTAATCTACACTCTTGTATACTGTAATTTCTTTACTTGGGACAGCAGTTATTATTGCTTGTCTGTTGCTAATGTGACAACAGATCTGTCGTATGTTTTATGAACTCTATTTGATGATTGACAGCACACCTTGATTCAATTCCATTGATCCAAGGTATGTTGTGGTCTTCTTGTGATCACTTTGTCGATTTACTTTTAAACCAGACTGAAGGTTGATATAAATGTTGCAGCACCTGATTTCAGGTATGAATAGCTGGCATGTAGATGCCAATGAAAAAGGTTCGATTCTCGAACCATACACTGTTGTAACGCGAGACCTCGTAAGGAAAAAAAGGCCTGGATATGGGTGGCTCAGGTAGGTGGAACATGGGATGAAACGTCCTGCATAGTGTTGAATTTAGATGTCAGTCAGAAGGACTTGATTGGAAATTGATTAATTAAGTGAGAGGGGATTAGACCCTAATCTACCCCTAAGTTCTACCTTATACCCTAACTATTATCCTATGTGGATTTTTTTAAATTTTACAAGGGTGAAAATAGATCTAAGTCCTATTAACCTAGGAACTAGGCGAATGACCTAGATTTGGACACTATTATAAATCCTAAACTAATCCTAACCTAAGGAAGGGGACGCACAGACCCATGTGGATGGAAAGGATAAGGGAGAATGGTGGGAAATTTAATAGGGCAATGAATGTGGTCCTTGCGTGGACAGCGCCAAGTTTGGCGGGAACAGGGAAAAGTTAGAGGCATTCAGTTAGTCATGAGACCAAACTTGGTTTTCATGCAAAATTTGAATTTGGCAATTCGTCAACCCGAGTCGGCGGTGGCGTGAGGAAAAAGGAAAAGGTAGAGCCTTCAATGCATTTAATTTTCTTGGTCTTCATGACTAGCCCGCCTTGGAAAGAGTATGGAGGAAATTTTGTTGGTCATTGTGTTCTTTCTAGTTTTTGGAAGTTGCTCTGCATTTGGTTTTTCACGGTTCTATCGAACCCGATGTGTTTGATTGTTATCTCTATTTCTTTGGAAAATCTAAGGCTATTTTTGAGCCTGTAGAGGAAGGTGATTGTTTGGGGAGCTCTGCTACTATCGCCGTGGAAGGAAATAACTCCTGTAGGCGTGGTTTTCTTTGAGCTTCAAGGAAGTTTACAGGCATGTTAAGCCCTTCTCCTTAAACTGCTTGCTTTGCTTAAACATCTCATTAAAACAACCCTACTCTTCTGATGAGGGGGTTTTGGTTTATTCGATTTTGCTGTCATGTAGAAGAGACTTTGGGTTGAGTCATTTTTTTGCTGTATGCGACTTGGGTAATTCTTTGCATAATGGTATATTGAATGAAATTGTGTATACTGTGCGAGTTTGTTTTGACATTGTTTCCTTACTGAAATTATTAAGGAAACGAGTTCCTCTTCTTTCTGCTGTTTTAGATTTTGAAAGAAATGGTAATTGGGTTTTATTGAGCATTATAGGTTCGGTTTGATGGAAGTGATAGTAATATTTCTGAGTGCTGTGCTTTTTCTTTTGTAAAAATGGAAGGATGAATACGACTTAGGTATTCATGGGAGTTGAAGAAAGTAATTGTTCTTCTTACTGAAATTATAAATGAACTATGTTTTCTCCTTGCTGTGATGGAAAGTTGATTTTATTGTGTTTTATGGATGCGGTTTGATCTTCCAGTTTGAACTGTTGTCGTGAAAACGATAATGGCTTAGTATTGTTGTGTAAATAAATGAAATACATGGGAATTGGCTTGCTGTTTGAGACTGTTTTGACTGTACCATGCTTGCGCATCTAATACCCTATGCGGGTTTGCCTTGATAAAGGTATTGTTATATGAATATTGTATTTCTGGGTTCTGCACATCATTGTGAAATAGGAGAATGTGGTTTTCAGATTTAAATGTTTGATCGAGAAGGAACTCGAACTGGGTATTTCTTTACAAATGGCATATTGAATGAAAATTGTACATGCTGTGTGAGCTTGTTTGACATTGTTGAACAATCATTCTATTGTCAATATGGGTTTGAGCTGTCATTATAAAACAAACATGACTTGGGTGTTCTTATTACATTTTGAAGAAAATGATTGTTTCTTTACTGAAATTATAAGGAAACGAGTTCTTCTTCTTTCTGTTGTTTTAGATTTTGAAAGAAATGGTAATTGGGTTTCATTGAGCATTATAGGTTCGGCTTGATGGAAGTGACAGTGATATTTAGATTGTTTCCTGAGTGCTGTGTGTTTTTCTGTACAAATGGAAGATTGAAATGTTTTGTGTGATCTCTAATTTTGCACTGTCATTCAAAAAAAATGAACTCGACTTGAGTGATTCTTGTTGTGTTTGAAGAAAATGGATGTTTTCTTATTGAAATAGTTAAAGGAATGAATTTTTCTCTTCTTGTTGTTTGAATTCTGGAAATATCCTCAATAGAGCTTTACTGTACAATACGGGTTGGACTTATTGTAGGTAATAGCAAAGTGCAAATTGTTATTTATGAACTGTGTGCGTTCATAGGTATAGAAAGTCGTGTGAATATTTAATAAAGCGACTGTATAACTATTCATTTGGTTATAATACAGTGAATGAAGTATGAATTCTTCTAGTACAGTAAGAGCATAGGATGCATCTTTATATTGCTTGTTCTATGATGGATACGATGTTTTACCAACTTGTTTTTGGTATTCGTATGTGCCTGATTTAAAGGAAGTATTGATATGGATGATAAATTCTTCCTTGTTTTCATAAAAAGTAGAATATGAATGGAATTATTCCTTGCTGTTGGAAAGTGAATTCTGAATGGATTTCGTAAGTTTCACTCTGAACTGTTATCTTGATTGGTGTCTCGTTTGGATTAAATTTTCAGTAAAGTCATGAGGAAAGGAATAGGAGTGTGGATGGATAACTTGGAATAATGATCATTTCTTCTCTCATACAGTTGGAAACCTGTAATCGTTAAGGAACGAATTTTGTATTGCTTTGGTTTAAGCCTCTACATTTTATTTCTGTTTGCTTTTCTCATCTGTACTTGATTGCTTGAAATCAAATGAGTTGCATGAACTGAAAGGAAAGTAAATTGGTTTATATTTCAGTCAAATTTATCCTTTGATATTATAACTAATGAAAGGGAAGGAAATTGACAGCATTTAATGTTATAACAACAGCATACATACTTGTATTCCTAGTTCTTACAAATGTTGTAATCTGGAACTGTTGAAGGAAATTGCGTCTTGTAATGATTATGTGGGTAAAAGGGCAGTAATCCTTTGACTGATTTGGATGGTAATTAGATGTTTCAGTTGTTATGCTGATCATTCTTTTTGATACTTAATTCTTGAATGATGTTCTTAGTAATGTTTCATAAAAGCAGGGTTCTTTTATTGAGACAGTTAATTAAAAGCACCTCATTTTAATGACAAGTGCTTAATATGCTCAGTTCAATGAACTGACCCGTGCAAGTAATTTTGTAGATGGAACTTGAGTAAAACGAAGACATGGTTGTTTTCTGATACTTCTTTTGATTGACTGAAGATGGATTGTATTTGATAGTTATTACTCCTCTACGAGGAATTGAGAAAAGAAGAAACTACATTCTTCTATCTTATGAGTTGTAATGTTGTTTAATATAAACAAAGTCCAGTAATTTGGACTGGCAAATGTATAGATTATGAAATGGATGGATGAATACAAATACAAGTGTGATATTTTAATGACTGTATCAGTTTGATATTGTTGATTAAGTTGGGAATATAATATTATTCCTTGATTTGGAATTATTCAATTGTTCATGAATGGATTTAAAAGGAAATGACATCTATCCTTACCTAAATACAACTTTTACGTTGAAATGTGCAATTAGTTCATACTTGGGTTAAGATGAATTTTTAATTGACATTAAAAAGGATTTAGGAAGAACATGATCTCTTAATTGAATGGTATTCAGGATTAGCTCGAAAGCTAAGGAATATCAAATAACTTAGGAGCAGCCGAACTTCGTATTCGGACTCCGTTAATAGCCTCGAATGTTAAATTCAGAAAGTAAGGATATGGGAAAAACATATCCATGGTTAACAGACCTTAACTATGTAAGGTTAAGGAGAATAAATGAATATATTCATTAAGAATTAGACCTCGTTTAAATGATGTCTAATAAGATGGAATTCTGAATTTGTTTACAGTTATGGAAAACTTGGTTAAGTTTAATAGGTTAAACTTATTAAGTCTATTGGTAATGGGCTGCTTAATCCAAGGATTAAGAAAAGAACCAAGTAGAGAAAATACAACCCTTCGGTACGAAGGAGAAGATGCATAGTAAGCTAGAAGACGGATTTAGTCTTTCTTAGCTACATACAACTGTAACAAGAACGAGGATAAAGGATCAGCATGGCTGCTGAAAGTTGATCTTAAATATTAAGATCATAACCAAATCACTTGAGCTGGATGTGTACTCTCGATGGGAGGATTCCGTAGGACATTGACATATGCCAGTTACAGCATGGTGTCTTCATGAAGGCAGGGCCTTCATGACGACACAATGTTATAGCTGACATATTACAATGCCCTCCCGAATTAAATCATCAAGATTACATAAGCTGAATATTAAGTTCTTGGCTAGGGATAGGAGTGTGATCACGTATATGGAGTGACTCCGAAGGACTAAAGATAACTAGACACACGGAGTCATCTAGGGATGACACTGTATGTCTGTGTATCTTTAGTTACCATGAGTAACTTCCTATACTCATTCATATTGCTAGTTGGAGTTAGAGTTTGACCCTAAATTGGAAGGACTGGTAGGGACCAGGAAAGACCATTCTAGATAACAGACGAAGTGAGGTGAAGGACGTATTCCATTGGTGTGTATCACATCCTGGAATATGATCATGCAAAGCATGTGAAAATCTTTGGCCAAAGTATCGCAAGTGCTGGTTGCGTTGTCCTAATCACCTAATTTAAGATGCAGGATGTCAGATGAATATCAGTAACAGATATTCAGATAGGCTTCTTAAATGGATCACTTCGATAACCAGAAATGGTAAGAGAACCTTGTATATACATTATACTATGCATGAAATAACATGAAGGATCGGTAAGTTGCCGAGTCATGAAATGAGAGATCGCTGAAACTCCGAGCCATGTAATGGGAGATCGGTAGTTCTTCAAGTCATTTATAGCAGCATATGGAATCTGTTATATGATTGAATGGCACTGAATGTGTGTTCCATATTACAAATATGTGAACAGAGAACATTAGTTTTAAAGGGAAATTGTGTGATCCAAACTGCATTATTTGGACAAAGAACAATTATTAAAACTTGAACGTGTGTTTGAATTATATAATTCATAACAGGGAACGTTGTTTTAAAAAAATAATAATAATTCCCTTGTTCTGGTATCTTAAAATGGGGATGTTACATCTTGGTATCAGAGCTGAAGGTTGCAGCTCTTGGACCTAATGAGTCCACAATATTAATAAGGTTTACATTTTCTTATTGAACAGAAAATGGTCAGAACAAGAGGGAATGCTGCGAACAACCCGTTACTGGGTGGAGAAGCAGCTACTGCTCAAAAGCTGGATGAAATCCTTGCTGTCCTACTAGATACGAGAGATCGTTTGACTATTTTGGAACAGTAGTCAATGGGCAATGAAGAGGAGGAAGAAGACGCTGATATAAATGATTAGCCACCTCCTGTGGACAACACCAATGGAGGGAATCCGGGTGTTGATAATAATAATGTGAATGCTCCTAATCATCCTGAAAATAAAAGGGCAAGATTAGCAGCTGAACTTACAAATGACATAAAGAGAATAAGTCCTCCAAAGTTTGATGGAACAACCCTTGGGGACAGAGCTGAGAATTGGCTCAGTGAAATGGAGAAATACTTTGCAATAAGAAACTTCTCCGAAGAGACCAAAGCGATATGGGGAGCATATCAGCTTTCTCATGAAGCATCATCATGGTGGGACAACCGTAAGGTTGAGTTGAATATTGTCGAATCAGAAATAACTTGGGATCAATTTAAGGGTTACTTTAGGCAACGATGGCTGCCTCAACTCTATTTTGATAGGAAAATGACTGAATTTCAGAACTGGTCGCAAGGAAGGCTGACGGTGACAGAATACTGGGAAGGGTTTACTAAACTCCTTAAGTATGTGCCGCAGTACCAAGCTGACGAGAAGTTCAGAATACGGAAGTTCATAATGGGATTGAATCCCATCATTGGTGGCGAAGTGGATGTCCATGGCCCAACCACCATGGAAGGAGTTGTCGAAAAGGCAATTAGACAGGAACAGAAATTGAGAGCAATTTCTGCTCATAGGGAAGAGATAAGGAAGAAGATTCCCAATTCTTCTTCATCTCTCGCACCAAAAAGGGGGCCTTGGAAAAGGTTTGGTGTGAAAAAAAAAATTGTTGTGGATAACAACAAGAAATCTGTAATGAACAAACCTGTAAATAGTGTGCGGAACAGCTTCGTAAAAGTTAGTGGCAATGGACAAAAGTCCTATGGAAGCCAAAATGATAACTTCAAAGCTGGTAACAAATTTGAGCCTAGGAAAGGGCCAGTTGGAGGATGCTTCAACTATGGAAAGGACCACTACACAAATCACTGTCCTCTAAAGAAGGATGATTGCAATCAGCAGCATAGGATACACACTGCAGTGGCTAACAGACAAGCTGAAAAGCAAGTTACGCCTATAGAAGTTCCGGGTAAGTTATTCGGTACACCTGTAGTCATACTTTTTGATACTGGAGCTACTGAATGCTTTATTTCTACTAAACTTGCAATGAAATTAAAAAGAAAGGCTAAACAAATGGATAAGACATGGACAGTGCATTATGGGAATAATGTTGTCCATACAGTCGAAATGTGCCTTTTTGGGGCAATTCTTGATTTGCCCAGTTTCTCCACCGAAGTTGACCTATATGTCACTCCTTTAGGATCATATGATATCATTATTGGAGTTAACTAGTTGGCAGAACATAAGGCAAAAGTCGACTGTTATGAAAAACAAATTTGTTGTTTTGATGACCTGCAGAAAGCAGCAGTCATTCAAGGTGTAAAACGTGAAGTTGCAGTTAGGAAACTGACAGCTATGCAACTAAAAAGGGCTAAAAATAGAGGTTGCACCTTGTATGCAGTAAAAATGACAGAAAATGCTGAGGAAGATAATGATTTCATGGAAAGATATCCATTGTTAAGGGATTTCAGTGATGTGTTTCCTGAGGAATTACCAGGTCTTCCACCCAAACGAGAGTTTGACTTTGCAATAGAAATCAAACTAGGAACTGAACCCATATCTAAGGCACCTTATAGAATGACCACCCTCGAGTTGGTAGAGCTAAAGGCTCAATTACAGGAACTTTTGACTAAGGGGCTGATAAGACCGAGCGTCTCACCATGGGGAGTGCCGGTAATTTTTGTAAAGAAAAAGGATGGCACATTGAGGCTGTGCATTGATTACAGAATGTTGAACAAGGCAACTATTAAAAATTGATACCCACTTCCTAGGATTGATGATCTGTTCGATCAGATGCGAGGAGCATCAGTCTATTCAAAAATAGATCTTCGATCTGGGTATCATCAGCTGAGAATAAAGGAAGAAGATATTCATAAAACAGCTTTTAGAACAAGGTACGGTCATTATGAGTTCACGGTGTTACCTTTTGGGTTGACCAATGCTCCTGCCGCCTTCATGAATCTGATGAACAATATTTTTCAAGAATACTTAGACAAGTTTGTGCTTGTATTCTTAGACGACATTCTTATATACTCTAAAAATGTCGAAGAGCACCAAGAACATCTAAGGATAGTGCTGGAAATTTTAAGAAAGAGGAAGTTGTATGGTAAACTGTCTAAATGTTCCTTTTATGATGCAGAGGTGCATTATTTGGGACACGTTATAAGAAAGAATGGAATAGCTGTAGACCCTTCAAAGATCACAGCTATAACCGAGTGGCCTGCGCCTAAGAACGTGCACGAAGTGAGGAGCTTCATGGGCTTGGCAGGATATTATAGAAAGTTTGTTAAGGACTTTTCAAAAATTGCTGCCCCAATCACTTCACTGCAAAAGAAGGATAAGAAATTTGTCTGGACGGACAAATGTGAATCTGCCTTTAAAAATTTAAAGGAACAGTTAACTACAGCACCTATTTTAACTGTACCAGACCCAAATGGAAATTTTATGGTTGTAACGGATGCATCAGGAGAAGGCCTTGGAGGTATTCTGTTACAGAATAACCATGTCATAGCTTATGAAAGCAGAAAGCTTAAGTTACATGAATAGAATTATGCTCCACACGACCTAGAGCTCACTGCCATTGTTCATGCACTTCAAATGTGGAGGCATTACCTTTTAGGTAAACCTTTTGAGTTAAAAATAGACCATCTGGGGTTGAAGTATATTTTTACTCAGCCAAATCTGAATGCAAGGCAACGAAGATGGTTAGAATTTCTGTCTCAGTATGATTTTGATATAAGCTACATCAAAGGCAAGGAAAATAGGGTGGCAGATGCTCTGAGTCGAAGGAAGCATATCTCTTCTCTTATAACGTTAAGAACTCAGTTTAAGGATGAGGTGAAAGATGCCTTGGAATCAGATCCTTATTTCCAGCAAGTCAAAACAACACTTGCTGCAGATCCAAGGGATGTCAGGTATAAAGGATTTCGTTTCGACAATGAAGGAATTCTGAGGTTCGAAAACAGGGTATATATACCTTTGGCAAATGACTTAAGAAGGAAATTGTTAGCTGAATTTCACAATTCACCTTTTTTGGGACACCCTGGCATTACGAAAATGCTTGCTGATCTGAAGCAGCAATACTTCTGGAAGGGAATGAAAAAGGATGTGGTGGAATTTGTAACACACTGCTTAGAATGTTAGCGTGTTAAGGCGGAACATATGCATCCCACTGGATTATTGTATCCCCACAATATTCCTTAGTACAAATGGCAAGTGATAACGATGGATTTCATTCAAGGATTGCCTATGTCAAGAAATAAGCATGATATTATCCTTGTTGTCGTCGACAAATTGACCAAAGTGGCACACTTCATTGTTGGTAATTTGAAAGATGATGCACCAATGTTAGCAAGAAGATTTGTACATGAAATTTTCAGATTGCATGGAATACCCGAATTAATCATATCGGACAGAGATCCGAGGATGACATCAAGGTTTTGGCAAATGCTTAATGCGGCCTTGGGAACTAAATTAAACTTCAGCTCTGCATATCATCCGGAGACGGATGGACAGACTGAGAGAGTTAATCAAGTTTTAGAGGACATGTTAAGGATGTATTGCATGGACCAGCAATATAAATGGGAGGAATACCTTCCACTGGTTGAATTTGCTTACAATAATACATACCATGCCTCTTTAAAAATGGCGCCCTTTGAAGCATTGTATGGAAGAAAATGCAGAACCCCTGTCAGCTGGGACAACATAGAGGACAGAGAGGTAATTGGGCCAGAAATCCTTATGGAAATGGAACAACAAATCAAAATGATTTGGGAACATCTAAAGGAGGCTGCCAATAGGCAAAAGAGTTATGCAGACTTAAAGTGGGTTGATAGGAATTATAAACTGGGAGAGAAGGTATTTCTTCGGGTGAAGCTGAAAAAGAGCTCAATAACTTTTGGCAACGCTACCAAGTTGTCACCATGATACGTGGGACCTTTTGAAATTGTTAAAATAATCAACCCTGTAGCTTATCGTCTAGCATTACCTCCTGCTTTATCTCAAATGCATGATGTTTTTCATATTTCTTTGCTTAAGAAATACGTAACAGATTTATCACATGTGCTGAATTGGAATTCCTTGCAGGTCCAAGACCCAAGAATAATCACGGTTAAGCCCATTCGAGTGCTGGGAACTCACCAGTTGTACTTAAGAAATTGCAAAGTGAATCAATGTGAGGTCCAGTGGGACCAGTTCAGTGAAGAAAGTGCAACTTGGGAAAATCTCAAAGAAATGAGATCTGCTTTTCCATACTTGTTTGATCGAAATTGAAATTTGAAAAACTGATAATTCTACCAAATTTAGACAATTATTGGTCTATTTTACAGTTGTCTTAAAACATTGTTTTTAAGAGTAAATTTGTTTTTGGTATGAACTTATAAATGGAAGGACAATAACTGAACTTTGTCCTAGAAACTCCTTGAATTGGTTAATTTGATCATCGGGATGATGATTCTTTAAGAAGGGAGGAATGTAACACCTTGATTTTTGTAAGTTATCATGGTGATTACTTTTCATAATGTTGTAACTACTGAAATGAAGACAAACATGTTAAGATATATTTCTTGATCTTAAAGGAATGTGTTGCTAATCTGGACTCTTGTATACTGTAATTTGTTTACTTGGGACATCATTTATTATTGCTTGTATGTTGCTAATGTGACAACAGATCCGTCGTATGTTTGATGAAATCTATTCGCTGATTGACAGCACACCTTGAATCAATTCCATTGATCCAAGGTATGTTGTGGCCTTCTTGTAATTGCTTTGCTGATTTACTTTTAAACCAGATTGAAGGTTGATATAAATGTTGCAGCACCTGATTTTAGGTATGAATAGCTGGCACGTAGATGCCAACGAAAAAGGTTCGATTCTCGAACCATGCATTGTTGTAACGTGCCAGACCTCGTAAGGCGATAAAGGCCTGGATGCGGGTGGTTCAAGTATGTGGAACGTGGGACGAAACATCCTGCATAGTGCTGAATTTGGATGTCAGTCGGAAGGACTTGATTTGAAATTGATTAATTAAGTGTGAGGGGATCATACCCTAATCTACCCCTAAGTTCTACCTTATACCCTAACTATTATCCTATGTGGATTTTTTAAATTTTACAAGGGTGAAAATAGATCTAAGTTCTATTAACCTAAGACCTAGATTTGGACACTATTATAAATCCTAAACTAATCCTAACCTAAGGAAGGGGATGCACAGACCCATGGGGATGGAAAGGATAAGGAGGGAAGGTAAGAATTTAATAGGGCAATGAATGTGGTCCTTGCGTGGACAGCGCCAAGTTTGGTGGAAACAGGGAAAAGTTAGAGACATTCAGTTAGTCATGAGACTAAACTTTGTTTTCATGCAAATTTTGAATTTGGCAATTCGCCAACACGAGTTGGCAGTGGCGTGAGGAAAAAGGAAAAGGCAGAGCCTTCAATGCATTTAATTTTCTTGGTCTTCGCGACCAGCCTGCCTTGGAAAGAGTATGGAGGAAATTTTGTTGGTCATTATGTTCTACCGGGTTTTTGGAAGTTGCTCTGCATTTGGTTTTTCACAGTTCTGTCGAACCAGTTGTGTTTGATTGTTATCTCTGTCTTCTTTGGAAAATCTAAGGCTATTTTTGAGCCTGTAGAGGAAGGTGATTGTTTGGGAAGCTCTGCTGCTGTCGCCATGGAAGGAAACAACTCCTATAGGCGCGGTTTTCTTCGAGCTTCAAGGAAGATTACAGGCATGTTAAGCCCTTCTCCTTAAACTGCTTGCTTTGCTTAAATGTCTCATTAAAACAACCCTGCTCTTCTGATGAGGGGATTTTGGTTTATTCGATTTTGCTGTCATGTAGAAGAGACTTTGGGTTGAGTCGTTTTCTTGCTGTATGGGACTTGGATAATTCTTTGCATATGGTATATTGAATGAAATTGTGCACGCTATGCGTTTTTGTTTTGGACATTGTTTCTTTACTGAAATTTTTAAGGAAACGAGCTCCTCTTCATTCTGCTGTTTTAGATTTTGAAAGAAATGGTAATTGGGTTTTATTGAACATTATAGGTTCGGTTTGATGGAAGTGATAGTAATATTTCTGAGTGTTGTGCTTTTTCTTTTTGTAAAAATGGAAGGATGAATACGACTTGGGTATTCGTGAGAGATGAAGAAAGTAATTGTTCTTCTTACTGAAATTATTAATGAACTATGTTTTCTCCTTGCGGTTATAGAAAGTTGATTTTATTGTGTTTTGTGGATGCGGTTTGATCTTCTGAGTTCAAACTGTCATCGTGAAAATGAACTTGGCTTTGTATTTCTGTGCAAACGAATGAAATTACATGGGAATTATCTTGCTTGTTTGAGACTGTTGTGACTATACCTTGCTTGTGTATCTAATACCCTATGCAGGTTTTCATTAATAAAGGTATTGTTTATATGAATATTGTATTTCTGAGTTCTGTACATCATTGTGAAATAGAAGAATGTAGATTTCGGGTTGAAATGTCTGATTGATAAGGAACTCGAACTGGGTATTTCTTTGCAAATGGCATAATCGAATGAAAATTGTACATGCTGTGTGAGTTTGTTTGACATTGTTGAACAATCATTCTACTGTCAATATGGGTTTGAGCCTGTCATTATAAAACAAAACATGACTTGGGAGTTCTTATTACATTTTGAAGAAAATGATTGTTTCCTTACTGAAATTATAAGGAAACGAGTTCTTCTTCTTTTTATTGTTTTAGATTTTGAAAGAAATGGTAATTGGGTTTCATTGAGCATTATAGGTTCGGCTTGATGGAAGTGACAATGGTATTTATCTTTTTTTTCTGATTGATGTGTTTGTTTTTTTGTACAAACGGAAGAATGAAATTTTTCTGTGTGATCTCTGATTTTTGCACTGCCATTCAAAAAAAATGAACTCGACTTGAGTGATTCTTGTTGTGTTTGAAGAAAATCGGTGTTTTCTTATTAAAATAATTACAGTGAAGAAGTTTTCTCTTCTTGCTGTTTGAATTCTGGAAATATCCTCAATAGAGCTTTACTATACAATATAGGTTGGACTTGCTGTAGGCTATAGTAAAGTGTAAATTATTATTTATGAAATGTGTGCGTTCATAGGTATAGAAAGTCATGTGAATATTGGATAAAGCGACTGTATAACTATTCATTTGGTTATAATACAGTGAATGAAGTATGAATTCTTCTAGTACAGTAAGAGCATAGGATGCATCTTTATATTGCTTGTTCTATGATGGATACGATGTTTTACCAACTTGTTTTTGGTATTCGTATGTGCCTGATTTAAAGGAAGTATTGATATGGATGATAAATTCTTCCTTGTTTTCATAAAAAGTAGAATATGAATGGAATTATTCCTTGTTGTTGGAAAGTTAATTCTCAATGGATTTCGTAAGTTTCACTCTGAACTGTAATCTTGATTGGTGTCTCCTTTGGATTAAACTTTTAGTACAGTCATGAGGAAAGGAATAAGAGTGTGGATGGATAACTTGGAATAATGATCATTTCTTCTCTCATATAGTTGGAAACCTGTAATCATTAAGGAACGAATTTTGTATTGCTTTGGTTTAAGCCTCTACATTTTATTACTGTTTGCTTTTCTCATCTGTACTTGATTGCTTGAAATCAAATGAGTTGCATGAACTGAAAGGAAAGTAAATTGGTTTATATTTCAGTCAAATTTATCCTTTGATATTATAACTAATGAAAGGGAAGGAAATTGACAGCATTTAATGTTATAACAACAACATACATACTTGTATTCCTAGTTCTTACAAATGTTGTAATCTGGAACTGTTGAAGGAAATTGCGTCTTGTAATGATTATGTGGGTAAAAGGGCAATAATCCTTTGACTGATTTGGATGGTAATTAGATGTTTCAGTTGTTATGCTGATCATTCTTTTTAATACTTAATTCTTGAATGATGTTCTTAGTAACGTTTCATAAAAGCAGGGTTCTTTTATTGAGACAGTTAATTAAAAGCACCTCATTTTAATGACAAGTGCTTAATATGCTCAGTTCAATGAACTGACGCGTGCAAGTAATTTTGCAGATGGAACTCGAGTAAAATGAAGACATGGTTGTTTTTTGATACTTCTTTTGATTGACTGAAGATGGATTGTATTTGATAGTTATTACTCCTCTACGAGGAATTGAGAAAATAAGAAACTACATTCTTCTATCTTATGAGTTGTAATGTTGTTTAATATAAAAAAAGTCCAGTCGTTTGGACTGGCAAATGTATAGATTATGAAATGGATGGATGAATACAAATACAAGTGTGATATTTTAATGACTGTATCAGTTTGATATTGTTGATTAAGTTGGTAATATAATATTATTCCTTGATTTGGAATTATTCAATTGTTCATGAATGGATTTAAAAGGAAATGACATCTATCCTTACCTAAATACAACTTTTATGTTGAAATGTGCAATCAGTTCATACTTGGGCTAAGATGAATTTTTAATTGACATTAAAAAGGATTTAGGAAGAACATGATCTCTTAATTGAATGGTATTTGGGATTAGCTCGAAAGCTAAGGAATATCTAATAACTTAGGAGCAGCCGAACTTTGTATTCGGACTCCGTTAATAGCCTCGAATGTTAAATTCAGAAAGTAAGGATATGGGAAAAACATATCCATGGTTAACAGACCTTAACTATGTAAGGTTAAGGAGAATAAATGAATATATTCATTAAGAATTAGACCTCATTTAAATGACGTCTAATAAGATGGAATTCTGAATTTTCTTACAGTTATGGAAAACTTGGTTAAGTTTAATAGGTTAAAATTATTAAGTCTATCGGTAATGGGCTGCTTAATCCAAGGATTAAGAAAAGAAATAAGTAGAGAAAATGCAACCCTTCGGTACGAAGGAGAAGATGCATGGTAAGCTAGAAGACAGATTTAGTCTTTCTTAGCTACATACAACTATAACAAGAACAAGGATAAATGATCAGCATGGCTGCTGAAAGTTAATCTTAAATATTAAGATCATAACCAAATCACTTGAGCTGGATGTGTACTCTCGATGGGAGGATTCCGTAGGACATTGACATACGCCAGTTACAGCATGGTGTTTTCATGAAGGCGGGGCCTTCATGACGACACAATGTTATAGCTGACATATTACAATGCCCTCCCGAATTAAATCATCAAGATTACATATGCTAAATATTAAGTTCTTGGCTGGGGATAGGAGTGTGATCACGTAGATGGAGTGACTCCAGAGGACTAAAGATAAATAGACACATGGAGTCATCGAGGGACGACACCATATGTCTGTGTATCTTTAGTTACCATGAGTAACTTCCTATACTCGTTCATATTGCTAGTTGGAGTTAGAGTTTGACCCTAAATTGGAAGGACTGGTAGGGACCAGGAAAGACCATTCTAAATAACAGATGAAGTGAGGTGAAGGATGTATTATGTTGGTGTGTATCACATCCTAGAATATGATCATGCAAAAGCATGTGAAAATATTTGGCCAAAGTATCTCAAGTGCTGGTTGTGTTTTCCTAATCACCTAATTTAAGATGTAGGATGTCAGATGAATATCAGTAATAGATATTTAGATAGGCTTCTTAAATGAATCACTTCGATAACCAGAAACAGTAAGAGAACCTTGTATATACATTATACTATACATGAAATAACATGAAGGATCGGTAAGTTGTCGAGTCATGAAATGGGAGATCGGTAGTTCTTCGAGTCATTTACAGCAACATATAGAATCTGTTATATGATTGAATGACACTGAATGTGTGTTCCATATTACAAATATGTGAACAGAGAACATTAGTTTTAAAGGGAAATTGTGTGATTAAAACTACATTATTTGGACAGAGAACAATTATTAAAACTTGAACGTGTGTTTGAATTATATAATTCATAACAGGGAATGTTGTTTTAAAAAAAAAATTCCCTTGTTCTGGTTTCTTAAAATGGGGATGTTACATGTCTTTTCTCCACCATAAATTTTCCCTTTTGCTCCAGAATTACCCTAATAATAGAAAACATCTAGTATTCTAACTTGTTGGACCCATCAAGCCCTCCCATTCTACTCAATAGTACAATTAAATCTTCTACTTCCTCAATAAACAAGGACCAGAAAAGGATTTTTGGGATCTTTTTTATTGATGCCTTTAATTCAATTAACCGTTGAGATTTTAATACCTCAAAATATTCATCCCACCTATTTTGATAATATTCTCCCATAGATTCCATAGTTTCCACAATAGGTCCATCAATTTCAGGGAGTCCCAATATCTTATTGAAAATTACAAGGGCGAAATTAACCATTCACTTTCCACTTCCATCCAAAACCTATAATTTCTCAGGGTCATAATTATGAGCACACCACCATACTAGTTTAGGTTCATGGATAACGGGTACGATGGTATCCACTAGAGCAATGTAGCTCACACTTATAGCTTTCATCATTTTGATTCAATTCTCTCTACGAAGCCTTCTTACAAAATCCTGTAGGTCTGCATCAAGTAAATTTATGTCATTTATGTTATCTAAGTTTTTTGTGACACCAGAAGACACAGAGAAACATGAATCACATATTTTCATATTGTTTCTTAATGGATCTCCCCCAAATACTGTGAAATTTGTGAAGACATCAACCAAGGTACAAGAAAATAATGTATCTTCCAGGAGACAAGGATTGATTGATTAAATATTTTTTTTAAAAATGAGAGAAATATATGCCCTTGTATTCTCCTTTTTCCTCTAACTTCTCTTTAAACCCTAAGCATGTCAGCATATCACCCATCCTGACTGGGATCTCACCCGAGGCACATGCAAGTATCAAACCCCTCCTTTATATGAGATCTAAAATAATATTTATCACCATGAGAGGAACGACGCTCAAATATGACTTAATGTATTCAAAGAAAGAAAACAAAGAAACTAGATCTAAGCATCAATGTACCATAAGATAGATGATAACATCACAACCACAAGGAGGAATTAGATATAAACCAAGGGTATTATCAAGAACACAAGGATTTGGATCCATAATCATAAAATAAGATGCACATATCGATATCCATAACACAAATGATTAGAACCACTCCATTGTATTAATTCATCACATTACAGTAGCCAAGAATACATTAAGGATTCCATGGATGGAGATAATACAAGAGTAGAGCCTCAACATGCTCTCTATGATAGCTTCATTACAGATCTTAAAATCACTTATCACACACACACACTCCATCCTATACACATACACACTCTTCTATCCAAATGTCATGCAAACCCCTACAAAAGAAAGAAAGAATTGGAAGGAATCTCCTCTAACTACTCATCATTACAAGAAAAGGCCTGAAGGAATCTTTCATGATTACCTAAACACTACCCGATAACATTCCAAATGTTATCATGCATTTCCCTAATCAAGTATCCTCAGCATGTAAGTGCCATTTAATCCATAATAAACTCGGCCCCTCATCTTGTTATGATAATCGTAATGATGCCTTGAAATATGGTTTTCTTGAGCTGCAAGTCTCCATAGTTTAACATTATCCATTATTGTATCTAGTTTCTTTTCCATTCGTTCCCCTAATGTGACTTTAGTCATAGTTTGAAAATGAATAAATCCCAAATCCATCCTTCCTCGGCATGCACCTTTACACATCCCCAAATGTTACTTTTATGCGTGCCTTTATGCCATGTTCCTGCATGCCACAACCATTTACACCTCAGATACTTGGTAATTTTAGGGTTTCAACATAACCCCAAACTAATGCAATTTTCACCCATGAAAATATCTTGTGTTGCTTCAAGAAAAAATTTAACGACCAGAATTTTGCAAGAATTTGCTAAGTCCAAAAGGTACATATAGGCCACTCTACTTATACGACCAACTAGATTAACATGAGGAATTATGTTTCTACATCCACCTTCACCTATGCCTCCATATCTTTCAATGCTTTTCCTGGTACTTCCCCTATAATGTTGGGTACTTGATCCTGCATGATTTCTTCTATCTTCTCCTTCAGCTCTTGGATCACCACTACCATCTCCACACAAAGACCTTCAAACTCATCCATGTGTTTGGTAATGGAATCCCAAATTTTACCAATCTGGAAGTCTATATTTTCATGCTTGGTCTTGATTTTATCGTTCTATGTGATAGTGTCAAAAATTAACTACGCGCACTTGGACTTGTTGGTAGGGATCCTCTCCTGTAATGCCTTAAGATCGGCCTCTTCCTCTATTACCCACGCATCGATTATGGGATCATACTTCCTGCAGTTGTCAAAACCCAGTTTTCCAAGATGTTTATGTCCTTGACCTGGTTGAGAAGATCCTCTAACTACAAAACCTTGGCCTCAACTGTGAATTTTTTATTCTCCTTCTCCTTGGTGAGGTTTGCAGTTGTCCTCTCCGTTGCATCCTTGATGTTGGTCAGCAAAATCCCCACCAGGTATTCTAAATATTCCATCTTGTCACCATAATTTTTCTTGTTATGGATCACCAGCATCAAAAATTGTCCTTAAATGACTTTAAAAAGGTTTCCAGCTTGACCATAGGCCTCCTTAGTTCACGCCTTCTTGTCCTTCATTCCTTTGCACAATCTCTCTATCTCCTTTTAATTTTCCTTCTTCACCACAAATAAGGTTCAAACAATGCTCCCTACATCCAAGGTGTGTGACACCACCTCTGAGGACATATTTTATAGAGCATTGCAAGATTTCTCATGTGTTAAGGTGGCTAGGGTCCACCACTAGGTATGTCTCTCCTCCCTTCTTCTACTGCTACCTCCTCGTCTACTTGAACCACTTTTATAGGTGGGATCGGCACTTCTTGTGGCTTAGGGAAGGGGGCATCTCTAACATCCATCTCAAATTCTCCTTTCATCTTGGGGTACAGCTACACGAATATCCTTTGAATATATCCCTTGATGGTAACATTGATATGTGGGTGCAGATCTAAGAATTCAAGCTCCAGGGTCTCCACATATGTAGGCATTAATTTATATTTTTAGGTCACACACAGGGTATGAACATCCATTTCCACCTTATCTGCATCAAAGGTCAAAAATTTTGTATCCCTCAATCGGTTGATGGCATACTTCAGGTACTTGGTGGTGAATGCAAATGGGAGTTTTCATCACGTCCCTTTCTCTCCTCTTGCCATCAGAAACCGTGCCAGACTAAAATGTTGCATGACTGCAAGCTAGAATTGGTCCCTACTGACCAGTGGAAGTTCGTGTCAGATGTGCCATTCATTTTCAAATGATTTTTATAGTCTCTCATACCATTTATTCATCCACACTTTATATGTATTGGAAATGCTCTTGTCACAAGTAAACTACTTGAATTGTACAATAGGAGATGAGTGTGTTGGTGGGTAAACCCACATGTTATCATTAGGTCCATCTGGGACACCAAGTTCCTAGAATACAATTAAAAACATAATGGACCCACAAGTTATCTTTCCTCCTATCTCATTCTACACTCGCGCCTCCTTGATGATACTACCAAGATAAATTGAGAAAAATTGTAATGTTCTCATTTGGACACTATGTATGTAACGTACAGAAACCTCTTGTTTATGTCGGTCTTCCTCTCAGATGCACCCAACTTGTAACTAATGAGTCAGGAAAAAAAATATCAATGTTGGGTCTGGTAGATTCATAATAGCTTGTGCCCTTCCCCCTTTCTCATATTTTAATTGCTTTGATAGCTCTTCTATCTTCGAAATGATGCTTAAATCGAGGTACGTGTCTTCACCTTTATTTTATAATACCATTACCATATGGATTAAATTTTTTTTGAGTCTCATCCTTCTCCCCATAAAGTAGAAAATGTCTTCATACACTACATTAACCATCTGAACAATGGTGCGGGTTTAGCAAAGAACGACATCTCCCAAAGCTGCAAGACCCCAGTTTTCTGTAACTCCCTCTTCACTAAATAGTCTACCCTAGGGTTTCCTTATTTGTCCAACCTTGGTAGCTCCTTGTAAATATCCACCCGCATTGAATTTTCATAGTCGATGGTTTTTTGGTTGAATTCACTGATTTTTCATCTTTATAACTTCAAACTCCACTTCTCTACTTCAATAACCCCTGGGGGATACTGCATTTCTGAATAGACTTCCACGGGTTTTTCCTTTTCCACCACTAGTCTCTTTGTACGAGATTTCTTTGGTGCCATCTCCTTTCTCTTTCATTCTTCTGTGACCTAGGTGCTTCCAAATTTTCCTTCATCTACCCTAACTTGAAAAATTCCACACTTCTCTCTCATGCAGCCCCCTCCTACTATGTTGTATTCTTCCCTACTTGTTATGCTACAAGATCATGCCACAACTCACACAATTTTACTAGTTCGTGACAAGTACCTCGCTCTTCTTCACAAAACCCTTGTCATGCTTCAAGTCAGGAGAAAAAAACTTCGCTAAGGAAAAGTAGTCAAAATGGCTACCTTTACCCTATATTTATACTTTTTCAACACCTTAAAGTTCCTCCGACCACTTGTCTTAATGTCTCTTTTTAATAAATCACTTTATTTCACTTAAATCAACTTTCGCGACTGCTCTTCGTACATCATAGTTATAACCTTATAGCGCTCCAATACTAATTAACTGCCAAAAATATCCTTCATGTGTGTCACTGTGTCGAAGTACATAACCTCTGTGTTGTTCACCAAGTAGTTCCCCATGGTGCCACCTTCCTCTTGTTATATTGCATGATAGTTTTTTCTCCTTTGCGTGGTCTTTAAAATTTTATCAATGCACCTTTACAACTACACAAATTTGAACACCTTATACACCATACCACTCATTCTTCTACCTTTGTGCTAATCATTCAGAATGAGTCTCCAAACAGTCCATATTCTCAAAGAATTTGTCAACCATATCCAAACATATCTGCCAATCCATCCCACACTAAATGTATGCGAGGTCTTATGCACATGGAATTGCTTATAATGGAATTAGCTACTTTCACACCAATGTGTAACACAACACCAAATAAAGAAGACAAAGAAAAACAATGACAAAAGGAAACACACAAAAGGGAAATGTATTAGGGGAAATCTAAACTAACTGGAAAATGTTGCCTTATTTACAAACACACAAAATCTGTATTTATAGTAGGGCTTTAGCCTACTCCCATTGAAATAACCTAGCAACTGTGTCTTGTCCAATGCTTGTAATTGGCACGTGCCTAAATATAGTATGGAGGATATAATATATGACCCCAACCAATGGACTTTGAGCTTCCCAGGATGGTACAAAAACTTAGAATCATAAAGTAAAACCATCTACCCAACCTCAAATTTCTTATTCTTAATGTGATAATCGTGTCATGCCTTTTTTTTGTGCCTTCTCAGTGCTCTGACTCCATCTATCAAGGGATCATCTTTCATCCAACCACATTAACTTATCAATGCACTCTTACAACACTTGTTTATCGTCCAATCCTCTCGTGCGTGCAATATACAGAGAGGGTAGCATGAACTCTATTGACAAAATAGCTTCTGTGCCAAACACCAATTGAAACAGTGCAGCTCTGTTCAATCTTGTATAAGTTGTTATATATGCCCATAGCACGACTAAGACTTTGTCATCCAAGTCATGTGTCCCAACATCACAAATCTTGGTCAAAGTGTGACTCAAAATTTTGTTAAATTATTTTTCTGTCCCATTAGCTTATGGGTGGTAAGGAGTAGTCTTGTGATGGGACACCATGAATTCCACCAACAAAATCATGATTGTTTCATTTAGGAAATGTGTACCCCTATCACTTGTTGGTATCCAGATTTAATCTCCTTCACAACTTGAACAAAATCATGAATTTTCACAAGACACTCAAGGATAGATAGATGTCTTGTATGTCATTTGTAGCCAGGGAAGCACACCTATCTACTTGTTTGCATTCAAGAATTGAGGGAGTGGATAGCACCTTCAAGAGGGTTTTGATCTAACCCTCACTATTTTAGGTTGTGCCTATCAACCAAGGCAAGAGAACCTGTATTGCAGCCCCTATATGGTAAGGAGATGGAGATATCCTTGTGTTTTACATATGATATGCAAGAGGCTATCTGAAAACATGATCAAGTATCCATTATCCAAACTCAAAGGAGTTGTCACTACTAAATGATGGAAATGTTCTCAAAACAAAGCTAGAGCTGCTAAAGACATGATAAGACCCTGATCAACTTTGTGCATTTTAGTGAAAGGATTGAATTCTTTTGTTGACACACAATGCAAATTCAGGGGTATTGGCGGTAGGATGAGTTAGTCTAAAATGAAATTTTGATGAGATATGTTGGGACAAGAGTAGTTAGGAGTCATCACCTTCTTTGGGAAACTTTGTAAATGAATTACAACGCCTAAACAGTAGAGATGTTTCAATGAATCTGAAGTGCTCTTTCAACCAGGATGTGTACACACATGGATGCCTAAATCTGGACTATTCCATAAAAACTTTGATAACTTGCCACAAAGGCTTGAAGAAAAATATCAGTGAAGCATCCAGGAATCCCTATTTAATCATGACCTAAGGTGCACCCATAGGTTTACAGACAATCTCATTAATAAGGACAGTAAGATGATTTTAAATTTGTTTATCTTCTATCAGATGAAAGCTCTTCTGAATACAAGATTGCAAATGCCATTAAACCATCAACCAGAAATGAGACCCTCTATGATTAGAGAGATCCTAAACACAAGATTGCAACATGAGCATGAAACATAAATTGAAAACATATTGAAATATAAGTGTATGCAAGCTTTGCCAAGAGATAAAACCAGTTGATCCAAGAATTTGATCAAATGTATCAGCGAGGGAATGTTATTTATACAATATCAAAGCTTTTTGATGGATTTACAGCTGAAACCAACTCAACATGATGAACATTTGATGCAAACAGCAATCAAAAATGGCCCTCAGGTAGTTTTTCAAAAAGAAAATGGACCTCTTCTAGTTTTCCTTGTGAAAATTCTTCTCTCCTTCTCCAAAATTCTCAACAGACTTCTAAAATGCCTCCAAATTACATCATATATCCTTTTCCAACTTGGATCCTTGCATCCCAAACAAATAATATGCCAAAGGATCAGATTTGTTACAAAACCCTATCCATTTGATGAAAAATGATATAAAATAGTTAAACAGCTCACCAAATGCCAGAGATGCACAAATATTTTAAAATATTACATGAACTCTAATCCTTATCCATCCCAGGGTAACTTTTTTGGCATTCCACCATGCCAACATGCATTTGCAATCATTTTTCACCTTTTACTTCATCATTTTTAACTCTGTAACTTTTCATTTTTTACCATTCACGTGTTTTTCACGGGCTGAGAAAAATATTTCATGAAAAACATCATAGGACATCAAATCAGCTCAAAATAATGGTGTCATTGTTCTCATAAGGCTGAGGGGTTGTGGATTCATATAAAATTTCATGTGAATCGGTGCAAAAATGATGATTCCAAGCATCTTGGAGCCCCAAGGGTGCCCAAAAAACAAAACTGCACTGCTACCATTGATTAAAATCAACTTTAAATCTCTTCCCTCCACATGTCAGATCAAATCTTGAATATTCCCTCAAAAATACCCTTTTTTCTTTTTGGATGAGGTGGGACACATGTCCAAATATCATTGGACCAGGCCCTCATTTTAAAATTTACATTTGCGACCATTTTTTTACCTCGAGAAAATTTTGAAAATTTTCCCCACTAGCCCGAACACCCTCTCTCTCTCCTCTTCCACGTGGTGGTCTCCCATTCACTATCAAGGCTGACCCTCAAAATTCTTCCTTCAAACTTCTTTTTTGGATTTGGGAAAATTTTGAATATTTTCCCTACGAGCCTTTGGATGCGCCATGTGTCCTCCTGTGGGCCTTCACCAAAACCGCGGGCCAATTTGATGCATTTTACCACTTTTTCTGAGAAAAGGAAAATTTTATCAAAATTCTCCGCGCCCCCCGAACACCCAATGCTCCCTCCGCCACGTGTCGCTCTTCCATTGGAGGTGGAGCCGACTTATCAAATTTTCCTTCATTCCCCCATGAGCACAAAAACCTTAGCGGGTTGAGCTCTCCCTCTTGCCTTTTTTAATAATGCCACGTGACTCCCCCTGATTGGCTGCAGGGAGAAACCTCCAATATTTTCCATGGGTTCATTATTTCCTTCGAAAATTTTCACCAAATTTTGGAGAATTTTCCACTTTCTCTCCTCACTCAAAATCCCTGCCAAATCCGGGACACATGTCTACTTTTCATTCGTCGCGAGCTCATAAGCCAAACTTTTATTTTTACCTTGTCAAGTTTGAAACTTCGAATTTCTCCAAATTTCCACCCCTCCATTTCATCCCCTATATATGTGTCACTTTCCTATTCGATGTGGGCTTCCCGATTGAAATTTTTCTTTGGCATTTTGAAGTCAAACAACTTCAAAAAAATTCCAACTATTCGCCTCTCCATGCTGACTCTTCTAGACATGTATCGCCTTCCCATTGGGCACAGGCTCATAGGCCCAAAGGTGACTTTGAGGAATTTTCCAAAATGAGAGAAAATGTTAAGTGACCCCCAACACCCGTCGGTTCATCTAACCAATCAAATCATGCCACATAGGCACAACATTGTAGCACTGCGGGGCCACAGACAAAAAATTTCCTTTCACCAAAATTTCAAAAAGTGACAAGTTATAATATTTTTTCTGACTGCACCCAGCCAATGAGAGCCTACCACATCAGCATAAAGCTTGCAATGATAAATTTGATGGCCCAAGAGCCCGTCAAAACATAAAAAATACAGGGAATGCCCTAGAAACCAAATTTTTTGATAGGGAAGGTAGAATTCTTAATTTTAAACCAACTGAATCATTTTTTGACATCATTCACGGCCTTGGGATTGGGGAAACACTTGCATGAATTTAGGATTTGATCAATTTCAAGTTTTTGCATGATTTGGCAATGGAAAAAATGACACAACTCGTAAAAATGAATAAATTAGGACACAAATGGGGGAAAACTTCGATCTTGTTTCAAAATAGGGAAGAATAACAACATTATGAGCATATCAAAGGCATTCAATTGGAAAATGCAAACTGCAGACCATGAGACCAAAAAAAGAAACATTTGTGAGTACATTTGGTCATGAAAAAATAAGGCACATTATGCAAACTCAATAATAGGACCAACATTGGCTCCTACTTGGGGATGGGGACTCCCAGCGAGTGCCACAAGATCACAACATAGACCAAGTGCCAAAAAATCCATTGGGCAAGTTGTCAAAACATGCAGAGTAGCCCAAAAACAAAAATTTCCACCAAAAAGGACCAAGAAAACCATACCAACAATGGTTTCCAAGGACAAAAGGGCAAACCACGCACCAACAACAACAAAAGACAAAACAAAAACAAGGACTATACAAAATGTACAACTTGTGCATACCTCACATGGGGATTTAATCCAAGAAATGTTTTAAATGTCTGCCATTAACAAGAAGCTCCAGTAAATCCCCATCCAAATCCTTGAGAAAAAAATGTATTTTCTCCAATCCTGATATCAATGGCATAAGGGCCCATCCATAGTGCATCAAACTTGTCATGGTTTCCCTTGTCTTCATGCCTACTATCCCACAGCAAAACCAGATCTCCAACACTAAAAGCTCTAGGGGTGACCTTCTTATCAAACAACTTCTTTCAATTTCTTCATAAATCTAACATGCTTTCTATGAGAAGCTCTCCTTTCTTCATCCAACTCAATGATCTGATTGATTCTTGATTCATATGGGCCATGTTCTTGATCTTCCAATTGTTGGGTAAACTGAAAAGTGAATAATTGCAGGTGTAATGGCAGCAGAGCCTGAGTTCCATACACCAATTCAAATGGACTTTTACCAGTTGCTCTTTTTGGAGTTGTTCTATCAGCCCATACTACAAATTTCAACTGTTCTCCCCACTTCTTTGTATTGATTTCCAAATTCCTTCTAATAATCTTGAGCAAGTTTTTGTTACTTGATTTAGCTTGCCCAATCCCTTGTGGGTCATAGTTTGAAGAATAGGTCAGATTTATCCCATATTCATTACACATTGCCATCAAAGGCTTGGCTCTAAAACACATAGCATTATTAGATACAATCTTAACTGGAAATCCATACCTAAATATGATATGATTCAACAAGAAACCCATTACCACTTGGTGTGTTGCCTTTCTAGATGGAATTTCCTCAACCCATTTTGTAAAATAATCAGTTGCTACAATGATCCATTTGTAACCAGCACTAGAACAATCTGAAATCTCACCAATAAAATCCATTCCCCATTGTTTGAAAGGAGCTTCAATTGATACAGGCTGCAAAGGAAGGGATACTGAAGCTTTTAATCTTCCTGAGAAGTGTTGGCAACTATCACATCTTCTAACTAGTCGGTTTGCATCTTTGAAAAGAGTTGGCCACCAATAACCAGCTCTTAAAATTTTGTGTTGTTACTCTCCCAATAAAATTTTCTCCACAAACTCCCCCATGGAAATTAGAAATAAACTCAAGAGCTTCATCTTTAGTTATGCATTTCAAGAGGACACCCTCAGGGTTCTTCCAAGCCAGCCCAAGGTCTGTTATGATATATTTTTGAGAAGCCAACCTAACGGCTCTTTTCTGATTTTTATTCAAGTGACTAGGAAATAATAGGTGCTTGAGGTAGAAGACCACATCCTTGTACCATTCAGAATTCATCAATTTGTCAAGAATATCTGCCCTTCCTTCCTCTAGCTGATTCACTTCTACATTTTGCAAATTACTCTCAACCATGAGCTTGGCAAGACCCAAACCTCTTACCAGCTTTGTAGTTTGGATATCCATATCATACTCTTGTAATTTTTTGACCCATCTACATCTCTTGCTTGATATTTTCATGTCAGATAAGATATCTTTAACCATGGTATGGGGAACATAAGCAACAACCTTTGAAATCAAAATGTAGGGCATGAAAATCTTTGTTTCTTTCACCAGTGCAAATGCTTGTTTCTCCATAATTGTGTAATTTAGTTCAACTACTTGTAAATCCTTGCTAAAGAAAGCAATAGGCCTCTCAGCTCCATTCTCATCCTTTTGTAACAAAACTGAAGCAATAGTAAATTTAGATGCAAAAGAGAAGATTTGGAAAGGCATCTTATAGTTTGGAGCTACCAAAACAGGTGCATGCTTGATTTCATCCTTTATTCCTTCAAAATCTTGGATGGCAGCCTCTTCCCACTTAATAACTCAATCCTTTCTTAGCATGCTTGTGATTGGAAGAGTTAACTCAGCAAAATTGGAGACAAACCTTCCAATGAAATTGATTTGGCCAAAGAAATATTGAATACCTTTCTTGGTTCTTGGAATAGGCACTTTGTTGATTGCTTCCACTCTCTTAAGGTAAATCATAACACCTTCTTTGGACACAATATGCCCCAACAGCTTGGCCTTTGGCACACCAAAATGACACTTCTTTGGATTAAGTTAAATGTCATACTCTCTACATATGATCAGCATCTTCTCTAGGTGTTGCAAATGGTCTGCTCAGTCACATCATCTTGGTAAACTGCAATAAACTCATTGATATAACCAGCAAAGGCAACATCCATTGCCCTTTGAAAAGTATCACCAACATTCATCAATCCAAAAGGCATCCTTGCAAAAACATAAGTCCCCCAAGGAGTAGTGAAGGTTGTCTTAAGTCTTTTTTATTCTTTAACAACTACTTGATTGTATCTAGAGAAACCATCCAAAGTAGAAAGCATTTCTGACCCTATTAAAAGCATCATGAACAGCATCATGAATTTTCACAAGAAACTCAAGGATAGATAGATGTCTTGTATGTCATTTGTAGCTGGGGAAGCACACCTATCTGCTTGTTTTCATTCAAGGATTGAGGGATTGGATAGCACCTTCAAGAGGGTTTTGATCTAACCCTCACTATTTTAGGTTGTGCCTATCAACCAATGCAAGAGAACCTGTATTGCAGCCCCTATATGGTAAGGAGATGGAGATATCCTTGTGTTTTACATATGATATGGAAGAGGCTTTGTGAAAACATGATCAAGTATCCATTATCCAAACTCAAAGGAGTTGTCACTACTAAATTATGGAAATGTTCTCAAAACAAAGCTAGAGCTACTAAAGACATGATAAGACCCTGATCAACTTTGTGCATTTTAGTGAAAGGATTGAATTCTTTTGTGGACACACAATGAAAATGCAGGGGTATTAGAGGTAGGATGAGTTAGTCTAAAATTAAATTCTGATGAGAGATGTTGGGACAAGAGTAGTTAGGATTCATCACCTTCTTTGGGAAACTTTGCAAATGAATTACAACTCCTAAACAGTAGATATGTTTCAATGAATCTGAAGTGCTCTTTCAACCAGGATGTGTGCACACATGGATGCCCAAATCTACACTATTTCATACAAACTTTGATAACCTACCACAAAGGCTTGAAGAAAAATATCAATGAAGCATCCATGAATCCCTATTTAATCATGACCTAAGGTGCACCCATAGGTTTACAGATAGTCTCATTAATCAAGGACAGTAAGATGATTTTAAATTTGTTTATCTTTTATCAGATGAAAGCTCTTCTGAATACAAGATTTCAAATGCCATTAAACCATCAACCAGAAATGAGACCCTGTATGATCAGAGAGATCCTAAACACAAGATTGCAACATATTCTCCATGTTTGGAAAAGGATAGTTGTCCTTCATAGATGCTTTGTTTAGATTCCTAAAATCCACACAAAGTCTAATATCTTTGTTCTTCTTTCTAAATGGCACAAGGTTGGCAACCCAAGAAGAGTATCTAGTAGGCTAAATGATGCCACCATCTCTCAATTTCTTCAACTCTTCTTGCATTTTCATGGAAAGCAGTGGGTTAATAGGCCTTTGTTTTTGTCTAAATGGCTTGATTTTGGCCTCAAGAGGGATCTCATGCTGAAATAAATCTTCTTTATATGCCTTTAGCTCTGAATAAGACCAAGCAAGGCAGTCTTGAGATTTCTTTAAAAGTTGGGCACAGCACTATTTCTCTTCTTTACTGAGATGGCTGCCCAAGTTGTGCTCTTCCACATCCCTTGAAGCAGTCATCTTTCTATTAATGATACAATCAGCATTGCTAAATTTGTATTCAAGTGCAACAAGACCTTTAGGAATGGTATTTGTCTTCAATTGTATAATATCCTTGTCAAAAAAAGTTTCTCTACCTCCATTCATGCATACCAATGGTTCCCAATCAATATTCTGAGAAGCAAACTCACCTTGGCATTGTAATAATCTCAACACTTGTGCATCATCATCAAAAATCTGCCAATGCTTCACATTATCCGGGACAGCTGGCCTTCTTAGCACTTCAATATCATATTCAAAAAAAGGTGAAACAGTGCAATTATCAAATTTAGAACCCAGAACAGCCAGCTTATCAGCAGCAGCATTAAGACTTCTATCATGGTAAACAATGTTAAAGGATTCAAACATTTCAATCAAGTCCCAAACATCATGCTTATATTGTTTCATACGCTGATTTTTTGTAGCATACAACTTTCTTACTTGCTTGACAACCATCTCTAAATCCTCCTTGGAAACAATATCCTTCACTCTATATTTCTATGCAATCCTTAATCCCAATAATAATGCCTCATACTTAGCAATGTTGTTAGTGCACTCAAAATTGAGCTTGAAGGAAAAAGGAAACTCTTCTAAACTAGGAGAAACCAAAACTATACCAGCACCATTGCCAAATTTGGAGCAAGCTCCATCAAATAGTAATGTCCATGGAGAACCTACCATACCAAGGCACTCTGATTTTTCCATCTTATTCTCTTTTCCATCAGCAAAACCAATGAAGTTGTCAATATATACATCAGAAAACAACACTTCATAAGAAGCATTGTTGGGATCTTCAATCAAGTGTAACATCTTCTTTTCACCGTAGAGTTTGACAAGGCTGCCCTAAATGGGAATGGTGTTAAAATACATGTCCATTTCAACACTACCACCAACACTTGCATCCCATTTTCTTGACAAAAGCATACCCCATCTAGCAGGGCAGTCAACAATTACAACATCAAGTTTTAAATTCTTACCCGGATAGGCTGCAAGCTGCACTACTAAACCTTTCACACTACCAACAACTGGAACTTTCCCTTGAATCTATGGTTGTACACTTCCCATATGATGTTGTCACTTTGATATCCAACTCATTCATGACTTCTAGAGGCATGCCATTACATGATGCACCGGAATCAAACATGTAATTTTGAAGCAGCCTACCTTTAATGAGAAAAGTTGTGAAAAATGGATCAACATTCAATTGGGAATCAACCAAGGATGTCCCCAAATATACTTCAGGTGCCTCTCCAAGATCTTCCATTGGTGGTGGTGTTTCAAGGCCAGTAATTCTTTGAAGAGGATTCTCAACAACATTTATATTTCTGTTTGGGGCATCCTTTTCTTCTTTCAATCCCAAGTATTCAAAAGATCTTTTCTTATGTTCAAGAATCTTAAGAAATTCAATAATGGGAGAACTCACTTTAATTTGGCTCAATACATGGGCTATATCATATGGAACATTCTTTGGCAAAATAGCATTGGAAGAGAAACAAGAAGGTTCATCAGATGGAGAAGTGTTCTTGGCAGCCTGGGCATGAAGAGGACTAATATTTTTTGCATGGGACAACAAGGTTATTGACAATTGTTTCCCTTCTAGGATTATCTTTGGGAATACTTGTGAGCAAGGGTGTCTTTGGTTTGGCTTGAGGACCAGCTCCCCTAACAACTTTAGTTCTAGTATTGTACTCCTTTTCTTGACCAACCACAACATTCATTAACAATTGTCTATCTTCCTCCCGAAGGAATACCGCCATCATACTTCTTGATCCTTAAAGCCCTTAGATATTCAAAGTCATTATTAGGAATTTAAAAAACCTGAACTACATCTAAATCATGAACTTGAGGAAGAGAAATAAATGGTACCCTCTTTATGTAATCCCAAAAGGTTGCAACATTCCTTGCACTTATCACATTTGTTGATGTTGTTGCTTGTTGTGATCTTGAAGAGCTGCCCATTATACAAATATTATCATCCATTTCATTCTCATTATCATCAACAACATCTTGCTGGTCCATTTCACATGGTGGATGAGGAAGAAAACATCTATCACACCAATCCATATCAGCAATTTCTTGAACAGCGGCAACTCTTGCAGCCAAAGGGTCAAGCACCACTCTATTTTCACATGCTTGGGGTTGTCTACTTGCAGATCCAACAGGCCCTTTACCTCTATCATCTTGTCTTTGATCACCCCTAGGATGATTGCCAAATCTATCATGGTTTTGAGTTCATTTCTATCCTTGTGAACTTTTCCCAATTCCTTTCTCAGCCCAGGCTAACTTGTAAGAAATTTCTTTAACAGCCCCTGCCAAAGTCTTGACAACATCTTCTAAATCACCACCCTTACTGGCTTGAGGCTTCTCAGGGTTTATCAGCTTCAAACCATCCCTCTTAAGTGGTTTACCAATAGCCTTGATATTATTTTCTATTTTAAGTGCCATGGTGAAAGCTTGTCTCAAGTTTGTAGGATTTTTGTCTCTCAAGTAATAGGCTACCTTTTTATCAAATGCATCTGTATATTTGATCAAGAAAGATTCATCACAAGGCCTCAACATGACAGGAATCCTTCTCAATGTTTTATTAAATCTTGTATTAAAGTCATGAACGGTCTCATTAGGGTTCTTCTTGATGTTCTCAAACTCGAAGAGAAGGAACCTTGGATCTGTTTTATCTCCATATTGTAATCCAAATGCATTACTCATATCATTCCATGAATCAATAGAGTTATCAGGCATACCTTTGTACCAATCTCTTTCATCTTCCTCAAATGTATGGATAAACAACTTAATATACACATCCTCAAATTCTCCTAAAAAAGGATACATCTAAATTCTTTTAGAAGCAACTAAAAGACATAACCAGTGGCACCCCACCGACAACCAAAATTTACAACTTGGCATTAGTCCCGATCTGACCAAAATGCATGGAATTCCCAACACTCCTTATGAATTTCAAGATATATTTTGGCATTTACATATAAGGACATCCTAGGCCTGACCCCATCTCTTGTAGTACACCCGATCTTGTGGTACATCTGATCAAACCTGTAAAGTAAAAACTATGTAAATGCATCCCAGTTGCATTACTTGTTAAAGACCCCCCCCGAAAAACTCGAGAAACTCTTGGAAGCTGACTATCAAACCTATTGATTATTCAACATGGATTTCTAACATAGTTCCTGTCACCAGAACTCCTGGCACAGAAGATGCATAGACTTTGTGACATCAACAAAGGCTTGGTCCCAAAATGGACTTTTTCGCTGGCCAAATATATACATGTTGTTGATTCTACGGCAGGCCATGAAATGCTCTCGTTATGGATGGATTCTCATGGTTACAATAAATACGTATTGTTAAGAATATCAACATAAAACGCATTTACTACAAGCCATGGTGCCAACCTTCTGTTATAAAGGCATGCCTTTCGGCTTGAAAATGTTGGTGGCCCCTATCAACGAGCAATGACTGTTATCTTCATGACATGTTCATGATATCATGGAGATTATTTGTGATATATTATGCAAATCTAAAACAGAATAGGGCATCCCAATTGTGTTGAGATGCATGTTTTCGATGTTACGTGAGTAGAAGGTTGCATTACCCAAGAAATTAGGTTTGAGTAACCTCTGGTAAATTATTAGGCTTTATTATCTCACGAAGAGGCAAGAAGTGGATCTGCCAAAGTCAAAGCCTTAGGAAATGCCTTCTCCTCAAAACCTCAAAGAATACGCAGTCTTCAGGGAAAGATACAATCTAATTCGGCGTTTCATATCACAGTTGGCTGACACGTGCCATCACTTTAATCAGTTACTCAAGAAAGATGCACACTTTTCACTAGACCACGTTGCCAAGATTCTTTTGCTAATTCAAGAAATACCTCTCTAGTCCACCTTTCTTATGTCACCCGTTGCTGATAAACCTACTATGGTTGTTTTATTACATCTGCCCACTGAACATGCATAGGAGCTCTACTAGCACACATAACAATCAAGGAACAGGACAGGTTGAATTTACCTTACTTAGTCAAACACTTATTGACATGAAAGACTTGTCCCAAATCAAAAAAATATGCTTAGCGGTTGCCTTTGCATTCCCTAAGTTACGTCATTACTTCCTTACTTGGCTCATCACAACAACTTAATTGATTACCACAATGATCCCTCTCAGTATTTGGTGTCCAACCCATTCTCACAGGGAAGTATGTCTAGTTTGGGTTGTGAATTATTAGGGGATTCTATGTCGATTTTTTGTTCTGCAAAAATTATTAAAGGACAACCAGTTTGCCGACAAACTTCCCGAGGCAACCCTTCCTGGCAAACAGAACCACTTCAGTTTCTTTTCCTGTGAAGATATTCTAACACTATAGACCCGCCCAACTTTGACGTCTAGGTTTTTTATGGATTCTTCGTGTCATCTCCATGGCCTCAGGGCTGGATTTTTCTTATCACACCCCAGCGGACTGTTATCCCAAATCATTTTGCTTAGCATTGTCCCATGTCCACATATCATATCATACATAAATATGAATCTCTCGTAGTCTGGGTAAAAACTGGCTATATCTTGGAAGCTTACAGCATTAGCTGGATTTAGTGATTCTTTACTTATCATCAAAAGCAATTTGCCGATTAATACCAGGTCAATGGATGAAAAACTTATCCCATATAAACCTTGGTGGATATTCCTTCGCAGCTATTGTCCGATTAATTATCTTTGATCAATTCTCAGAATTTGTATAATCTGCTGATTCTAGGGCAACCATCGATCCATATTTAGAAATCCATCAGTCACCCCAGCCCATTTTCTCTCGTTGACATAAAATCTTACGCCTGCCTATATCTCCTGAAAACATTATGGTCTGTGATATTGTGGGTCCGAATAAAACCCTTGTACCCTCCGGCCCATACACGATCTTGATACCTTCATTCATTATAAACTTTCCTGCCGACATGAAACCATGCATAACTTGCTTTAAGCACACACGTGCTTCTCGTTACATCAAATCCAAACAACAAACAAAAAACAACAACACTACAACATTTTAGCAGAAACTCTTATAAACGGGATATGATGCACCGACTGCTCCGATGTCTTAATCCAGGATAATCCTGATTGTCTTTTGCTGAAGTCCATTTCTGGTATCTTCTATGGAGCACACATGAATGGTATCGCCTTAGCCAAGACAATACCTGCGGTTGTATATTATGGGCCCCCATGGAAAGTGACGCATTTCATTTTTGTCAAAACATTGTCAAGCATGTCAAAAGCATGGAAATCTTATCCACGCACCTTCCCAAGCATTACAATCAATAACCACAACCATGGCCCTCTCTCAATGGGGACTGACCTCATTGGTAAAATCAGACCAACATCTTCCGATGGACATAAGTTCATCATTACCACTACGATTACTTCACTAAATTGGGTAGAGGTTATGCCTCTCACTTATGGTTTACCGGTAGCCAAATATTGAAATTTATTTCACTAAGCTCATATGTCGATTTGGTATTCCATCCGCTCTGGTTGCAGATAATGGTAAATCATTTAAAAATCAGGATGTAAAAGACCTAGCCAAACGTTTTCACATCAAACTTAAATGGTCCACTCATACTACCCTCAGGGCAACGGTTAAGCAGAAGCAACCAATAAGGACCTTAAAATCCATCATGGAAAATATTGTCAACAACCCATGGACGAAATTGGCATACTCAAATTTACCCCCGCTCTTTGGGCTTACCGTACATATTACCACACACGCCTACCGGAGCCACCCCCATTTTCCCTGTTTATGGTTGTGAAGCCATTTTACTATTGAGATAGAACTCCCATCCTTGAGGATCTCCCTTAAAGATGTAATTAATGAGGATGAATACCGACAATCAACGGCTTCAAGAGCTTGGAGCTTCTCGATGAAAAATGACTTGATGCTCTCAATCATCTTCAAGTCTATCAAAACTGACTGCAACGCAGTTATCATAAAAAGGTAAGACCCAGAGAGTTCAAAAATTGGTGACCTTGTTTTAAAAGAAAATCAAAAGAATACCACTAAATAACGAGAAAAACAAGGAAAATTTGAGCCTAATTGGTTAGGACCCTATGTAAATCACAAGCTAAATTTGGCTCTGGAGCCTATAAATTGGCCACTGCAGATGGTCAAGATCTTAATGAACCAATGAATGCAATTCATTTAAAGAAATTTATCCTTGAGATGTTCACTATTCTAGGATAACAACATGTACATTGTTCCTTTTGTCTTGCTTATCTCCAATAAATTTAAATTTATTCATTTCCATTGGCAGATATTTTATTTATCAAAATCACGTCTTCATATTATCATCATGATACAAGTGCTAATATAAATCCTATTAAGTTTGTGAGCATCATACTTCTTCCATTTTTAGTCGCTTTCCTCTATGGTCATACCTAGAAGCTTACTGATGGTAATATATTCCCTTCAAATACATTCTCTCTTTCATAAAAAATCTCTAAACTTCATTACCCAGTTCGTTTGGTCATCCATCTCAGTCTTCGGTGTTTAACCCTCGCGTCTTACTAGTCGTGTGGGGCTGAGATTGGGGGCAGATGTTTCTTCCAAATACAAAGAACTATTGTAAAAAAATCCATCAATTCAATAACTTATGAATAATTCATTGTCACAATACTTCATCCTTCATAGTCTTTGGTGTTGAGGCCCACACTTCTTACTGGTAGTGTGAGACGGGGGGAAATGGAGGAAGGTGCCCTTACTCATCTACATCTTGTCTTCGGTGATAAAACCCTTGCCTCTTACAAGTGGCATGGGGAAAAGCGTAGAGGGTCATTCTCATACAAGCATAAAAACATTGCAAAATATTAAAAAAAAAAACAAAACAAAAAAAAGACAAAAGGAAATTCACTCTCCTATATTTTGCCTTTGGTGATTAGCCCTTGCTTCTCACTAGTAGCATGGGCAAGGCATAGGGAGTCATTTCAAAAATACAAAATCTTATAGTGCTTACAAATTATAGAATCCCCAAACATGTAATTTAGATGCCTAAGTGAAGAGAGAACTATCTCTTAACCTCATATCTTACCAATCAGCAGGCCACATAACTGTCTAAGTCTAGCACATGACTCATAAAGTGAAAGTCATTTTTGAAACTGGTTCAGTACCGTTATGAAGAATGGAGTCACAATTTCCCAAAGGGATTGTTGTTAGCATTTGTCCCTATATTCATTATCTACCTCCTGCGTCCTTCTTGATTCTCGGTGATGAGCCCACACATCTTACTAGTTGTGTGAAGCAAGAATGGAGCTGGAATTCTTTTCATCATATCATCACCACCATATCCTGCCAATGGAAAGAGAATTTTTGTTATTCTGAGCATAATTTACCACACTGAACACGCTACATACGAATAATATCCTGGTTTATCACCTCTCAAAAATAAGTCTGCACTCTGGGCCATAAATTGCCACTCACAGTGTAAAAAAATCTACCAACATTTGAAAATCGCCAAAAATCCAAAAACATTTGAAAATCGTCAAAAATCCAAAAACATTTGAAAATCGTCAAAAATCTAAAAACATTTGAAAATCGTCAAAAATCCAAAAACATTTGAAAATCGTCAAAAATCCAAAAACATTTGAAAATCGTCAAAAATCTACCAACATTTGAAAATCGTCAAAACTCTAAAAATAGTGTAAAAATCTCAAAATCCAAAAACATTTGAAAATCATCAAATTCCCAAGTATAAAAATCCCTCCAAAAAAAAAAAACATTCAAAAATCTCCAAAAAAAATCTTTAAAAATTATAAAATTCAAAAACAAACATTAGAAAATCCAAAAATCCAAAAACAAAAACATTAGAAAATATCCAAAATACAAAAACATTTACAAAATTTTCAAAAAACCAAAAACATCCACAAAATCGTAAAAACTCAATAAGCAACACAATTCATCCTTTGAACTATTATCCCAAACAAATGGTTCAACCACCTTATGACTACCAATTTCAAACCACTTCTCCTCGCGTGAATCCTCGCTTGGGGAAAATTCGGCTCTCATTGTTTCCTTGTTTGAGGAGACTGACCCAATCCCTTGTACCCCTACTTGGGGGCACATCTAATCAATCATCATTGTGGAACACGTTAGGGACATGTTTACTGGTTCTTATGTTGCATTATTAGTGGCAAATTATTAATTACTTTCTTGTATCTTGATATATTACAGGGGGCATCTTGATTTTATGTATCCTGGTGTTCTCTATAATATTCTTATGTTATCTGATTGCATGTCATACTGGGGCATCATACTTTCTTGATGGCCTCTGTCTATGCTCTCTTCCATTTGCATATCATACTGGGGCATCAAACCTTTTTGATGGCCCCTGTCTATGCTATCACGCATATTACAGTCTAGTCATCCTGATCTTTTATATCACGATGCATCCTGTTATGTGCTATATTAAAACTAAGATGCTTTTCGTCATGTGAGTATCTTCCTACATGATCAACATCTTACTTTGCACCCCATCCATTCACCCATACTAATGCATTCTCCAATTTACGAATCCTACTTGACGATCTTTCTCAAGTAGCATTCACTATCCAGTAGCTCCTTCTCCCCCACCATGATCACCATGTATTTGATCCATTCATTCTCACTCCTCATTTTTACTCCTCCGCCGCTTATACCCATATTACCTTTCTCACCATTCCTGTCCCCTCTCACCCATTGGTATTCTTTCCTTTCACCCTTTTTCTTCCCGCTTGACAATCTTACTTAATAACCCCTTGTATATGGAATCCTCAGTGGAGGTTTACCCTCTCCCTAAGATCTTCCCGCTGTAGAAGCTTCTTCACCACCTGCCTCTCATCAAATAACCATCACCACCAAACACATCTTTCAAATCCACCTCTTCTACTTCCCATTCCCGCATCATTACTCTCACCACGTGGGCATCCCAATTAAGGATTCCCCTCACACTCTCTGCCCTCCACTGCATATATTCCTTCATCCATTCATGTTACACTCCTTTGTCTCCTTTCTTTCTTATTATCACCTCATCTCATATCATATACCACTTAGTCATACCTCACTCACTCTTTTCTCATCCTTCCCCAAATCCACCTTATGCCTGGTCATCCTACTTACACAATCTCATAGTATGGAAAATTCACTTGAGGGTTCCCCTTCAGTCCATTTTGTCATACCCTATTCCCACCAACTCTAACATCATCCTTCTTCTTCCCACCAACTCTAACATCATCCTTCTTCTGAACTGTTATCTTGATTTGTCTTTCGTTTGGATTCCACTGTTAGCACGAAAGGAATAGAGATATGAATGAATGACTTGGGAAAAATAAGCTTTTCTACTTTCATTTAGATGGAAATCTGTAATTTGTGAAAAATGAATTTTATAATGCTTAGATGGGAGCAACTGTATGCATTACTGTTCGCTTTCTAGTCTGTGCTTGATCGCTTGGATTCTAATATGATGCAAGAACTGAAAGGAAAGTAAGGGGGTTTACATTTCAGTTGGTTTCATTCTTACATTTATTATTAATGAAAGTCGTGGAAAAGATAACAGTGTGTTATATCAGCAGTAAGCTATTTATATTCCTAACTTTACAAATATTGTAAATTGAGACTTGTAACAGTTATGTGGGAAACGAGGACCAAGGGATCAGCATGAATGCTGAAAGTTGATTTTAATTATTAATTCGTGGCTAAGTCACTTGAGCAGGATGTGTGTTCTCGATGGGTGGATTCTATAGGACATTGGCATATGCCAGCTACAGCAAGGTGTCTCCATGAAGATGGGGTCTTCATGACGACACACTGTTGTAGCTGACATATTGCAATGCCCTCCCGAATCAAAACATCTGGAATACATAGGCTGAATGTGTAACTCTTAGCGTGGATTAGGATATGATCAGATATACGGAGTGACTCTGGAATACTAAGAATAACTAGACACACGGAGTCGTGGGGTAACGACACCGTATGTCTGCGTATCTTTAGTTACTAGGAGTGCCTTCTTATATTCGTTCATATTACTAGTTGGAAAATTGAAATTTTAAACTAACCTTAAATGAAGAGGACTGGTAGGAGCCAGGAAAGACCATTCTAGATAACAAGTGAAGTGAGGTGAAGGATGTATTCCGTAGATGTGTATCACATCCAGGAATATGATCATGCAAAGCATGTGAAAATCTTTGGCCAAAGTATCGCAATTGCTAGTTGCGTTGTCCTTATCACTTAATTTAAGATGTAGGATGTCAGATGAATATCAGTAACAGATATTCAAATAGGCTTCTTAAATGGATCACTTCAATAACCAGAAACGGTTATGAGAACAGGCATATATAATATACCATGCATAAACAAACATGAAGGATCGGTTGTTGCCGAGTCATGAACATGAAGGATCGGTTGTTGCCGAGTCATGAAATGAAGGATCATTTAAACTCCGAGCCATGAAAATGGAAGATCGGCAGTTCCTCGAGTCATTTACAGCAGCATATAGAATCTGTCATAAGATTGAATGGCATTGAATGTGTGTTCCATATTGTAAATATGCGAACAGGGAACATTCGTTTTAAAAATAAATTGTGTGATCCAAACTGTGTTGTTTGGGCAGGGAACAATTATTAAAACTTGAATGTGTGTTTGAATTTTGTAATTCATAATAGAGAACGTTATCAAAAAAAAAATCCCTTGTTCTGGTATTTTAAAATGGGGATGTTACAGGGTCCTCCCTACACTTAACTTGTCATCGTGAACTTCTCCCCCGCCTCATTCTTCGTTCACTTTGTTGATCGCTTCTTCCACCTAGTATCTCCTATTACCCACTATTACCCTTTCTCCACATATCCTCTTACAACATACAACTCATCTCTTCCACCTACAATCACATTCTTTTCCCCCATTTTTCCCCTTCTTGATCCATCACCCTTCATACCGTTTCTTCCCATTATTTTCATGTCTTCGTTCTTCATCCTCACCTCGTTCATCCTCATCACCCACATCCTCTCCTCACTTTCACTTAGTCCCAACTCATCCCTCCCATATTCTTCACTCTTTACACTTCCTCTTCTCAAATTCCCCCAACATTTCTACCCACACACACATTCATCATTATTGTTAACACTCCTATATCATTCTTTCATCATCATCTTCTCTTCCTGCGCTAATAATTGTCAACGGGTTTTCCCTAAAAATTATCATCCTCATTCTGCACGACCTCATTCACTCCCTTGGACCTTCTAGAGTTTCCCTTCATTCCTTCCCTCCTCTAAGCCCACCACTCATTGTTAAAGGGTTTTCCCTAATGTCCCTTTGTTAGCCTTACCCTTTCCAGTCCTCATTAGTTTTCTCCTTTTCTTCATTTTTTCTCTCACCCTTCCCCACCACCTCATTGTCAAGGGGATTTCCCTAATGTCCCCTCATTGGCATTTCCTCTTCTATCCCCTATTCTCTTTTCTCTCCTATTATTTTCCCTCACTCCTACCCTTTCTTGTTGCTTCTTACCCATCTCTCCATCTCCTCTTTACCCTCTTCAATATCTTTACTATCTTCATTCATACATCATTTTTCCTATTTTCCTCGTCATCCTAGTATCCTCATTTCATGCATCTCCACATCTTTTCCAATCGATGTCATTCCTCCCCTCTTTCTTCTTTGAACATTCCTTATACCATTCCCTTTCCACTTATTACCCCCTTTCTGTATTCCCTTCCTTCTACATCATTTTCTTTGTTATCCTCTTCTCTCTCTCACCCCTCGTCTTATTTCCCTTTCCTTGTAACATCTTCTTCCCCTTTTTCCATCACATTTCCTCCTTACTTCCCCATCGATAACCTGGCTATTCAACTTTGTCCTATCTTTTTTATCATACCACCCTCCACATGCATCTCCATATGATCTGTTCCATATTCTTGGCCTTGGTCTTCCTCACACTGACACGATTCCTTCAATCTTCTGTATTCATTCTATCTTCCTTTCCTCTCCCCTAATTTTCACATTTCTTCTGACCACTTCTCCCTTTCTCTACCACTCCTACCTTTTCGTTCATTCTATATCTGTTTCTCTTCCTTTCTCTCCTATTTTTCACACTTTCCTCGCCCCTCATATTTTCTTTTTTTTCTCCGTTCTACTTCTTCTTTTGTCCTCTTTCCATTTTCCTCCATTTCACCCCCTACTCCCACCTCGTTTTCTCCTTCTTATTTATCCTTTCCCATTTCCTTCTTTTCTTCTCTCTCTCATTTATTTCACTTCCACGTATCCCTCTTTACTATCTCTGTTGTTTCCTTCATTTTACACATCTCTCTATTTCATCCCTTCACCCTCTACTCTGTCATTTTCCTCTTTTTGCCTTGTTTGTCCTTCATCATTCCCTTCTTCCCCTATCATCCCTCTCTCTTATTTCTACCTCTTTCATTCCTTTTTTTTTTCCCTCTCCTATCTCCCTTACTCTTCTCATAATAAACCCCCAATCTTATCCATTCCCTTTTCTCTTTCCCACACACCCTCACACCTAGCATTCAAGGTCGATTGAATCCTTTCTCCATTTGTGTCGTGCGGTCATTCCAGTCTCTTCCACTCCATTATCATCCTCTTCTCCACCGAATCCATTTCCTTTCTTTTCAAAAGTTCTATCATATATTTCATTCTCATCAGTCCTCTCGAGGGGGCATCACCACATCTATCCATAATCACATCTTCTCATGACATTTTTGTCTTGGAGGATACTATAACATCCGTCACTCACCACTTTCCATTCTCCCCAACAAACATTCGCTCTACCTTTTTAAAATTATATTGAATTCTTCCCCCATACCATCTACTTTCTTTGAAAGGACACTACTTTCATAGTACCCTTTCAAAGAGGGGCAAATGTAGACACCCCAATTTCACATCTATCCTAAATCAATTAATTCCCCTTCCTCATTTCCCACAAAAATACACTTCGAATTAATCAAATATAATTTGATTAATTATCCATTTCAAAATCTAAAAATAATCTAATCCTCACCACATGTCATTATTCTCCATGTTTTTCCACTATTGAATTAAAAATTTAAATTCAAATCATCACCCACCTTTCATGGTCCCCACTCACCTAATCTTGCCCACATTTTCAAACCACTCACCTAATCTTGCCCACATTTTCAAACCACTCACTTAATCTTGCCCACATTTTCAAACCATGATTACTTAAATTAATCTAAGCTAATCACTCCCTCAGGCTATAAATACAACCTTACCCCTCCCCTCTAAACACACGGAGAATAAGCTTTCATGCCATATCTAAGTTCTTGCATCCTTTGAGCAAAGAACATCATTTTACCTCGTCCTAATGCCAAAATAGCCTCATAATCCTTTTTCCCATCTAGTGCAAAGTAAGAAGATCGTTGTTGCAGAAAGGTCTTGCTCTGTCTTGAAGAAAAGCACCTACATATCACAAAATCAAGGCTCAATCCAAGTTTCCTAGCCCATTCTGAGGTTTGCTATGGAACGTGAAGGATGAGGTACGATTATTGGTATTTTACTTCCTTGTTAGTAGTGTATTTTTCCTAGCTTACAGTCACTACTAAATGATGGAAATGTTCTCAAAACAAAGCTAGAGCTGCTAAAGACATGATAAGACCCTGATCAACTTTGTGCATTTTAGTGAAAGGATTGAATTCTTTTGTGGACACACAATGTAAATGCAGGGGTATTGGAGGTAGGATGAGTTAGTCTAAAATGAAATTCTGATGAGATATGTTGGAACAAGAGTAGTTAGGAGTCATCACCTTCTTTGGGAAACTTTGCAAATGAATTACAATGCCTAAACAATAGAGATGTTTCAATGAATCTGAAGTGCTCTTTCAACCAGGATGTGTGGACACATGGATGCCCAAATCTACACTATTCCATACAAACTTTGATAACCTTCCACAAAGGCTTGAAGAAAAATATCAATGAAGCATCCAGGAATCCCTATTAAATCATGACCTAAGGTGCACCCATAGGTTTACAGACAGTCTCATTAATAAGGACAGTAAGATGATTTTAAATTTGTTTATCTTCTATCAAATGAAAGCTCTTCTGAATACAAAATTACAAATTCCATTAAACAATCAACCAGAAATGAGACCCTATATGATCAGAGAGATCCTAAACATAAGATTGCAACATGAGCATGAAACATAAATTGAAAACATATTGAAATATAAGTGTATGCAAGCTTTGCCAAAAGATAAAACCAGTTGATCCAAGAATTTGATCAAATGTATCAGTGAGGGAATGTTATTTAGACAATCTCAAAGCTTCTTGATGGCTTTATAGCTGAAACCAAATTAACATGACGAACATTTGATGCAAACAGGAATCAAAAATGGCCCTCAGGTAGTTTTTCCAAAAGAAAATGGACCTCTTCTAGTTTTCCTTCTCCAAAATTCTCATCTCCTCCAAAATTCTCAAAAGACTTCTAAAATGCCTCCAAATTACATCATATATCCTCTTCCAGCTTGGATCCTTGCATCCCAAGCAAAGAATATGCCACAGAGATCAGATTTGTTACAAAACCCTATCCATTTGATGAAAAATGATTTAAATCTGTAAAACATCTCACCAAATGCCAGAGTTGCACAAATATTTTAAAATATTGCATGAAATCTGATCCTTATCCATCCCTGGGTCATGTTTTTGGCATTCCACCATGCCAGCATGCATTTGCAATCATTTTTCACCTTTTACTTCATCATTTTTAACTCTGCAACTTTTCATTTTTTACCATTCACGTGTTTTTCACGGGCTGAGAAAAATATTTCATGAAAAACATCATAAGACATCAAATCAGCTCAAAAGAATGGTGCCATTGTTCTTAGAAGGCTAAGGGGATGCAAATTCATATAAATTTCATGTGAATCGGTGCAAGAATGATGATTCCAAGCATCTTGGAGCCCCAATGGCGCCCAAAAAATGAAAATGCACAGCAACCGTTGATTAAAATCAACTTTAAATCTCTTCCCTCCACGTGTCAGATCAAATCTTGAATGTTCCCTTGAAAATACCCTTTTTTATTTTTGGATGAGGTGGGACACGTGTCTAAATATCATTGGACCGGGCCCTCATTTTAAAATTTACATTTGTGACCCTTTTTTGACCTCGAGAAAATTTTGAAACTTTTCCCCACCGGCCCGAACACCCTCTCTCTCTCTCCTCTGCCACGTGGCAATCTCCCATTCACTATCAGGTTTTGACCCTCCAAATTCTTCCTTTAAACCTCTTTTTTGGATTTTGAAAAATTTTGAATATTTTCTCTGCGAGCCTCTAAATTCGCCACGTGTCCTCCTGTGGGCCTTTACCAAAACCGTAGGCTAATTTGATGAATTTTACCACTTTTTCTGAGAAAAGGAAAATTTTATCAAAATTCTCCATGCCCCTAAAAACCCAATCCTCCCTCCGCCACATTTCACTCTCCCATTGGAGGCGGAGCCAACTTATCAAATTTGCCTTCATTCCCCCGTGAGCACAAAAACATTAGCGGGCCGAGCTCTCCCTCTTGCTTTTTTAAATAATGCCATGTGTCTCCCCCTAATTGGCTACAAGGGGACACCTCCAATATTTTCTATGGGTTCATTGTTTCCTTTGAAAATTTTTGCCAAAGTTTGGAGAATTTTCCACTTTCTCTTCGAGCTCAAAATCCCTGCCAAATCCGGGACACGTGTCTACTTTTCATTCATCGTGGGCTCATAAGCCAAACTTTTATTTTTACCCTATGAAGTTTAAAACTTCAAATTTCTCCAAACCTCCACCCCTCCATTTCATCCCATGTATACGTGTCACTTTCCTATTCGATGCGGGCTTCCCGATTGAAATTTTTCTTTGGCATTTTGAAGTCAAAAAATTTCCAACTATTCGCCTCTCCATACTGACTCTTCTAGACACCTGTCACCTTCCCATTGGGTGTGGGATCATGGGCCAAAAGGTGACTTTGAGGAATTTTCCAAAATGAGAGAAAATTTTAAGTGACCCCCACCACCCGCCGGTTCATCTGACCAATCAAATCGTGCACGTAGGCACAACACTGTAGCACTGCGGGGCCGCGGACAAAAAAAATCCTTTCGCCAAAATTTCAAAAAGTGATAAGTTATAATATTTTTTCTAACTGCACCCAGCCAATGAGAGCCTGCCACGTCAACATAAAGCTTGCAATGATAAATTTAATGGCCCGAGAGCCCGTCAAAACGTGAAAAATACAGGGAATGCCCTAGAAACCAAATTTTTTGACAGGGAAGGTAGAATTCTTCATTTTAAACCAACTGAATCATTTTTTGACATCATTTATGGCCTTAGGATTGGTAAAACACTTGCACGAATTTAGGATTTGATCAATTTCTAGTTTTTACACGATTTTGCAATGGAAAAAATGACACAACTCATAAAAATGAATAAATTAGGGCACAAATGGTGGGAAACTTCGATCTTGTTTCAAAATAGGGCAAAATAACAACATTATGAGCATATCAAAGGCATTCAATTAGAAAATGTGAACTGCAAACCACGAGACCAAAAAATGAAATGTTTGTGAGTACATTTGGTCATGAAAAACAAGGCACATTATGCAAACTCAATAATGGGACCAACATCACTCATTAAATTTAGTGGGCACCCATATCTTGTAATGATGTTTTCCCATAAAAATATGGTTGTTTTGGTCACCATGCAATCCCTTGTAGGTGCTGCCTCTACCCACCATGTTAGATAATCAGTGCAAGTAATGATATAGCATGAACATGTGCTTCGCACAGAAGGTGAAAAAGGGCCTACAAATTTTATTTCCCATTTCTCGAATGGTTCAGCACTAGCTATGGGTGTTAATGGCATTTCATCCCTTTTCCTGGCTTACCAAGGGGCTGGAAATGATCACATGCCTTGCAATATTCAATACAATCTTGGTAAAGGGTTTCCCACTAAAGTCCTATCAATAAAATTTTCTCCGCAGTGGAATTTCCTGCATAGTGTCCTCTTGCAATCTCACCATATGCTTCCTCCATAATTGCAGCACGCACATGCTCTAGTACACACCGGCGCAAGACCTCATCCCAGCCTAACTTGTGTAAATCTCTATTGATTAACATGTAGAGCACGACATGTACATCTAACTACTTCATCTCCAAGACCTTCATCCCTTCTGGCACCACACTTATTCTTAAGAACACAATGATATCTTCCAAATCAAAGGGCTTGTGCTGCAATATAAATAGTTTTCCATCTAGAATTGTATCCTCAATGCTTTGTACGTCCTCTTTTGAGTCAATCCATGATAAATGGTCAAGCCCCAAATTACTCTTACCTAGTTTTACAACAACCGTAAAATCAAACTTTTGAAACAATAGGACCCACCTGCATATGTACCCTTCCAAGACGAGCTTGTTCATTAAGTAATTTAATGTCGTGTGGTTCGTATAAAATATAAAAGGCATCGTAGCAAATAATGTCTGAATTTATGTAGCACATAGATCATCAAAAATGCCTCGCACTCCATGGTATTATAATTATGTTCTACTGGGGTTAGCTTCCTACTAGAAAAACAAAAGGGATGGTTAACAATTCCCTCCCTGGGTTATGTTAGGACTACTCAAATTGACATCTTGAATGCATCAACATGCACATGAAAAGGCTTATCCCAAGAGGGAAATCATAATATGGGTGCAGTAATTAGTCTATTCTTTAGTGTGTCAAAGGTTATCTATTGTGCCTCTCCCTAATAGAACTTATTATTGTGTGTTAGAAACTCCTCTAATTTCTTGGAATAGCCCTTGATGAACTTCTTGTAATACCATATATGTCTAAGGAATATACACACTACGCTATGGATGGTAGGATCCCCAAATCCTACAATAATGACAACTTTGGCAGGATACACCAACAAGCCTTCTTTACATATGATATGTCCCAACAGGGTGCCAAATGGAGTAGCAAAATATTTTTTCTTAATGTTGAGAAATATACTCAACTACCAACATCTCTCAAACATCAACCTCAAATTGTCACAATAGTCCTTTACTAGTTCATAAATTGTCTAATCATCTAGGTACACTTGAAGGAACTTGTGGATGAATTCGTGAAACACCTAGACCACAATGTGCAAAAACACATCACGTGTGTTCTTCAGTCCAAAAGGCATGGCTGTATAGGAAAACATTCCTCCTTCAGTGGCAAAAGTTTTCTTTTCTTGGTCCTCCTTTGTAATTCTAACCTGATGAAACCCCAAAAATCCATATATAAATGAATAGATCTCGTGCCCACCTACTCCTTCTAGGATCTCCTTAGTGAATGGGGTTGGTAAAGGATTAATGACACACACCATATTCAAATCCCTATAGTCAATGAAAATCCTTATCCTTCCATCCTTCTTAATGTTGATGACCATCAGACTTATCTACTCTGATTCCTCAACAACCTCAATGATTCTTGATGTGATCATCTTATCAATCTCCTCCTTAACTTTGACATGCAAATTAAAATTCATTCGATAAGGTCTCTTCCTAATTGGATGTGCTCCCTCCTTCATTTTGACCCGCATATCTCCTAAAGATTGGTGAACTCCCTTGAGTTTGTGGTACCCATGAGGGAATAAATCCTAGAATTCACACAACAGATCAATAATCTTTGAAACCTCCCTTTCTGACCAATAATCCCCAATAGTATCTTCCTTGGGTTCAATCTATGAACCAATGTTAACCTTCTTATTTTTAAAGGGTTCGTGGTAAGCATGCACTTCCTCATCAGCACTATCCATAAAATCGTGTATACCCATAGTATGGTTAACATCCAAGCTATCCATCACTTCACAATTAATCACATAGACAACCTTTCCTTTCTTCTTTTCCATGTAGTTGCACTCAAGTTGTACCTCCTTTGATTCTTTATCATCGAAATGCACCTCCAAACTAGGTTCACCCAATAACTCTAGGACTTTATCCTCTGCCATGGAACTATCTCCAATAGTTAGGAACTTAACAACCAAAAACACCTTATACACTGATGGCTTAGTAATTCTATTCTCAAAAGTTTGAAAAAGATCAACTGTCAACTCCTGCCATTTTCCTGTCTAACAACACATCTCTAAATGAATGTACCATGCATGCAAACAGCCTTTTAAGGTAGAGTAAATATTCTACACCCATAGTGATGGATGCAAGGCTTCTGTACCTTCCATCCAAGCCATCTTAAATGTTTGGAAGTGAAACAATGTGTGTTACTTCCCATGATAGTCTTGTATAGTAGTAGGTGCATTGCTTTGGGAAAACATAACAAAGAACACGATTCTCACCTCACACCACTCTAGAAGGTTATCTTGATGGGTCACCCACCAACATGTTGTTTTCCCATATAATGCATAGATAAGTATACTTCTTCTTTCAATTACACATATCCACTGGGTATCCATTGCTCAAATGAAAACATCATGGTTTCCTTCCCTAGTGTAACTCAGCAAATGTCTTCCTCCCAGGTGCCTAAATGAGCATGCCTTTGTTACTCTCATCATAGAGTCTCTTAATTACCTTCCAACTACCTCATATGTCCTGTGTGCCCAATTGTCACAAGCCAAATTAGTTGTATCACTTATAGATTGAGCATCTTCCCACTGAATAACACCTTCCTTTGTTAGATGCACAAGCTCAGGGTCCCTGATAGTACACACATAGATTCTATCCAGGTCTTCTTCTCCCAAGGGATTAGTATAGGGTGTTGAATTTCCATCCATCAAAGGAATGATAACACACTCCTCATTGTTCTCAATACTTATATACCCCTTATTTAAATGTAAGTCAACATTGTTCTTATAGTAGCGGGGGCGCCCAAGTAAAGCTGGAAATTTGTCTACCTCAGTAAGAACCAAGAATTCGAAGTCTCTAGTGAAATTTTCCCCTTGGATAGTTATAGCAGCATCCATTAAGACATAAACGGGCCTCGCATTTGTTTTATTATCAATATACAATACATTTGAATATGGTTGTAATGGAGGTCTTCCCATTTGGTTCCATGTGTCCAAGGTGAGAACATTAACTTCCACTCCAATGTCAATAACAATATTACTTAGGAGCCATCCATCAAAAACTACATTCAATGTAATCTCCTTATCTTAGTCAATACTGTGAGGAGGCAAATTAGCATGCAAAACCTACCTCTCATGCCTTCCTTTGGCACTTGGTACTTTTCCTCTCAGCCACTCTCCTAATAGAGGGATGATATTGTCTTAGCACAACATCTTACATACTTCCCTAACTTCATCTATATCCACATGAGGGACTTTGTCACTTTTCTTCTACTCTAACTTCTGTGATTTCTCCTTCAAGCATTGAATTTCCCCTTGAAGACTATTAATCACCTCCACAGTCTCTTGATAGAGTTCCTTCTGATGATCCAGGTCTAAATACTTCTCATGTATCACTTCTTCCCTTATAATAAGCAGTATCTAATTTGGTATCTCTCCATGGCTCACGTAGCCTCAACTCACATCGTCACAAAACACAGGTTCTAATTTGGATTCATGTGCCACTCGTGACATCCATTTCTGATCATCATGCTTTACGCTCACCATCCTAGTGCCCTTATCATTCCGCTTCTTCTGGCTCATATGCTCATATAACTTCTGGCACTCTTCATACTTTTGTTTCTTCCCACACCAAGAGCACTAAAAAAAATTAGGAGACTCTCGTTTGTAATGTTTTGTAGACCCACAGTTATAATATGTTCAATGGGGAAATTCACTTCACCCCCCTTTGTAGTTTTCATGGCCTTGGAATCCACCTCGAAATACTCTTCCAAGGCCTCCTCCATATATGTGCCCTTTATAATGACGACCATAATCATTGAAATTATGGGTAATTTTGGTCTGGTGCACACCAATATGAATGAAATCATGGATCTGGTCTATCAACCTACAATCCTTTGTGGTATGAGTAGTAGAGGTGTAAATCTGGCAATAACAAGATACATTCTTCTGGATCACGCGTTGTAACATCGGACACCTACTTGCATCATGATCTCCATATAAAATATCATAGTCCACCATCATGACACACATTGATCTTCATGGGAAACTATCCTTTGTATTTCCCTCTACCTTGTAGTCCATGCACCATAACCCACTGCGAGTCTCATGATCCGAGTTCGGAGATAGTTTCTTCAGCTAATTTTCCATGGAATCAATCTTGGATTTAATAAATAGACTAAATCTGGTATCAATGTTTCCCATGGCCTCAGTGTGCAAGGAAACCTCTAGATCCTCATGTGGATCTATGAAGGTCTTATGTGAAATTTCCCTCTTGAATGGTGTGATCATCCCTCTGAAGAACCACTGAGCATGTTGAGATGGGTGAATATCATAAGATAACTTGGACATGAGAGTTTTGAAGCATGTGTCATTTTCCCGCACACTATCTGCCATTCATTATTGAATCTCCTTCAATGTGCTGATGTTTTTCTGTTCAAACTCAGGAATGTGGAACTCTTCCAAAAATGCATCATGTAATGCGATGTAATCCACCACTATCTAGTTTGGATCGTACTTCTTGTACTAACTATGTGTGCTCCCTTGTAACATGGTTACAAATCGACTCACCTTCCACTCTAGGGAAGTGATACCCTTCACACACCATAGTAACTCACATTTTTTCACATGCTCTAGAGCATCTTCCACACCCTTGTAATTAGGCAAATGTAAAGACATATCCAAAAATACGTGTTGAGGTTGTTAAGGCCCTTACCCACTAGATCCATAACCTTGGCCTCCTCTAATATTTTCACCACCTCCACTACCACTAGATCCACTAGTTCCAACTCCTCTGGGTCCACTAGATCCTCCTCCTTTTACAGGTAAGGGGCCTAACATAATTGCACCTTGTAAACCCACCATCATGTTAAACTACACACTGATAGTCTTTAAAGTTGACCCACTCCTAGATGTGGCGCTCAATCCTTATGTACTCCCACCTTGCCCAAATTTTGTACCAGATAGGATCCCTCTGAAAACAAGAAATGACTCTATGACCATAGATGTACCAAATGAAAAATTATATCTCCTAGGTGTCCACTTGGCCACCAATACCAAGACAAACCAGGTTAACAATACTTATCTCTAGATATGGGAAATTAAATGCCAGGGTTTGATCACCAAGTGGTCTTAGATTCACGCTTATGGATCTCCTTTCTCCAAATGATGAGTTCTCACCAGAAGCTGAGGGGGTATCTCTCCCGTGCTTTCCAAGATGGGGGTATCACAGGCTGCTCAAATTCCATGCCCTCCATGCAAACCTAAAATCCTTCCTATAACATCTGTCTCCATATATACATCACTCCAGCAACCTCATGTTTTCTTGCCAACTCCCTCTCCCGAGATTCATTGTAATTGAGTTTTCTTTCCTCTCTCTCTATTTCAGCCACAAGGTCTGCCATATTCTACCACACCAGCTTCTATACCCTGTGCCTAGCATGAGTTTATCCCTCCATAGGAAGCACTTCCAAACTCAAAGTAATAACAAGAATTTTTATAGATAGTGGAATAACACGTAAGAACGATCCTCTAGGCTCCCTCAAGAACTCAAACTCAAAAATCATCAGGAAAGAATACATAGAAATAACATATTCCGGGGTATAAATAGTCAGCACTCTACTCCACCAATGATCAACAACATGAGTCCAGGTCAAATCAGCATATTATAGCCTCTGATACTCATCTTGGGTCCATACATGAGGTTTATAATACCAACTTAACCATGATGCATATATTGATAGCCATTCATAAAACTCCACAAGGAAACAACAACAAAAATTCATACAAGTCATCATACAGGTGTTCTTCTACCCATTTACGTGCATCAAACTTAGGTCCGATGTTAAATCTATGACAAAACTCATCCTCCATGATTTTAAGCTATGATTCAAAACTATGCAAGGTCAAACACTCTGTCATTACACATCATTCTCGTAATAGCTTCAAAAGAGGTCCCAGAAACAAAACCAAAATGTAGTCTCATTTTTCTCTAACTTCTCTCCAAACCCTAAGCACACTAGCATATCACCTAGCCTGACTGGGAGCTCACCTGAGGTGTACACATGCTCTAAGCCCCTCCTTTATATGAACTTTGTAAGAATTTTTATCACCATGAGAGGAAAAATGCGTAGATATGACTGAATGTTTTCAAAGATAGAAAATAATGAAACTAGATCTAAGCATTAATGTACCATAAGATATATGAGAACATCACAACCACAAGGAGGAATTATATCTAAACCATGAGTATTATCAAGAACACAAGGATTTGGATCCATAAGCATAAAATATGATGCATATATCGATATCCATAACACAGATTATTAGAACCACTCCATTGTATTAATTCATCACATTACAGTAGCCAAGAATTAATCAAGGATTCTATGGATGGAGATAATAAAGTAGTAGATCCTCAACATGATCTCTATGATAGCTTCATTATAGAGATTAAAATCATGTATCACACACACACACACACACACACACACACACACACACACACACACACACACACACACACACACACACACACACTTTTATCTGAATGTCATTCAAAACCCTATAAAACAAAGAAATTATTGGAAGGAATATCCTCTAACCCACTCATCATTACAAGAAAAGGCCTGAAGGAATATTTCATGATCGCCTAACCACTACCCAAGAACATGTCAAATGTCATCATACATTTCCCTAATTTATTATCCTCAGCATATAAGAGCCAGCTAATCCATAATAAACTTGGCCCCCTTGTCCTGTTATGATAACCGTAATGATGCCCTAGAATATAATTTTCTTGAGCTACAAGTCTCCATAGTTTAACATTATCCATAATTATATCTTGTCACTTTTCCATTTGTTCCCCTAGCACGAATTTACTCATAGTCAAAAAATGACTAAGTCCTAAATCTGTCTGACTTGACGTGAGCCTTTACGCATCCCCAAAAGTTATTTCTATGCGTGCCTTTGTGCTTTATTCCTACACACCAAAACCATTCATGCCTCAAGTACTTTTTCATTTTAGGGGCTCAATAGCCATGGGCAATATTAGCAAAAGAAAAGGTGTTGTAGACATCAAATCTATGCACTTGGATACATTTATAGGTCCTAAAGAATACTAATGTATACATGATTCTTAAGTATTAAAACTAGTGGTTTACAAATCCTTTTAGAATTTTTCCTTTATCTCTTGCATTCTTACTTGTCTTAGACATCTTATAGCCTTTCTAATACTTGAATTATTTATCTTTTATGGCCTTAGACACTAGCACCCAATTAGGACAGAAGCACCTTGGCACTCTTATCCCTCATGGGAACTCCTGACCCTCTCTATCCTTTTCTTACACTTTTGGGTCTCATTTACTTCTTGGGAACCTTTTAATACTTTGGGTAAACCTTTCAATTGTCAAATACAAAATTAAAACAAAATAATAATATATGTACTTATTTATTTCTTCTAAATAAGGGGCCAAACACTATAATCATTATCTATCATCACCTAAGTTTACACAAAAGGAAAAATAACATTACAATGAATTAATATAACAAAATAATATAAGGGACAAGGGGATGCATTGATTTTCATACACAATAAAGGATGTGAAGTTCATTTTATTCCACCAAACACATTTGCATAATTACAACAATCTAGATCTAGCTCGCTATCATAGTGAAACTTGCACAAGTGAAAACTAGGGGATAATTACACACACATACACATAGAACTACATGGAGTGTGAAATGCAGTGAAATAATTGGTTATAAGATCACTCTTCAGATGAAAACCAAAGTTAGTTTGATTCCCTATTATACATATTATTTAATATGTTTGATGTGGTTTATGGGAATGTGCAGCAAGTTATCTTTTTTACAGATTATAGGTATGACTGACGATATTGGAGTGAAACCATAGAAATAGAAGGATATCAACAGTGAACCTCATCCAACCCAAAAAATACCAAAAATAGATCATCTGAGTGGACACTAGCACCCAGTTCATTTACTAGCGTTATAGACACCAAAATTGGGTCACACTCCCCTTAGTCCCCTTTCAAATAACTAACTTAAATACATTCACCTAACCATGACTCTTATACTCCACATTAATATTAATTTAATTATTTACAATTAAATTAATATCCATCCTCACCTCATTATTAATTTAATTACCTTAATTAAATGGATTCCCACCTCACCTAGACACCTCACCATAGACCTATTCATAGCATGTTTCCATAAATGAATAAGACTTGGTTCAACCCTAAAAATCAAGGCCTATTATTCCTCGAACAACCTTCCCACTCATAAAAATGTAATATCCATTCTGATCCGTGGATAAAGGAACAAACCTAGCCCAAATGATGCAAGATCTACCATTTTTAATAAACCTAGGGAATCTCACCTTAACCAACGCTGGTCATCCTGAAACTGACACCGGTCAACAAGGAACCATCATCAGTTACCATTTATTCACCTTAGCAACCTTGTTTTTGGGTTGGCACATTGTGAGATCAAGGAGATGAGAAGATATCTACATGTAAGAAGAACCAGAGCCTTTTCGTAGCTACAGACATCCATAGCCAACACCAAGACAAATCCAGAGGTATTGTACTCATGGTGAAATTTCAAGAAGCATCACTATGGCACCAAGCTCCATCCTACCAGCCAATCATCACCACCAGATATCCATTGGACTTACAACACCAGTAAGTACACTTTTTACCTGTATCATCTATTTCTACTTCAATCTATTGGGATCCTCTATTACTGTTATCAATTTCTTACTTGTATTCTCCTTTCCCCTACCATTTACTTTCTGGTAAACCAAACCATTCCTCTACCCACACCATAAAACAACCCATACCCAACCTCTACATATTTCTAAGTGTTCCTAATATCTCCATATATCTCATTATGACCTCTATCATCTCTTCCTAACCTCAGCTCAAACCCCACTAACAAATCTTATTGAATCTTATCAGCATGCCTCTACTGACATTAGTTACACATAACCATCATCGGTTTTGCTTAACTATCTTTTTCCATACCTTGACCGACGTCAATCTCTATGTCTTCCAAAATTATGCAAACCAGCAACCACCCACCTATCAAAACAACCCAAACACCTTACCTAACCCTGCTAAGATCCTGTCTGTGACCTGTAGACCACCTGAACAACCTGAAACCTAACCCAAAGACCTTGACCCGCATATTTTTAGTATTTAATTAGATCGATGCTGATAGTGATTTGAGATACTCAAATTAGAATACTAGCACTAGATTCATTTATGTACGCATTTCAGTTATTTCATATTTGTTTTATAAAAATAGTGGATTGATAGCCTTCTAGAGAGTATCACACTTCCTGGATCTAGCATACGCTAGGAATTCCACTATCATATATTGTTTAACTCTTCTTTGGTGGTCTTGTTTTCTATTACAGGTAGTTCCTCCTAGCCAAAAGGAAGCTCTCACAGTCAAAATCAGATTGAGAAGTCAGAACATGTGCATCAACCTCAAAAAACCCAACATAATAGGTATTCCTCATTGGCCCTTACCCTTATCTATTTCGTCACATTCCGAAAACATAAAGAAAATGGTGAAACATTTTGGCATGCCCGGTGGGACCCATTCAAGGTTCCTTGCATTATTTTCATGTAACATCCTTGACAAATTGTTATCTTTCCTCTTTTTGCATTGCAAGCGTTGAAATGTGATTTTTCTAGTTGAGTGTTCCTTTGATTTTTTTGGAAATCATGGTTGTCATGGATAAGTCATTTCTGCTCTTGATTTCATTAAGTTGAAATACAATAGTTGCAAAAGATTCCATTCTATAGATAAGTTGTAATCTTGTAAATGAAGTTTGTAAACTTATCTATTATTACTAACAAATCCTTGGATTAAGTCCATTGATCCAAGGTATGTTTTAAATATTATTACCTGGTCTGAATGATAAACTGAAATTCAGAGGTTGGATGACATAATGGAATAAACTCTAACATGTTTACAATTATTTTATCTTCTTGAAAGATCATGTTACATTCCGTTGTAGGTTATGAACTCGAATATTTTTGTATGATCTCTTCAAGATGCTTAACAATGTTGAGTGAAATAAGGCCTTCTTCAGGACTATTGAGGAACAACCTAAGTCCTAGACCTAAGAGATCTACCCTAACAGGATTCTAAACTAAGGTAGATGTACTTATTTTTCTAGCTATGTCTACTACATTCAAGATAGCATCCTATCCTAAGTGGCATCTTCTAAATTGAGGGAGCCATCTAAGGTGATACTAGGTCTATTTCTAATATAATACCTAATACTATATGCTTGTGAGCTATGACCTAACCTTAGGTGGCAATTACTTATTGAAATGTTTTTAAACCTAAGTTTATTACTTCTAAACTAACCTATGGACATAACCTAAACTAAGTGAATCTACCCTTAACTAATGAAATAAGGCAAGGGGAGACCTAAGGGTCATATGGCATTGGTAATCTGGTGACGGTTCATAAGCTACTTATGAGATTTGATTTTTGTAATAAATGACAGCGAAATGTCAGTTTTGGTAGAAGCATGTAAAATTTGGTGGAATCTACGTGGAGACTTCACTAAAGTTAGTAATGCATGCAGAATTCAAATTAGGATTCGTCAATTCTAGATGGCGGTGGCATGGAGAGATAGGCAGGAATTTTGGAATCAATGGCATTTATGAGTCTCATTTTTGGCAAGCAAACCACCTAGAAAATAATGAGGGAAGATTTGTTGGAGGTTGTTTGGTCATTCATACTCTCTGATTTTTGCTCTACATGGAGCTATTTGGTTCTTCAAACTAGCAGTTCTACTTCTATTTTTTATTTCCTTAGTCTATTTACAATTCAAGGAAATTATATGAGACATTGGGGAAATATATTTTTAGTTGTTGATCTTTCTTGGAAAAGAAGAAGAGTTGGAAGCTTAGCTGGAAGTATTCTTCAAAGCGGCAGAGGCACTATCAGACATGATAGGTTATATCCATTAAGATTTCTTGTGTTCCTTTAAATGCTTCATTAAAACAATTCTGCTCTAATGAGATAAATGTTTTGTTTGTGGTTCTGGTTCCTTTTTTCTTGTTGAAAGAATCTTTGTGCTTTTGTTTTGGGACCCTTACATGACAATGTTGTTTTTGGGTGTTATTACTGAATGAGTTTAAATGATGAACTACATTTGCCACTATAAGGACTTTAGCATTTTATTAGAAATATAAGTACTGGACTATCTGCCCGAAAAAGAGTTTAAACAAGTAGTTTGTGTTTGAAGTTTCGAACTAGAAATCTTGTCAGAAGGTAGAAAATTAAATAGATACTCTTCTCATTTACATATTTTCTCTTCTCTGTTGCATCTTTTATTTTTAATTGGTATTACTTATTCTGCGATCGGTATGGGTATATGTTTTGTCTTCTTGTATGAACACATGCTTGTGTAGGGGTAAGGAACAGAAGTCTTTTTGCTTCTGTTTTGGGTAAACCTGCATTGTGCACCTGATTGTCTTTGATTGTTTCTAGAATGTAGAAGAATACTCTCCTTTACAGTATCTTATTTGTAGAAGTTTAAATACTCCCTTTCGAGACTGTTATGTATACTTTGATTTGCATTATGAACCCAAACTTTTGTTAGAAAAAGAGAGTAAATGGGTGAAGGAGGCTTTTGGAATCATCTGTATTCTATACTCTAAACTTTCATAAATACAGTGAAGGAATGATTTTCTCTATTTTTGTACTGCTTCAAACTTTAAAATTTATAAGGAGCTGAGTCATTATGGTATTTTGTTTAACGTCTTCAGTTTTAAATATGTGAGGAAAAGATAAGGAAATGTTGACTTAAACTTGTTGATTTTAGTTTCCTCTTTCAAAACTCTTGAATGGTCTTCTGAGTTTTATAATGGTCTTGGAAATAACAATGGAAATAGTAGAAAATAATTCTTCTATGTAGTTATTACATTTGAGTCTTCTATGTTGTTAATATGTTTAAAATTTCAGAAGTTGAGCCTTCGGTAGATTGTTGAAGATATGTTATTTGAACATACTTTGGGTGACAGTTTTCTCCAAGTCGATATTTTTATTACCATTCTTAGCTCTATTTGGTTGTCTTAAGTTTGGCCTCTCCATCCTTAACACTCTTAGGAATTGGATGTGAATGATAACTATTTTATTTCTCACATTCTTCATGAAAGGAATTAAGAAAATGAATAACAGTTGTCGTTCCTTTAATGGTGAAACTCTTGGAGAATTTATTTGAAGATACAGTTTTGTATGCAATCCGTTCTGTATCATTTGTACCTAATTTCTTTATCTTAAGGATTTGGGGGTATGGGGAACTATCTCTTTTGATTCTTTTTAACGTCCTTTCTTTTGAATGAACAAAGAATGCTCTTCTGACATAACTCCTTTCTCTTCCATTCTTAGTGGTAAGCTCTCCATTTTCAGTTTTAGAAAACTGTAGGGTAAGATGTTGAACCTTCTTGTCTGGAGATGCATATGGGAATTTGGTTAAACCAAATGATAAGGATGTTGTAAATTGTTCACTCTCCAGTTTTATCTTCCTTTCTTTAGATAAACCTTGTTATAGGTTTAAGGGAATCTAAAGTATTACTTGTATTAAGGTGATTAAGTATTAAATGTTACTACTTATTGTAGTTGTTCTGTTAAATTGATGTAAACATTGTGGCTGGGATATATTCCCTTCTAATATAATAAGAGGCCTAATCTAATAACCTAGGCTATATTTATTTTGACTTGGTATTAGGTTGCCACACCTGAATTGAGAATCTCTCAATTATTTTATGTGGGATGAATCGACCTATAAACATTACTATGTTAGAATGAATAAGAGGGTCTTGGTTTCTGAAAGTAACTGTTTTTTTATATAGTGAAGTTAATTTTGTTTTTCAAATTCAGAAAGAATTATGAAACGATTATTGATAGGAACTGTTATTTGACATAAATAAGTAATTATTGGACCAATACCTTTCTGATATAATGCAGTGATTTAGAGGATGATATAATGACCTCTTCCTACAATGAGAATTAGATTTATTATTTTGCTTCTCTTATGGTTTTTATTACTTACGATTTATTTGAATGATTACATTAATTGTTTCATTAAAAAAGAGTTGTTTTAATGGAACAATTAGTGGAATGCAATTCATTTTAATGCTTCGTGCTTATCATGCTCAGTTCGATGAACTAACCCGTGCTAGCAATTTTTCAGATGGACTTCGTAAGTGATAAAAGAAGGCAATAACTTTTATGATGTTTTGGCTGATTTAAAGTCTAGCTCTTTTAAATAGATCTTCGATTCATTCTTGAGATGTATTGAAAAGGAAAAAGTATTCTTTAATTTTTTTAGTATTGTTTGACATGCAGTTTACATGCGATGCTTAGTCTTGTAAATTGTGTATTTTATCAAGATGAATTGAAAATATTATCAATTCTCTTCGTATAGCTGTGTAAATTATTTTGTACAATTATAAAGGTAGTTGTAAAACTATTTTGATGGCATTTGGCATATCTGTTTGTATTCTTAATTTTGTTGTCATAGATAAGTTGGACAAATAGAAATAGTTCAATTTCTCCCTTTATTTAAGGCAACTTGCTAAGTAGCATAAAGATTACATTCTTTATCTAATTAATATATATTGACAATGGGATGTGAATTAAATATACAATAAAACTAAAGAAAGTGTGAAGGATAAAAAGGTATGAATAACACTAACACATAACCAGGTAGAGAGGAAGACTCTTCCTCTCTCACGGAAATGCAAAATGAAATAATGGCATTATAGATTGTTAATCATTCAGACTTCATGTTCTATGAAGTTTTCTCTAGTGGAACCTGAATGGTTGTTGCACCTTATTTGAATAGTTGAGCTCATTAATTTAACCTTTCGATATATTATGTTCTACTTTTGGGATAATTGCTCGACATGTCATAGTTATCAAACATAAAATAAATCATGAGTTAATGAAGTTATTTAATTTTAATTAAATCAAAAACGGATGAAGAACTTAATGGGTGTTGGATTTAGGATTGTGGAAGGTTACCATAATATGAATCTTAATCCAATTTTAATAAAGTATTAATGACCTCCTGGGGGTAAGTACATCATGATGAAGTAGTTATGTAGGATGTTGGCACATGCCAACTGTAAAACCATACCCGCGTGAAGACCAAGGTCTTCACGAGGATAGAGTGTTACAGTTGACATGTTGCAACACCCTTTCACATTAGTTCATCTAGATCTACACACATCTATACTTGAACTTAGTTTCTATCAAGGCCAAGCTAGCAACATGAATTAGAATAGGAAGTAGCTTTCTATGACTTAGGGTATCTTGGCACATTCAGTCGGCTTAGGTCAAATGAGTATGCCCACATACCCCAAGTCATCGTGAGCGTCTCCCTATAACATATTATGTTGCTAACCTGGGTTAGGGTCAAATCTTGGGCAAGTGGACTGACAAAAGTCAGTAAACCCCATTCTATAACAATAGAGTGAGGTGAAGGATGTATTCTAATTTGATGAATATGTCGTCTAGGAATAGTAACATGAATAGTATGTTGGAAATCTTTGGCCAAAGTATCACAAGTTACTGGTTGTGTTGTCCTATGTCACCTATTTTAAAGAAACATGATATCAGATGAATATTGGTAACAAATATTCAGATAGGTTCTTTAAACAAATCACTTAGTACCCAAAATAGGGTAAGAAAACCAAGTATACGTGGTATACATAAAGTATTCTATAATTAAAGACAAACATGAGAGATCGATTAGAAACTGAGTCATGAAATGAGAGATCGGTAGTTTACCGAGTCATTTACAGCTGCATACGGCTATCTGTTATGAGATTGATTGGAATGGAATGTGTGTTCTAAATGATGTTTTATTTAGAACAGAGAATATTGTGTTAAAAAAAAATGTTTCCCTTGTTTCTAAAGTCATAAAATGGGAATGTTACAATTCTTAGGAAAAATTATGTGTTTTTTTCCTTTCAAAAACCATACACATTAATTTCTCTCCTCTCAAATCATTCTTCCTCTCTTTATTGTCTAAAAACAAACGTGTTTTTGGTGCTTTAAAAAGAACACATTCTTCTTTCTCTTTGCATTGCATTAGTGAAAGAACATGTTCCTACCTGTTCATCATTTTCTTCTAATGGGTGTCGTTATTCCCTTCATTTAATCAACTTTATGTTGATGTAATATTCAAACCAAGGGTGTGTCTAAAGCTATATGCAATAAGAAGAATCTTAGTGATCTAGTAATTGATTGTAAGTATTTTGTATTTTATGGGGGATCTTTTCAATGTCTTAAGGACTTCTTGGTTAAAAACCTTATTGGAATAAAACTATGAAAACATGTTGGAAGTAAACACACTTTACAGAAATGAATTATTGGAAATAAACAAACTTTGCCTTGGAAGTAAACACACTTTGCAAAAAGGAATTGCTAGAAATAAACACACTTTGCCTTGGAAGTAAACACACTTTGCAGAGAGTAATTTCTAGAAATAAACACACAATTGAGAATGTTTGGAAAATGATTGCAAAGAAATAAGAACTTAATCTATAACACCTACAGGGACAAGTCTACAATAGATTTTAACTTAAGGAATTGAAAGCGATACAAAATTAACAGATCTAAGCTATTTTCTCTAAAAATATAAATACCAACAAAAATGAGGATCTTGGTTCTTGGAGGAGTGGGCCCTTGCTTTGCCTCAAAACAGGATTGGACAACTTAAATTTCTCTCAAAACAGAAATGGCTATTTTATTGATAAAACGTTTTACATTACAAAAATGTGTTGGATCTATGTATATAAATCTATATCTATATCCCTATATCTATATTCCTATATATAATCTATCTATAGTTCTATATATATATGTATATATATATATATATATGTTCCTTCCAGGGGTACATTTATGGCCATAACTGTTCCACTGATACGATGGAACTAAATCATGCCCAAAATAGATGTTGAATTGGAACATGGTTGGACGCACAACTGTGTGATAATTATCCTGGATCTGCAAGTATGGAGAGTCGAAAGTCTTCTAATATGCTCCTAATTGATAGGATCATTGATTTGAAAAATCATCAAACGTTTGGAATAGATTCTTATCAGTTCCAAAACTTTAGAAGAGTTTTGAAACTAAAGGAAATCATTCTAGGTCTAACTGAGAGAGTTTTAAAGCTATCTGCAAGAGTTCCAGAACTAATTCCAATAATTCTAGAACTAAGTACTAGAGTTTTGGAACTAAGTGACAAAACTTTTAACTATGTAATGGAGTTCCAGAATTAAGTATGTCAGTTCTGGAACTAAACCGTATTCATTCCAATGCTTCCAAGAACATGCAATATGCTTCATATTTGTTCTTCTGCCTGATTGTGACCTATTTTATTAAAATTTTGAGTTTCCAAAACACTTTATTAGGAATTAAATAGCTTTTAAATGTTAGAATCATAATAAAAAAAAATGGACAATTACATCCTAACTCATATCAGATCAAACAAAAGTCACAAAAGCAGTCAAACTTAATAGAGAGTAAGATGAGATCATTTATTGTACATTTAACAGGCATACTCTGGCTTCATCATGTCCCCCATACTTACTTGTTTTTAAGTCCCTTTACAAACTTTACTCTTCAAATTTGGGGTTATATATTCTGCATTCCATTTGATTTCTCATATCAAATGGTTGTAGTTGAATATCCCAATGCTTTAATTCAAAGGTATTATACCCTACTCCTGCCTCTACTTTCTTCAGTAATGCCTCAAATTCAGTGGGATCTTGTGGTTCTCTATTATGCCATGATGACATGGGGATGAGAAGGAGTGGAGGTCTTGTTCTCATTCCCATTCATATGCCTCTGTGATTTTCATTGATTTGAGGAATTAGCATACATAAGGATTTTTCTCTATGCAAACTCTAGATTAAGTTTGTGGGAGATATTACTTCCCTTCTTCTTAATGCCACCATGAGAAAGTCCCATCTTTTCAAACATGTCTCATAAATATCTCCAAAATTTTCCTCTTCATAAGGGGGAAGGCATTAATACTTCTCTACAAATTGGCAAGATAAGGTTCCTTAAACCTTTTATCAAATGCATGGGATCTTAAATGTGTAGCAAAGGAGGATGGTTTACCATAATGAATCCTCATATAGAGACCAGATTAACTAGCCTTTAACAAATGCTCTAACTCCCTTTCCTTCCATACGATCTGATTTTGAAGAACATAAACAAATGCATTAAGTTGGCTCTCCCGTACATACAAATTGATCATAAAACATGAGTTCTTTTCCAGCATGAAATTACAGAGATAGAATTCACAGAGAAGATTTTTCTACTCTGCATTGGCTAAGGAATAGGCTGCTGTGAAATTAGCTTCATCTTGTATTTCATGTGGAAGGCCACATGCTATCCTTGACAACTGCCAAAGAATGAATTTTTCCTCCAAAATAGCACTATATGCAAGAGAAGGTCTCTTGCATGCAAGCAATTTATCACTTATCATGCAAACCATTTGTATTTTCACAAGATATTTAAATTTTTTGTTTTCTTATTTATAAAACTTTTCTTCCCATTCTTTTCTTACTTTCTTCTCTTCTTTTATCTTGCTTTTCAAGTCCTCATTGGATGTCTTGGCTTCACTGAGTTCTCTGTAAGTATCATCCCATAGTTGTCTAAGTGGCTAATAAGTTAATTCAGTTTGTTTAGAGACTATTGACAGAGTAGTTTGTTTTCTGGAATTATGACATTCTTCCTCTTTCTCCATTATCTGTTGTTTAACTCTTGTCAATTCCTCAGTTTTGTCAATGAGCTGAGTTGCTAATTCCCCAATAACCATTTCTCTTTGTTCCAATTTATGTTTGAGAAAATTCAACTCCTTATCCTTTTCTCTAATAATGAGTTTTTCTCTAGAAAAAAGAAGATCCTGTTTAACCTACTATTTTTCTTCTTTCTCCAAATTTTCTTGGGGAGTTTAGAATTCTTCTTCTACCAAAGGAAATTTCTCTTTTTGTCTCCAAGATGTCAACTCTTCTTCTTCATGTGATAATTTTGTTGGTTCACCCAACTCTTGAAGAACCTATTCCTCAAATCTATCATCTTATTTTTCTATTTCTATTTGGCTTGGTCTAGGAGGATTCATGGCCATGCTTCCCAAATATCAGTAGCTTCCTTTTCTAGCCCTTCTTGATCTTCCATTTCCTCCATAATTTCTCTATAACTTTTAGGAATTCTCATTTTTTGAGGAACCTAAAAATGAACAGAAATGGGTATCCTCCTAGAGCTTCTTCTGATTTCCACCTCTTGCTCTTCCCTAGGTGAACTATCACTATCAGAGATAGATATTAGCTTTCTTGTAGCTACTGTAGAGGAAGGAATTTCTTTAGAAGGCACAGTAGGTTCTGCAGTTTTAGTCCTTCCAGATCTTCTTCTTTTTGGTGTTTCCTCTCCACCTAGTTCTTTCTTTTCCTCCTTAGTGGCATCAGTTTCCAAAAAACATGTAGGAGCAGAAGGATTTTCTATCACTCTCCTGATATTATCAAGGCTCTACTTAAACTTGCTAAGAAATTTCTCCAACATTTCCTCTCCAATTTTCTTCGAAAGGAAATGGTGTTGGCACACTAAATGCACTAACCCATGATGTCTGATTGTTCCCACACCCCAGGAATACCTCTGGGCCATTGTATGGATGGAGTCAAAAACAAACCCTGGAAGGTTTACTATATATTCTAGTTTTGTAGCTCCATATCTAAGGTATGTGAGGATCTTCAGAGCTTCTCTTCCTACCGACCCGAATTGACCATCACAGGCTAAATACTTGACTATCCAAAATGTCACTCTATCAAAGGGTTTGGGAAATCTGACCCTTCTGACCCCTTTTATGATTTTATTCATGATATAAATATATTGGGGTTCATCTTCCCCCTTTTCAGCAAGGTTTCAACCAGTTCTTTTAATGTCCCTCTGACAGGGTTTGGGACATCCACAATTGGCACTCAAGATATTTTACTTATTGTTTTCTCATAAAAAAGAATGAAAAAATTTCTAACCTTTGTCTTGGATTGTTCTAAATTTATAACAAATTCTCTTACCAATTCGTCGTTATACTTAGAGAACTTTCTCAAAAATTCCAGTCATCCTGCCTGATGAAAGATAGTTGTCACTTCTTTATTTGCAATGAGTTAGGTATCATCCTCTAGTTCCAACTTATTTTTAATCCCCATGATACAGAGGTGATTCAAATTCATTCTTCTTTAATCTTGTGTGGGTTAGCTAAAGAACTCTTTACTTAGATGTGAAACTGATGAATTTATCTGTGAAAATTTGGTGTTGTAGTTGCGGAATGCAAACCTAATTTTTTACTTCTTCCTTGAAGTTTCTCTACAGCTAGTTTTCACTGTTTTGATACCACACTAATGATAACTCATTATAACTATGCTGCCAATTTATTCCATCAATATATTTCTCATGATTACTCACTTTTAATCATGATGTATAATAGATGACTCATCATATCAACTTTTAAATCAAATCTAATCACACATGCAAACTTTTAATCTAACCTTTAATAAGTTAAAGACATAATTACCATCCTTGATGATGTAATCCCTCTGTCATGATGACTCATCATTCCTAAAAATTGAAACAAAAGGAAAACAGTTAGAAAAATAGCCAGAATTCCAAAGATTTTTTTTTAATTTTAAATTATCCATTTATTTGAGAAGATCAACCGCTATTTCTAGTTTTTAATTGATCTCTAAGAGAAACTTTTTTTTGGGAAGAGAACGCCATTTACTGGTTTTCACTCTCTTCCCTTGTTGTTTTTTGATTTTTTTTTTTGGGAAAGAGAGTGCCATTTACTAGTTTTCATTCTCTTCTCTTTATTCTAGATCTATCCATATAATGATTTGATCATTTTGAAAGAACTGGGTTCTTTCATATGATCACATTTTTTATCTACTTCAATGTGTCTCAAGAATTCATCCTTAGTTGTGTTGGTCTGAAAATATGTCGCCTGGACAGATCTATGGATAGACGAGCCAACAGTGTGCAGGGCATAGCCCCTCTTTGAGTCAGCAAAGCGAAACTGGTTTATTGCTATTCTACCAGTAGGAATCTATGCAAGTCTCACAGATTCTGCCTTCGGGGGTTTGGGATCTCATCCCAGTAGGGGTGTTTCCGACTGCGAAAAGAAAGGAAAGGAAGAGGGAATGAAGAAAGAGCAGGTCCGAAGGAAGAAAAGAAATGAATTCCAAAGCAGAAAGGTCAGAAGATTTATGTTTTGGGGTTGGTAGTAAACAGAGCCAAACCTACTTGCATAAACAAACAAAGCAATACTGATGATGAATAAATGACAAAAAAGTAGATATGAATCTAACAGAATAAACACATACAGATCTAACATAAGAAAGGTATAATGCATAACACAGCTATTCAGCACAAAGTCTCAATATTTGTATTACTGTTTTCTTCTGTTACAAGAAAGCTCAAAGTCTTTTTTCTTCACTTCTATTTCTCATCTGAAAGATATCCATCCATTTTAAAATACTACAAGTATTGGAGTATTTATAGAAGAAGAAGAGAAAAGAAGGCAAAAAGGAGCCAACAACTATTTACAAAGATATTTACAAAATATCTAAAAGTCATGTTGACTTTTTACTATTTGATGGATGACATCATCCCATGATGCAACATGGATGATGTCATCATTTGTATCAACATACTCCAGATATTTCCAAAAAGAAAGATGGAGAAGAGAAAGAGACGAAGAAGAAGAAGAAGAAGCAGTTATTCGTCATCGTCATCTTGCAGCCGAAAGGGGGTGGACTGCTTTTGTTTCTCCTCAGGTGACGAGATATGGAACTGAGAGCGGTATTCCATGAACTTGTTGATTATTAGCCCTAGTTGATCCTGGGAAGGATCCTTGTGCCTATCACTTATCACCTCACAAGTCTCCCGCTCATCTATGAGCTTCTCTAGGAGTTTGGAATAGTCCTTTTCTGCCTCAATGCGGAACCCGATGAAGTCCCTACAGGCTAGCAGGTTGTTGATAGATTCTGTGTCAAATGTGACCTCTGGCCCCGTTCCTTGAGAAGCGATCTCCTTGAAGATCCGGGTGGTTTCATCAGCTTTCCTTAAAGTGAAGGAAGGAGTAAGTAACCCTGGCGACATATTAAGAACAATTCGTTCCATTTGGTGCATCGCATCCAGGGCTTCTTCCTTGACTTTATCAATCTTTTCTAGAATAAATTCTAGCTGATCCACCCGGTAGTCCAGAGTGGACATGATTTTGTTGAGGGCCCTTGGATGGCCGAAGAAGCCGAACTTGACCAGATCTTTGACTGAACAGTCGAACATTTTTTGGAAGGTCTCATGTTGCAGTCTGGCATGTTCCAACTCTTCTGATATGGGCCCTGCTAACGCTTGGAGCTCTTTATTCACCTTACTGATGTTCAGGTACAAGTCGGAGAACTCGGTGATCACTTTTTCACTGTCTTTGAGGATTTGGCTCCTCCAAGCAGAAACGGCCATACCCTGCTTGCCGATTTTGGCATACTCATTAATTTTCTCTTGGCTGAGAAGCTCAGAAGTCTCGGCGGCAGTTGTAGGAGGCGCATTACCCATCTTCTGTAAGGCTTGGAGCAGATATTTGTTTTGCTCCTTCAGTTTCCTTTTCTCTTCCTTGATTTCCTGAAGCTTTTTACAGAGGGCATCAACTGCAGAAAGAGCCTCCCCCTGAAGACTTTCGGAAGATGTCCCCATTGTGACTTGGGTCATAGTAAAATCTGTCAGAGACAGATCCTTTTTCTCTTTGAGGGGATTGGGGTATGTGATTTCCATAACTCTCTCTCCTGCAGCACTTTGAGAGAAGCGCGTGACAGGCTTCAGCTTCTTCACCCCCTTATATGGGATTACGAAAAAGTCCATCGGAGTGATGGGAACTTTCCTCTTTTGCTGACTTAGCTGCTGAGAGATCCAAGCTGGACCTATGGTAGAAGGACCAGAAACAGAGGAGGGGGCAGCTACAGTAAAAGAGGGGAAAAACATGGAGACACGTGGCGGCGGCATTGAGAGAATAGCTGAAGAAGTGCCCACGGAAGGAAGGGAAACTACAGCTGCGGAAGACATAGGAAGGGAAGGGAGCTCAGAGATGAGGGAAGAAATGGAGGAGGACAGATCAATGAGGGAAGAAAAGATAGATGAAGAGGCGGGGGAAACAGTAGAAGAAGGGGAAGAGGACACGACGAAAGGGATGGTCACTTGAGTCACTCGAGGAGGGGAAGGAAGAGAAGAAGAAGGGACGGAAGGGACCTCGGTTGTTGTGGCAATGCCGACATCCTGAGTGGATGGGCCTATTGGAACTTCCTCTTCTACTTCTTTCTCTGGTGAATCCAGAGTTATTACCTACTCGGGTGCCGCGGAAGGAGGACTCTCAGGGGCTTCTTCCTTAATGGTGCTGGATTCACCTTCTACACCTTTGCCTTTACCTTTAGGCTTCTTTTTGGATCGTGGAGGTGCATTGCCCAATGGGGAGGTTGTGAAATCAACCCCGAGGTAGATTAGGCCGTTCATCCGGCACCAATGTTCTGTCCTACGCAAAGTCTCCTTGACCCTCTCCTCAATTGTCTGAGGGGCCCTAGTTCTGTCAATGGCCGGAAAGGGCCAATTGTCCCCATCTATGTCAGTATATACCTTGTCTACTTCATCTTCTGTAGTTTGGAAGCGTTTGGGGACAATGGCTACCCCATATTGGATGATTTCTGCCAATGCTAGGCGAGAATGATCCTTCCTTCTGAGCTCCACCTCATGGAGGACATCAATATAAATATCCTTGATCTGAGGAACATGGATTGGATCAAGTTTCGCCCTTAGTAGACATCTCCTTGGGTCGAAGTTAGGCCTGGCTGGGAAGTCATGTTTCAAATTGAATAACTCCAGCTCTGCGAACATCTCCTTCGCCTTGTGGTGGGTAGAGCATGTGTATCGGCCTACTGTGAGGGGGAAAGGAGTTCCACCCTTCTTTCTTTTAAGGCATTTCTCGTGATATGTGATTAGCTGCCTTGACAATTCCAACAGAATCAGCTTAGGTCCAGCATACCTTGGTAGCCTGGTTGGCTCTCCCAAAAAGTTAGCAGCCCTTAGATAGGTGAATGTAGGAAACTGGGTGAACAAGGCTCCCCTTTTCTCCGTGGCTGCCACTATGCTTTTGGTCGTGCGACCATAATTCATATTCGGCCTCAGTAGGAAAATGATGTGGTAGAAGAATGCATCGTTGATTTTGATGAATTGGGAGATGCTATTCTCCAGCCTCAATTTTGGATAATACTCGTATATTTTGACCTGAGGCCAAACTCCACTCCGCGTCAGGCCTGGATAGTCCCTCTCTGATGCTGCAGCGTAGACCACGTAGGAGTTCATATGAAATGTCCCCGTTGTGTTGAATTGTTGTAGCTGCTCAGAGATTGTGCTGCTTATAATCTCTCCCCAGCAAAAGCGCTGATCAGGCATATTCTTGATCATGGTTTCTAAGTACCGCAGCATCCAATTATGGAAATAATGGGCATCATAAAGCCCGAAGACCCTGCTCAAGAATGTAATGGTGTCGCTGAGCTCTTCTGAGAAGTCGTTGCGGTGGATGATTTGGGGCCACCGAGTTACTACCTTTTTGTTCTTCAGATAGACTTCGTTCATTAGTTGCATACATTGATCCTCATTGTCATCCCAGGCCTTAATGCACTCCGCTTGGCTGACAGCCACAAAGTGCCGGTGGTGAGGGATGCCGAGTATTATCTCAAAATGACGGGCAGTGAGGTTAATGACTACCTCGCCCTTGCTGTTTTTTACACACCTTGTGTCCTTGTTGTAACACTGGGCAACCACCATCATAAATTCATTGTTGACGGCGCTGACGGGGATTCCTCCGGTGAAGTGCAGGGCACTACCGATCAATTTGTCCATCCATGGACTCCTTGTAACTTTCTGAGTCCTGGCCCAGAATTCCTCCATATCAATATGTCCCAATTCTGAGTCTCTGACGTCCATGCTGTACTCGGCCTGAGACTCGGGCATTCTAACCCTCTGATATTTATATTTCATTTCTTCCTCTGTAAGCTTAGCCTTTCCTTTGGTTTTGATGGGTCTCTTGCTAGATGTAGACATATGTTCTTTCGAAATCAGTTGTTGATCTGCATGAAGAAGAAGTGAAACCCAACGTAGAAAGGTTGTATCAGTCATTTGATTTCCCATTGAAGTGCCAACAGAAGGAGGAGTTAGTTATTATTAGGCTCAGGGCGCAGGGCACATGAAAATTGTAGCTTACAGGGCTAAATAGGTAAGGCACACAGGAAAGGCGTGTTGCAAAGGTTAAACTGGCACCAAAGGCGCATGGCGCATAGATACTGCAGAGTGCATTTTATAAAAGGCACATGAAAACATTGTGTTACATAGAGACAGGATGCGCCCTTTGGCGCATAGACTTTTCATGTTGCACTGGGATTTGGTGCGCCCTTTGGCGCATGTAAGGTTTGTGTAACAGGAACTTTTCGTGCGCCATGGCGTAGCACACGAAGGGTTAACACAACATGATGTTGCTGTAAGGAGGGATGCGCCTGCGCCTTCAAAGCCTTGTACTTAGTGCGGATAAATCCTGTGTTACACTGATGCTGGGTGCGCCATTGGCACATCGAAACATGTTGTAGCAAGGAAGGTTGATGCGCCAAAGAGGGCACAAGGTTAGCGCTTGTAGCATATGAAAGAGGCACGCCTTGGGGGCGTAGAAGTTTACGATGCAGCAGGCAAGATGGGTGCGCCATTGGCGCGGTTTTTTATCATGTTACAGGGGTGATAGATGCGCCTAAGGGGCGCAACTATTCCTGATGTTGCAAGACGCACCAGTGCGCCATAGGAAAAAACAATCCTTTTCTCCATCTCTCTTATGTAAGTTTCGCAGGGTATTTGGGCAGTGAAACAGCTCAAAGATGAGGGAAACAAAACTATGCTTTTCAGACAAGTCCCCCTACCAGCAGATATGGACAGAGAGGGAGGGATAATAGCAAAAGGAGGAGGCTTAGATCAACATTAGATATTTCAATACTCCAAACGCAAACTAAAACCAGACCACAAACACACCAAGAACCAAAAATGCAAAACGCACGAGAGGGAGAAGAACCTCTTACCTGGATAAATAGTGAAAATCTTGAAAATGGGTCCACAATGCATTGAAAACGATGAGGCAGAGGCTGACAGGCTCAGAGAATAAAAATCACGTGATATGTGTCTGATGATAATGACATTTGGGCACGCAAATTTTTTATATATATATAGGTGAGCTAGTCATAAATGCGCCACCCACTTTGTAAAGGGCGCATGAAAGTTTGCTGTCGACATGGAAAAGCATGCGTCCTTTAGCGCACAAAAGTATTTGCCAGCATGAAATTAAGCGCGCATTTGGCACACCGAAAGGGATTTTGACATGAGATTATGTGCGCCCTTTGGCGCACCAAAACATGGCGCAATAAAACTTGTGTTAGCACTAAGGCGCATGCGCCTTGGCGCACGCAGGGAAGACTCAACATACAAGGCGCACCAAAAGGTGTGTTGACATTGAAAAATATGCACCAAAGGCTTTAAAGGGGGCGCACCAAAAGTTGGTGTTACATAGTAATTCCATGCGCCCAGCCAAAAAAGACCAAAAAGACTAAGTTCGGAAACCAAATTTTCCCAGAAAGGGATTTTGCAACGTTCCGAACGCAAGGAATCCCTAGCGAGGGATCAAAACAAAATTTTCAGTATGGTTATCGGTAAAATTGCCCTTGTCAATTTTACGGGATAACAAGTTGGAGGCTTCCTATCAAGCTTTAGCCTATGAAAATTGACCAAAAGTGTTCTTCTTCTATCATCAATGGGAAGTAACTAAATATAACCGTTGTCAAATATTTGTTCAATGTAATAGGGTCCTGACCATCTGGTTCTCAATTTTCCTTTGAATTATTGGTACTTAGAATCAAGCAGCAATGCCTAGTCTCCTACTTTGAATTTCCTTTTCCTTATATGTATGTCATGCCATTTCTTTCTTTAATCTTGGATTATCTCTGTCTACTGAAGTGCTCCCATCCTCAATTCATCCAACTCATTGTGTTTAAGGATTCTCTCCTTTTTAGTTGCATCCAACTTAATACCCACCTTAAATGTTGTCCTCAATGTATGTAGTTCAAACTCAATAGGAAACAAGGTATTTTTCTCATAGACTAACTCTTATAGTGAAAACCATGTTGTAGTTTTCCAAGTTGTATTGTAAGCCCATACAACTTCAGGTAGTCTCTTTACCCAATATTTTCTTCCTTCAACTATTTTGGTAAGGATGTTTTCCAATTCTCTGCTCATTACTTCAGCTTGTCCATTTGATTGTGGGTGATAGGGAGATGACTTCTTATGATTGATCTGATAATACATTGTGAAATCCTAGATCATATTAGACATAAATTGTGGTCCCTGGTCTAAAACTATGCTCCTTGGTGCTCCAAACTTTACCATAATTTTGTGCCAAATGAAATCAACAATTGCTTCTTCAGTGGCATTTGTTAAAGCATATACTTCTTCCCACTTTGTCACATAATCAGTACACACAATAATATGTTCCTTCCCTTGTGAAGAAGGACTAAAGGGACTAACAAAATCCAACCCCCATCTCTCAAATGGTTCAATCACTACTTGAGGTTTCAGAGATATTTCATTGGCAAAGGTTGGTAGTCCCATCCTTTGACAAGGATCACATCGCCTGATATATTTCTTCACATATTTGTATAGAGATGGCCAATAATAACCAGTGCCAAGTATCTTGTGAGATGTTCGTTTCACTAAATAGTTTCCTCCACTTGGTTCATCATGACATGCCCGAATGAATTCAAATATTTCATCTTCTCTTATACACCTGCGTAAAACCAAATTAGGACCACACTTAAATAGCATTACATTTAACCATTTGAATTGTGTATTGGTTTTTATTAACTTATTTTATTTGTTTCTTGGTAAAAATAAGGAGGAAACTTCCCTGTTGCAAGATAATTTTCTATATCAGCAAACCATGGTGTATCAGCTGAAATAACAAACAATTGTTCATCTAGAAAGTTGTCCTTGACTAGATCTTGCTCCCTTGTAGTGGTTAGTCTTGACAATAAATCAGCTACAACATTAGATTTACCTGGATTGTCCACAATGGTAACATCAAATTCTTTTCAAATCAATAACCATCTAATTATTCTACCTCCAACCACTGGTTTGTTCATTAAATATTTAATTACTGAGTGATCTGTATGTACAAATATTTTGTACCCTGTAATGTAATGTCTAAACTTATTAATTGCATAGATCACATCAAGAAATTCTTTTTCAGTGGTGGTGTAATTTCTTTCAATGGGAGTAAGATTTTTTCTAAGGTAATAGATAGCATACATTTTCCCTTCATATTTTTGTCCAAAAAATTGTACCAATGGAATTATTTGAGGCATCTGTCTGGATATGAAAAGGTTTCTCCCAATTAGGTCCTCTCAATATTGGGGAAATTATTAATTTCTCGTTAATTTTTTTAAAAGCATGTTGACACTTTTCATCCCAAAGAAATTCATAGTCCTTGGTAAGCAATTTAAACATGGGGGCAGAAATTTTACTAAAATCTTTGATAAAGCATCATATAGTAACTAGACATATCCTAAAAATGACTTGATATCTAGTGGAGGATCTAAGGAATAGGTAAATTTGAAATCATCCTAATTTTGTTTTGATCAACTTGAATTCCTCTTTTTGAAATATGGTGTCCTAATAAAATCCCTTCATCAACCATCATTAAACACTTTTCATGAGCTAAGAGACAGATTGTGTTGCTGACATCTTGTTAACACTATGTCTAGATTTCTCAAAGCATCATCAAATGTATCTTCAGTGTACAGTGAAGTCATCCATATATACCTCAACACAATCATTTATTAGATCAGCAAATATTGCTAGTACAAACTCTCTGAAAAGTTGTATGGAGCATTGCATAAGACAAATGGTAACACCCTATAGGCAAAGGTACCCCATGGACATGTAAATGTAGTTTTTATCCTGATCTTCAGTAGCAAATTTGATTTGATTGTATCCACTAAATCCATCCAAGAAGGAAAATTAATGTTTACCTAAAATGTTTGTCTCAGGAATTGATCTATGAAATTTGGTAAGGGAAAATTATCTCTTACTGTGGCTTTGTTCAGTTCCCTATAGTCAACAGATATTCTCAATTTTCCATTCTTTTCAGGGAACAATTACAAGAGGAGATACCCACTGACTATCTGAGATAGGGTAGATGAAACCTATTTGTAATAGTTTTTTCAATTTCTTGTTTGACTATATCCCTTAAGGCTAGGTTAATCCTTCTTTGAGGCTGCCTAATTGGTTTAATGTTTTCAGGTATAGATATGATGAGTGTAGATAATTGGGTGAATTCCTTTCATGTATTTGTAATCCAAAGAAAAAACTTTAGTATGATTTTTTAGAACATCAAACAATTTAGCTTCTTCATCATCCTTCAACCAGCTGTTAATATACAAAATTTTACCCGGTTGAATCTCAACATGTTTGGTTCCAGTGTATGATGAACTAATTTGTTGAAAGGGTTCCATTAAAGTATTTATTGGACATGCATGTGGTAACAACATATGATATGCAGCAACATCTCCAAAAGTTCCTTAAGAAAGAATACTGGACAAATGGAAAGTAATGAAGAATTATGATACTTATCTCTGTTGTAGGTCAAACTCTTCATTACTACTACTTTCCAGAAATTCTTCACCACTCTCCTGATGTATTTGAAACTGAAGCTATTGATTCTTCCTCTCCCCCATGAGAAATATCATTCCTCTAGAGAAAAATTATCTTCCAATCATAGAGAATCGTTGTTGGTCGTGATTTCTGGAACTAAATATGGTGGTTCTAGAACTTCATGTGGTAGTTCTAGAACTAAATGTGGTGGTTCCAAAACTATAGTTCTACAGGTTTTAGAACTATAGTCATAGGTAATGGAACTATAGTTGCAGGTTCTAGAACTATTCCCCTAATTGCTTCGAGGAAAATTGGTGCTACATATCAATGTTGGATTAATCATCTCTTCTACTTCTCTGTACATGATTCTATGAAATGTGATCATAGCCAAAGAAGAACAAATTTTGCTTATTAGTGTTAGGAGAATCAACCCATAATTGCTCTTGATTGTCAATAAAAGGTTGTGCAGAAGGATATAAGGAAATTTTCTTAGAGTTCTTACCATTCGAGATAGTTATATCACCTGACCCGCAATCAATTAAGGCAGCAACTGTAGCTAACTATGGTCTACCCAAAATAATGGGATTACCCAATGTTTTACCTTTTAGCTGTAATATAAGGAAGTCAGCTGGATATTCCCATGACTCCACCATAACCGCCACATCTTCAATAACTCTTGGTTTTGTTACAGAATAATCTGCCATCTACAATATGGTATTAGTAGGATGTAAACCTGTTAATGGTAATTTTTTTAGAGTGTCCACTGTCATTACATTTGTAACTACTTCCAAATCAACTGAAATGTTATGTATATCTTTATTCCCTATAGAGACAGAAATAACAGGGCTTCTGAGATCTCCATATTTGGGAAGTAGGAGTTTTACTGCTAATAAATCAACAAGTTTCCCATCTACCTTAATAGTCTTGGGGTACTACTTCTTTCTTCCATGACTTTTCAAACACAACATTTTGATTAATTTATTCAATTATGTAATGTCCTTAATTTCTTGTAATAGTGGTTTTTTAATATTTTGTCTCCTTAGTTCCTGCACCAATTTAGATTCCTTGATTTCTATAGCTTCTTTAAATCTCTCTAGAAATGGAGTTTTAGTAGAGTTTCTGTCTGGTTCCTTATCTCTTTATTTTTCATATTTCCTGGGGGAAACCAAACTAAGGGTTTGAGTTTCTTCTGTCATTTCAATGAGATAACAAGTGGATTGCTAACTATTTTTTTCAGATCTAGTTTGTATATCCTTACAATCCATGGCATTTAGATCAATTGATTTTTCTAGTTTTGTTATGTAGATAGGAGTTGTTTGTTTGTTTCTTGGGTTTTCTACTGGCTGTGCTGGCATTTTTGTTTGGACTACACTTTCAGCTTGTGAATTTTGTGTTGGGGTGGCCATTATGGCTTGTTGATTTTGATTAGGATATGTTTTCCATTGAGCATAGTTATTAGGACTCCATCTAGGTTGTGACCATGAATACTAGTTATTTTGACCAGTCCATGGTTGTTGGTGTCCCTAGGTATACCAAGCTTGACCTGCCCAAACCTAGGGATTCCAAGTTAGCTGAGGGGCCCAGGGTGGTTGTCCACAACTTTTTGGTACTATTTGAGTAGCCCATGGCATCATCCAAGGATTATAATATGACCTTGGCAATGAACTATCCTTGGGTAGGTTGTCTCTGGACAAAATTCAATTCTTCTGTTGTGGATGATGTACTGGTTTGTTTCAGCTAATTCTTTAGGAGTGGAAGAAGAGAACAAGTGTGAATATCATGTTATTTAGATTCATAAATAATACATAATTTTGTTTTATCCAACAGACATTCCCTTATTTCATACTTCTTCCGGCATCTAGGACAATACATGGCTAATGGTTCAGTTTTGGCATTTACTTTAGCTTGTAATCCATTCTTTTAATGTGAGATATAATGCAACAAATTACAATGTCATGCAATTGTTTTAAACCCAAATCAAAATTTGATATTTAATGTAGCAAGTGATGAACAGGAAGAGGGATGCTCTTTCACTCAATGCTAATGAAATAAATACATATTCTTTTTAAAGCACCAAAAACATGATTGCTTTTAGAAAATAGAAAGAAGGGGAAGACTCCAAAGAATAAAATTAATGTGGAAGATTTTCAAAAGGGAAACAAACACACAAATTTCACCTAGGAATGAATAAAATGCAAAAGAACCCCTGATGGATCCCATCGGGCGTGCCAAAATGTTTCACCATTTTCTTTATGGATTTGATGAAACAAATAAGATGATGGGCCAAAGAGGAATACCTATTGTGATGGTCGGTAGGAGGTTGTACATGCATTTTGACTTCCTGATCAAATGATAAATGCGGGAGCTTCCTTTTGGCTAGGAGGAACTACCTGAAATAAAAAACAAGACCACAAAAGAGATTTAAACAATATATGTCAGTGGGATGCCTAGCGTGTGCTAGATCCAGGTAGTATGATACTTCCTTGACGGCTGTCAACCCACTTTTTAATACAACTTAATGGAAGAGATAGCGTAAATAAATAAAATCCTACTGTAGTTGATATGATTTAGGTATCTCATTCAAGTAGAATAATAAAATCTAATCTAACAGGCTAGGTTATGATCAGATCTGGAAGTTGGGTAGGTGATTGAGGTGTTGGAATAGGTCAGGGTCAAGTTCTGGGTGAGTTTGTGTGAGTTGGTGAAAGGTATTAGGTCACAATCATAGATAGAATTACCAGTCACAGAGACCAACATTGGTGAGGTATGACTGATGACGGTTAAGAGGGAACTAACGATAGATAAGGTGGGATGGTAGAAACTCAATAAAATAGGTTTTGGAGAGTCCTCTGCGACTATACAGAGAATGGGAGGGGAATTTTTAGGTTAGCAAGGGTGATGGGAATGCTCAGGACTGTCTAGTGTTGAATATTGAGGAGCTAAAAGGGATTATGAGTGGTTAGATAAATGGATTGAAGGAATATGGGGATGGTGGGGTGCACAGGAAACCAGAAACTAACTCAACAGAGATAAATAGATTGCTTCTATATAATTGTAGAATGTTGCAAATCATAGTGTACTTACTATAGAAAGAAGACTGAATGGATGGAGGATGGAAAAGGTTGATCTGTGTAAATGGTTTCTCCGTGTCGTGGAATTTCTTCCCAGAATGTTACCGTGAATGCTTTCCTTTTAGATTAGTATTTGGTTGTTGGTTCAGGGTGTATGGATGTGTGAAGGATCATTCTAGTGTGTGCTTGCATGTAGATTTCTCTTCTCCAAGACTTGAATAATTCATCCAACCTCTTAAAAAAGGTTACCAAAATGAATATATGGTAATCGATGACAGTTTAGGGTGACCAGCGTTGATTAAGGTAGGAAATCCTAGGTTGCCAAAATGGAATATTTTGGTAGATCTTGGCCTTGTTATGCCCATTGGTGTGGGTCTAAAATGACATCTTGCACTTAGATAAGCAGTTCAAATGTTAGAGGAAGAATATTCATGCAAGAATTGGGGTTTGAACTAAGTCTTAGTTGTTTAAGGAAAGTAGAGAGTGAGTCTTAGTTAGGAAACTTACTAATAATAGGTCCATGATGAGGTGTCTAGGTGAGTTGGTTTGGTTGAGGTGTGCACTAATTTAATTAGGGTAATTAAATTAATAAATGAAGTGAGGATGAGTATTACTTTAATTATAAATAATTAAATTAATATTAATGTGGGGTAAAAGGGTCATGGTTAGGTGAATATTTTTAAGTTGGCTATTCGAAAAGGGACCAAGGGGAGTGTGACCCAATTTTGGTGTCTACAGTGAGCACAGTTTTAATCATTATCTTTGTTGAAAATATCTAATGACACCACCCTGGACTAAAAATAATTAATAATTAAAGTATGAGTATCAATGACGCTTGTCACCACCTTGGAGGATGATGAAGAAAACATGAAATTTGAACCTCTATTCACAAATTCATTTTAAATCGAGGCACATCCCTTTAAAGGAATAATGGATACAAGGGATGAATATTCTTATTCCATGAAAGATGATCTAGTGCTTTCCAAATACTCCACTAATCTCGAAGATATTTAAGAAATCAATTCTCTATCTTGGACTCAAGTTCTTCATGATGATGACTTTGAGGTAATCATGGATAGTTTCCTTTCCAATTTTGACTCTTTAACTGATGCACAAATGTTGAATGATGAAATGGATAAAATTGAAGAATCAAATTCCCTTCTCAATACTATCATGGATGAACAAATGGAAGATTTTTATTTTCTTCTTGAGACAAATATGATGAGCAAATTAAACATGGCCTCTCTAAGGATCTGATTTCCATGTCATCACCAAAATAGTATAGCACCGATCACCATAGCAAGTATGGAGTTTTCCCACTTATTTGCAAAGAAGAAGACACTATAGGAGGTGTTTAGGGTGGAGAAGAAGATTTTCCTCATGTTGCACATTATATTCTTTCTCATGTCATTAAGATGATTTGATTAATCTTGAATTAAAATGTGTGTTCTTCCCATGTTGTATGGATATATTCTCTCTGTTTAAAAGTTATGAAAACCAAGTATTGGCGAGAAAAATTTTCAGGTGGAAAAACTTGTGGGTTTCTTACCGATGCTCTAGGAGTCTAAGTCCCTCTACTTAACCAGTGTAGTTTTCATATATACATGCACGAGTGAAAGTGGGTTTTCTTCAGGTGTCCTTACAGTCAGGGATCCAACAGGGGCACTCCACTGGCCCTGCAACAAATCTAGAAATATCTTGCTAGGGAATAATTTTTCTAAAGAGTGGGAAAGGGGAGTTAGAAATGAGATGGGAGAACTAATGTTACAGGTAGAAAATCAAATTCCTGTAGACACTAGTTAAAAATTTCAACACATGCATTTATGGGAAGAAATAACTCTACAAATAGAAACGAGACCAAATAGAATTTATTGATCACAAAGTATCAAGAAACCCCTTAGTCAAAGAAAGCTATAAAAGCCTTCTTCTTGTATTGATTTCTTAAACAAAAGTTGAACATAGTGTGGGAATTGAGGAAAACTAGTGAGGGGGGAAATGGAATAAAATGACTATCTCCTTTGTTCTCTCAAAGTACAATACACTCTTGAGTTTACAAAATCAATCACCAACCCTTTGAAATTGAAATGGATTTACAATTTATAGAATGAGAGGTGACTCATCCTCTACCCCCAAATGCCTTTTCATATGTCCTTGCACAACTTAAAACTTTTCAACTTCCTAGGAAACTTTTAAGTCCCTTTTTATAACATAAAGGTGACTTATTACATTAGAAACATTAATACATGAAAAAGTACAACCCCAACACAAAATTAGAACATTGAGAAGAGAGAGAAACTTGGGGGTATGAAGAGAAGAGAGAGAGAAGAAGAAGATAAGATGTTTCCCCTGATGAATTCTGACAATCCTCGTTTATGGAAAGCCCCAATGCGATGAAACTATGAATCTTCAAACTCATGTGAAACTCCTTCAAATTATCTCACAGATGTTTTGGAATGAGTGTTTAAAAACATTGCTGAATGGTTCTATCAATGACCTCAACTTCCACCCCATATAAGATACTCCTGCAACTAGAGACATGAAGTGAGTGTTGGGATATATTTTTGAATTCTCTGTGATGAGTCTTGAATTTACAAAATCAATCCCAAATGATGGTATTGACCTGAATGATCATCCCTTTATGTCCCATTGTTCCAGAACTACCCCTTGAGTATGACTTACCATTGATAGTGAGTACCCACATGGGATACTTACTATTTATAGTAAGAGGTGATTTTTCTTTCTTCTTGACCATCTTGATGTGATGAAGTTCTTCATTTAATCTTGTGCACACTACCTTCACCTCAACCACTTCTTGGGTTGACTTACTATTTTAAGTAAGCACCCATATAGAGAGCTAAGTATTTTTAGTAAGTGGTCATTTTCACTATTTTATGCTCCGAACAATATTTATGGATTCTTGGTGATCTTCAGTGCACATTGCCTTTGTCATAGCCACTTTTGATGATGACTTTACAAACATAGCGAGTCTGTATAGGAAAACTTACTATTTTTAGAAAGTAAACTTCCATTTCTTGGTTTGAGATGGAACATATTTTTTAGACTCATCTCACCGTCATGGTCATTTCCTCTGAATTTAACTTGATTTTGCCCACTAGAATGCTTGGAAATAAAATTTAAAATTTTCACCTGGCAGTGGCTTCGAGAACAGAGCTGCCATGGCGGCCATTAATGGAGCTTGAAATTTACAAGTATGGTTTTTGTCTCCATTTGCAATGAAAACAACTCCATTGCAATAGGTTTTCCATTTGGAGTCAGGGTGCAAGTTTTTAGCTTGTTTCCATTACCGGGTTGATGGGAAATCCAACAAATGTGAGTTGGTGCACGAAATGGGGATTTTTTTGGAACAAATGTTTCATGGCACCATTCAACCTCCCATTTGTTACATCTTTATCATCTTGAAAAATGTGGAAGTATACAAAATATGGCACCTCAATCTGACTTGTATTTTGCAAGATAAGAGAATTTTTTTGATTCGGTGACTTCGTGGTTATCTGGTGAAAAATCTTTGTTTTTCTTCATTTCTCTATCGTTTCTCATTTTTTGACCCATTTTTTCTCTGAGACCTATGAATTTTCATGGAGTGGATGGTTTTTTTTCCATGGAAGAGCTGGTTTGGAGAACCAATGGTGGATCAGGTGTCTAGACAATCATGAACAAAGCCATGGCAAGGTATGAAGCTGTGAAGAAGAAATGGGGAGGAAAATGGCTAAGTGTTGGATTTAAATTATTCAAAAATAATGCACAGAAAGTGTGGGGTGTATTTTTTCATGTTTTATTCACCTCACCTCAAACGGACGTGAGGGACATCAAATTCCATAGCAAGCAAGGTGATGATCCGTGGCGAAGATCTAACGTTTGAAGATGGAGGCCTGGCAAGCACCTGGGGGCTGGAAATTTTCTCTTAAAGAGGTGACATGAGTGAATAGGAGTATCCTTAGGATCTGAATTAATTTTTCCATGTTTTATTTCCCTCACCTCAAAGGTACATGAGGGACATCAAATTCCACAGTGCTCCAGGTGATGACACGTGGCAGCAATCCAACAATGAAAGCTTTGAGCTCCCGCAAGCACCTAGGGGTTGAACTGGCGATCTTGGAGGTCATATGTGGATCCATAGGGATTCATGGGGGTTTCATGCATTTCCCCAATATTTATGTCCCTAGCCTTGATGAATGTGAGGGACACAAAATCCCGCTAGGCTCCTAGAGCTAAAAATTTGACTAACTCCTAAACCTTGAGGACAACTTGCGATGGCAATATCTTGAGCTCCCAATGGAATGCTTTAATGGAATTTTATATGATATTTACTTTAAATGGAATTATTAATCCAATGGTGTGGGTTTCATGTCTTGATTCATCCATTTTGTCCTTGAAACTTTGAATTTTTATCAGGTACTCCACATAGGCATGAGAAAAACTTCTTGTAAAACCATTGCGCCAAAGTGTTGTGAAAAACATAATTTCTCCATATTGTAGGGCTTGGTATTCCCTTTCCAATGATGTTTTTTTTCTTCTAACTCCATCTAGAACTCCCAAAATCACCTTATGAAGCTCAGCATCTTTTTGGCATGTGCACTGCCTAGGCCTGTGAACCCTAATTTCGGTGAAACTACCCCAATTTTTCCAAGTCCTTCCAGAATCTTCCTAAATCACTTCTATAATGTCCTGAGGCATTTGAATCACCTTATTTTCTAGTTTTTATTTTTTTTTCCACTGCATGGGGTTGTTCTGTTCCTAGGAAAGCCAGTGATAGCCCTTCCCACAACTGCTTAAAGCTTGCAACTTTTAATGAACTCCTAAAATCACCTACGGTGAATGAATGGACTTTCTTAAATCACCTAGGGGAATGAGATAACATTAATTGGGAGGTCACTTGTACTGACTGGACAGACCTAGGGTGCCTTGGAATGGTAAGACTTGAAAAAATTAACACAGGGGTGTAGTTGTCATGCTTAGAAATTGTTAATTTCCTTGTTCCACATTTACATGACAACACCAAGCATGCCTGATCTTCTAAGAAGGTAACCCCTTGATGATGAGAAATGTGGATCAGGGGAAGGAGGAATTTTCAAATGAGTTATATCCATGTTTTGATCATATCTCCAACAATTTTCTTGAGGCCCAATATGAATAATCTTCTAATGAAGGTGAAAGTGAGTATGTGGCAGCTTTGAAGGAAGAATTTTTGCACAACATCTTGAAAATTGTGGAAGAAATTGAATATTCTTAACTCGGTCTAAGATCTTGATATATGCCATGACTATAAAAGAAAAATGTGATTCTAGTTTTGATCATTTTTTCTATGCAAAATTTCTCAACACTAAGATGGAACAAACAGATGAACTCAATATTGTCCTCAAAGCCATGAAATATGAGCATGAATGTGAATGTAAGTATTCTTATTTCCCGTTTTGTGAATAAAACTATGAATGGAAATGAAAATATATTATTTAATCTCCAATGGAAATTTTTATTCATGAGGACAGTACATTTACCATAGGAAATGATGTCGATGTCGATGTTGAACTAGTTTGTATAGAAAGCAATTGTCTCGAATAACGAAATGAGGAGCCTAAATAGGTTTGTTAATGGGAAAAGAATCCATTTTTTCTCACTAGTCTTAGATTTCCCTGTTGATTCTAGGAATTATTTCATGTTCTAACCTTCACCTATTCATGGAAAATTCCTTCAAGAAGAAATAAAATATTCTACTTTTGAGAACATGGAGGAATGGCTTCTCATATTCATAGAGCATTAGATGAAGGCTATAAGAGATAGGAATTTCAAGAAAGTTACAAAGTGTTCAATAAATTTAAGAGTGTTTATCATGAAATATTAGTAAGAATATGGAATATTGGTCTCTCTCTTTCTTCTCAAACCATGAAAATCCATCATGAGATCATGGCATGATCAGATAATGATCTTCAAGCTTCAGAGGTTTGAATTCAGTATGTTGTCCCATGATGGTACATACTTATCTCAATCCATTTCTGGGTGTGTGTATATCATCCCCCCAAATCTATAAATTTCCCACCCATGTAATATAATTTCCCTTTCTGTTGTGTGTTTTATTTCTTTATTGTGTGTTTCACCTTTCTGTTGTGTGTTTGTTCTAGTATTTCCCTTTATGTGTTCATTGTTTGTGTAGTAGTGAAGAGTTGAATCTATTACCAAAATTAAGAAAGGAACTGGTATTCTCACCCAAGATTCATGAGGTTCTCTCTTTCCCTTTACATTCTAATGTCCCTGATTCAGAGCCAATTTTTTCATGCATTTTTGAAAGCCCAAAAAGTTCAAAACTTGAGCCATGAAAACTAAGCCAAATATGAAAACATGCTCCAAATCCTCCTAAATCCCTCTCCCAATTAGTTTGTATTATTTTTCATGATCATGAAAACCTCTTATTTCCTCCTAATATGAATAAAAATCATTATCAAGTGTTTGAAGTTATGTAACAAGGTCAATCCTTTCATTCAGTAAAGTATAACATAAGGCTAGTTCTCTGGAAGGCCTAGAAAGGCCAATTTTTTCCATTTCAAGGCATGTGTTCATCCTTTGGGAAGGTTCTAAAAGATCATAATCATATATATGTGGTATTAGAGATCCAATAATCTTTTGGAAGTGGTTTAGGGACAGACTGTACAAAAAACGGGTTTTTCAGGTGTTAGGAATGAATGGTCAAAATATAAACCAGAACTTCTCCAAATGATTTTGGTAGATCTGTAAGGAGTTTTAAGGAAACCAAATAGGAAATTGAAAACTGATGGAATACTCTACATGGTATAAGAATCATATTTTACACGAGACCTAAGGGTCTCTAAAAACATTTCAATATTTACAAGAATACCCTATTGTCCCAAATAAAAATATGCCATTTTTTGGAGTTTCAAGCATAATTAGGTTCTAAAAACTATTCCAATGATATTATAATGTCTATTGGAGTCATAATAATATTAAATTTCATCTCATAAGACCTCTCCAAGCTCTGAGAACTAAGGTTTTGAGTTATCTCTAGTGCAGAGTTTGTTGATTTCATACTGAGCAAAATTTTTTACTCCCACATGTCAGCTTCTTGCTCAATGCACACATTTTTTTCACTATTATCCCTTTAATAAGGGGAGATAGGGGATAAAAAAAATTTCCCATGATCAATCCCCCTCTCCGGTCCCTCATATGACCCACCTAAGCCTAGCAAAGTGCTTAATTGGCTAAGCTCATTTCCCCAAGCCTACACCAGATTTTACCAAGTGTCATAATCTTGCTCAAAGTGAAAAAAATTTCCCTCATGTCCCTTTTTCCTAGGGGATAGAGGGGATATAAAATTTCACCCATGATCAAGCTCCTTCTGAGGTTCTTCATGTGATTTTTTCAACCCCTAGGTGCTCAAACAACTTTTTCAATCTCCCTCACATTGCACCACATTTCGATACTTGGTATCATATTTCTCTGCCACAAAATTTTTTTCCCTATTATCAATTTTTCCAATGGGATAGAGGGGACATAAAAATTTTCACATTAGAAAACTACTCTTTTAACTCAACTTTCATTAACCAAGGTTAAACGACATTTACCAGAAAGACATGACAATGAAGTTAGTTTGTTCTAAAGTTGATTTCCTTACATAGTTATACCTATACACCATTGGTGATGTTGTTAAACCTTAAAATAACATAATAATACAGCATATTTTCTTCCCTACACATTCCAGAACAGCCATGACTTCAAAAGCTAATATTTTCTCATAACTCTTTAACCAGAAATTTGATTGCACTAAGATTTTAACTGATTATTCTACTCCTAGGTGCCTTTGTGATCATTGAAGATTCATACCAAATGATTCCCTAGTTTTCTATAGATGAAAATTTGAAACCCTATCATCCAAATTTTCCTTTCTATTTGGAATATTTCCAGCGGAAGAAACACAATGAAAATTGGAGCACAGGATCCTGGTGTAGAGTCGAATCCAACCATGGTGATTTCATTACAAACCAACATCAACATGAATATTTTCTAAAAATAGCACATTTTATGTATAGTGACTTACTAAAAATAGTAATTATATTAAAACAACAAGCTCCAATCATTCAGCACATCTAGAAACAGTGAAAAACAACAAACAAGCTAAAACAGGAAATTTTTCCAAACTAGCAATTTCTAAAAAACCAACCTATTAAAAATAGAAACTTCCTAAAAATGTTAAATCATCATAAATGAAGGTAATATAAGTGTTACAGGACCTTCAGAAGATAAAATTTGAGTAAAAAAGTAAAAAAATCCCAAAATAACAGTGCCAAAAATCAAAAGTTTCAGTTTTCAATGCAGAAAGTTATTATTAGCTCCATTTTCAGTCATCTCAATGTTTTTTTTTTCATCCTCACATGGTTTTAAATTTTTCTTTCAACTCAAATAAGAAAATCCACCCTCCATAAGGATCCTGAAGCATCATTTTGATCACAATTATGTCAAAGAGGAAGACAAAGCATATCGAGGTGCAGCAGGTGAAAGTCAAGGACATTGTGTAGTTGGAAAGAATTTGAAAAGAGTCAAGAGTACCATAATAATTTAAATCCTTCAAAGGAGATTTTTTTTTCATAAGTAAAATGAGAAACTCATTAGGAAATTTGAGGAACATTATGCCTTGAATCCATCGTCATCTCTCTGAGAATCAAATCAAGGTGAGCTAGTCAAGTCTCTGAGTGTTCAAGCCATCTTGTGTGAAGAATCAAGAAATTATTCTTTTCCATGGGAAACATATGAGCATGAAGGTATGCAATATTTCCCAAATCTTATTTCATCCAGAAAATCATCTAAAGTCAATAAATGTAGATATGTGATATTCATGTGGGACACCTTGTACGTAAGAATGAGAAACCATCCGGGCTTCATTTGATAAAATTTACATAACAGTGTTCTTAAAAACTCAATCAAACACTTGGTAATGTGATCAATCCTAAAAGGATAAAACATTGCAAGTGTAACCAAGAGCCACTAACCATGAACCTTCAAAGAGGAAGATAATGAAAAGAGGATGCGCAGTGGTTCCATATTCCAAAAAGATTCATAAGAAGGTAAAGCTCATCGTAGATCCCATCGAGCCTCTTGAGTCGAGAAAGAGTGATTCATTGCAGCCCCCATATCTTCAAGGGCATCCAAGTATGTCTTCCTCAGTGGAAAAACTTTCCTATAATGAAAAATATGTGATCCTACATCAAGCTCCTGAAATTACTCCGGTAACCAACATCATGTCTACTCTTGAAGAGACATTCCCCTGGATCCAATAATTTCTCGAAAGCTAACCAAGAACAACACATCAAGGTGAAATTCATGGCCTTAAATATATCACAAAAATATTGAGATCCAAGCAGAGGAAGAGGGCCCAGACAACTTCCAGCTTCTTTAGTGGTACCTCAGGAAACCAATATGCAGAAGTTTCTCAACCAAAGAATGTAAATCTTGTTGATTAGATGACTCCATTGTACTATGAATTGACTCGCATCTCATTGGGTCCATATTTTCATGAGGGTGACTCTCATTTTTTCAAGGACTATTCTACCTACCTCCTTTCTCAACATGAAGAGTACAAACAAAAAATTGAGCAATTGGAGGAACATGTAGAATCTCTCAGTGCCTACATTCAACCTTTCTTGGAGCCTAATCCAATCCCTCCACTACCTATGGAATATGTTCCTCCAATCAGTAGCTTTGACCCTGAGGTGATCAAGAAGGAAAAAAATCACATGATACAAGGGAAGGCTAATGAGAGATGGATCAAGAATATCGTCAAGAAAGGAAAGATATTGTTCCCAGAGATTCTCTCTCTGCTAAAGTATAATGTCACCACTTTTTTCGGAAGTGAAGAAAGAAAGGGAGGAGATTGAAAAAGAGAAGACTCACTTGGATGAGGTGTGCACCCTTATGTCTGAAATGATCTCCCTCAACTCTCACACACTTGAGATTAAAAATGTGTTTACATCAGTTGCTAAAACTTTGGCTCCATTTTGGCCTCACATCATGGATGCAACATATGGAATGATCAAAGATTCCATCTCTGAACTTGACTCTAGTGGATAAAATGCTTTTTATATTTTTAATGAGATTTGTAACTATGTTCAAATACTTGTGTTTCCTCCACTCACAGATAATTCATCATCTAAAGAACTCATTAATTCCTTCCAAGATTTGGTCAAGAAAGAGTCAGGTGATTCCCTTTCCTTCAACGAAGATACCTTGGATTCCCTTGTTAGCATCAACAACTCCATTTCTGATATTACAAGAGATCACAAAATATGGCAGTGCAAGGATATTAAAGATGTTCCTTGGACATGGATCAAAGTGTTGAGATACATTTGCATTCTAGAATCAGATAAGGTGGCACCTACGGTAGCTTGGTTCAATAAAGAATTCAAAGGACAAGAGATCATTCCGAGAACTCTCCCTTAGGGATCATGAATCAGAAAATTCTCTATCAGCAAGGCTTCTCTTCATCAGATTAGTCAACCATTCCTTCTCTCTCTTCCTTCTTCTCTCTCCATGTTTTAATTTCTCATTAATAATTTACTTTTTGTTATTTCATCTTATTCACTGAAGTAACCCTTATCTAAACATTATGAGAGTCCTTTTTCCAATAATAAGAAAAAGACACAATTCCTACGAATATGAAAGGTCACAAGTGATGAGGACGGGTGAAGAGTCGTGTGGGGGGTAGATGAAAAGATATTTTCTAATGTTATAAATTGGAATGGCTTCTCCATTCCAAAGGATTAATGACATTTAAGGATTATTGAATGTATGTTTTTGAGATTACCACTTCTACATCAAGTAATAAAGTTGCAACTCTTTTATTTCTTTTTCAATATTCCTCTTCTCTCTCTACTTTCTAATTTTTTGAGCATTATGATATTGTACAACCAAGAAGGAACTTTTTGTCCTTGATTAATAGATTTGTATAACATTATGTCTCTTGTTTATCAATCTTTCTAATGGCTTACATTATTGTGTTCTTCTAATTTAATGCGGACCTACTCTGGTTATTGTATGTGAACTTTTTTAGTGTCTTCGGGTTCAATGGAGTGTTCCTATATGACCCTGGCCTATTAGACACCCCACAAATTTTATATATTTTAAATAGTTTACATTCGATAATGGGAGCCTCCTCATACACAATTAGGAGGTTATTATCCCTGCATTATTGGTGAAATCCCAATAATTTACAAGATGAAAAATTATTTCACAAAGTGGTAAACATGAACTCAAACATCAAAAGAATATCTGGAAACAAATTTTTACCTTTCTCGAAGATCTTGTCAACCCACTTTTCATTGGCTATCCCCTACATTGTGTAGCCTTGCACCTTTTTTATTGATTCTAGATCAAAAAAATTTATTGGAGTGACCTCTTCGACTGAGAGAGATGGGATGGCACTAGGATCCATGAATGACTAAACATAGGAAGTAATATTTTTCACATGTTCCTCTAATTGTTCAATCATTCCTTTATACTCTTAGTTTCTTATAAGAAGATGAGCGAAAGATTCTTAGAATAAATGGGAATTTCCTTCATGTGTTTATAGTCCTAATGTAATTTTTGGCATCTCATAGTCTGATGGAGTCATCTCATAAATGATGTTTACTACCTTCAATCGAGAAACTTCTACATATTCATTTCCTAAGGCACCAAAAAAGAATTAGGAAGTTGTTTGGGATTTCTTACCTTGGTTTTCTTTCACCATCCTCGAAATAGATTGAAAGTTTGGAACCACTTCCTAATGGGAAATATATCTATTTTTTTAGGTTTTGTACAATGCATGATTTTAGACTAAGGCTCGGTGTGAGGAAGTTCCTCCAGCATTTTATGAGTTGACTCTGCAGTAGAAGAAGAGATGTTTGGAGACTGATGTGTAATTCGTGAGTGAGAAGGATCTATCTCTCCTTTCTTGAGATCTTTTGCAAAGGTCCTGAGTGAATTTTTCTTTCTTGTCTAACCTCTTGTAATGGGAACTTTCAACATCCATTGTTTTCCTCTTTGTAGGCTCTCTTGAGTTAATAGAGATCACAGTCTTCTCAGATGCCTTTAGAGATGAGAGATTATATGCTTTCCTCATGAAATTTTGAAGACCACCTGATTCAATGAGCACGGCCATAGTTTTATTAAACCACTCCTTATACCTTTAGATCACTATTGTAGTTATTTCATTGATTTCCTCTTACTCATGAACACTCCATGAGACCGGTGGGAGAGGTGAAACCTTCACTGCTTGATATTAAAGATCGAACAACTCAGAACCATCATCTTCCACACCTTCTATGAACCAATCAAGTATAAATTTCCTCATTTGGAAAATTTTCATCCTCATGTTATCTCTTTTTCTTATCTCAAAATCATTCAAGTAGTTAATCCAATAATCTTCAATCTAGGGAACGTGGAATAACTCAAGGCAATTGAAGGTGTTGGGATTGCTTAGGATATCAAAATCATCCATGGATGTGTATGAATAGAGGCTCAAGGTGGTAAACAAAGCTTCAATTTTTGAGGCATCATCAAAATATTTTAAATGGTAAATACCAAGGGAAATGGGGAAAGACACGCATTTCTTCCTGTTGTTCTTGAACTTGTTATAGATGTGAGAAAGTTGCCTACATAGTTCGAACATCATTATCTTGTCACTGAGATATCTCAAGATCTTGTGAGGAGCGAGATCAAATCCTAAAACCATAATATAGGATAAGGTAGACAACTAAGTGAAGTAGGACCTATAATTTTTAATCAATTTTTTGGATTAGGAAGACAATCTCAACTCCAGGTTGCCTTAAAGCAATCAGATGATGAACATGGTGAATGCATCATTTACCCTAGAAAAGTGGTGGTTAGTTTCTTTGAGATTTATTTGAGGGTACCTTTCATAAGTTGGGGATTTTTGAGAAATATTCTGAGCAAGAGTTAGGCCTTTGAATGGTCTCATGCTAACAAGAGCATACACCATGTATTATGTCATTGTGAACTTCTTTGTAACCTACAACTAGAGCAACTAACGATTGATGTTATCACTTATGATTTATCCCCAATCAACCATTTGATTCCCCTCAATGATAAAAAGGATGAATTATTACATCCGATCCTAAAATTCGTTTGTGGTTTCTTCACTCGTCACACTGCTTAACAAAATGATTACATCTAAGTAACCCTCATGGAACTCACTCCTAGACAAGGTTTTTAGCATACAAGAGGGTGTCCTTCCTGATCTCAACCATGATCCCAATGCGAGGCCTTAGAGATAGGACTCATTATTTTACCACTCACTGGATGTAAAATCTTTCAATATTATGACCATGTTTTTTCCAGTCAGAATCTACATATATTGTGAAATGTCTTTCGGGGTGAGCACTACAAGTATGGAATTGTTGGTTGCCCTCACAATCCTGGAATTTGTCTCATAGTGTTGAGCACATGCTATCACCAATTCCGTACTTTGTATTGAAAAATTATGTCCTCCAATTTCAAACACCCCACCTTTGAAGATCTTATCCTCAACAGGTTCCCTCATTCCTCCAAGCATCCTACATTTTAGGTCCTCTAGGTCCAGGTAAGTGAAATCGTTGTCACCCAAACCTGAATAATCTATGCCCAATGTTGAAATAGGTTTCATACCAGAGAATTTTAAATTCATGATTCCAAAAAGTATAAAGATAAGTGAAAATTAAGCCAACAGAAACATTCTACACTATAATACAAAACTTTTTATTTTGGCAAGTGGGGTTAGGAGCCACCATTTTGGGACAAATTTCTTTTTTTCTCAAATTTGGTCTTTTGAAGCTACTAGAACACTTAAACTAACTCCATTGATGATGTTATACTATTTTTAGAAATTTTATCATTTTAGCAAGTTGCTTTTTCAAAAACTATTGTTTTGAGAAAGTTCTATGTTTTGCCTTGTTTTTTGTTTTTCACTATTTTTGAATGTTCTGAGTAATATGAGCTTGTTGTTTTTGGAGGAATGCTATTATTATTATGTGGCTATACATAACACTTTCTATTTTTATAGTTTTCACTTACTAGTGTCTATTTGCAACAAAAACACTCTCATCATATTGGGCTCTACATCGGGATTTCATCCTCCAAATTTCATAGTGGTTCTTCCACTAAAACTCTTGAAAACTGAAAAAGAAAATTTTGAAGGTATGGTTTCAGATTTGATACTGTAAATAAACCATGAGATGAATTTTGTTATTAGATATCAGATGTCTGAATTTCTTCAGACTCCTTATAACAGCCATGACATGTTTCTCAGTGAAAAAATATGTCACCTCATAGTCCTCAAGATTCTAGTTGAAGAACGCATTTGAATGCTCCAAACCTTCCTCATTTGTATACACCAACATTTCAGATATTGTATTTGTACCTCCAAAAGTATATAAGATGAAATATTTGGTAAAATCAAGGTTGATGAGAGTTTGGGATTCTGCAATTACTTGTTAAATAGCTTCAAAGCTATTTTTCCTTTCCACTGTCCACTTGAATGCCAAATTATTTCTCAGCATGGAAGTCAACGGCTTAACATGATTTGTAAAATTTGAGATGAACCTCCTGAAAATTTCAATCCTTCCCAGGAAACTTCACAACGCCTTCTTATGGCTTGGGAATGATATATCCAGGATAGCACCTACCCTTTCCAGATCTATTGAAAGCCATTGTTTGCAGACAATGTTTCCTAGGATCTTGTCTTCATGTGCAAGGAAGATACATTTCTTGGGATTGAGAGAGACTCCAAAATGTCTACATCTTTCAAATATCTTCTTGAGGTGAAGGAGATGGTATTTTGCATTTTTTTAGAACATTGTGATATCATCAAGATATACAAGAAAAAATTTGTTGATTATTCCTTTGAATGCCATATCCTTGGCTCTTTCAAATGTTGCTCCTGCATTAGAAAGACCAAAAGACATTTTCTTATAGGCATAAGTTCCCTATTTTGTGGTAAAATTTATCTTAAATTGTCTTTCTCTTTTACCATGATTTGATTGAATCCTTAATATCCATCCAGTAGGGAAAACCTTTCTGAACTTGCTACCATTTGGAGAATTTTCTCCATAGAAGGCAGTGGATAGCGGTCTTTCAAATATGCCTTGTTCAAATCTCTAAAATCAATGAACGGTCTGATCTCTCCATTTCTTTTCCACATCGAAACTAGATTTGAACCCATGTTGAATATTTGATGGGGAAAATAAGATTTGTTTGAATCAACTTGTTTAATTCCCTCTTCATGAGCGGCTTAATCCGCCGATTGACAAGTATTTATTTTTTTCTAATAAGCTTAACTGCGGGATCTAATTCAATAGTGTCTTGTGCTAGATCAGGATCAAAACCATGTATATCTTCATAATTCCATGCAAGGACATCATAAAATTCTTGGCAAAGTTCCACAAAAGTATTTTTTCTTCAGGAGTGCATACCTTGCCAATCTTGAGTAGTTTGTCCTTGCCAACTAAAATGGGCTCATAATTCTCATCCTTGACCATCATGTTTATCTTTTCTTTTATCATCCGATCACCTGGGCTAGAAATGGATTCTTTTGTTTTATCTTAGCTAGACAATTGAGTCTCCATACTGTTGCTTTAACTTTATCTGATTTCCTGTGGAGAACTCAGCTTCTTCTTGGAGATAGTTGATTTTTTTATCGTTCTCAAAGAATTTCCATTTGATTTTATTATTAGGAACTGCGGGCCTCACTACTAATTTGACATGTGGTTTCTTCTTACCTTTTATGACTTCCTCGAAAACATCAAATCCCGCTCCTATCACGGCTAGTTTTCCTGCATGTTTGTTTTCTTCCCTTGGTATGGCATGGATATTAAACGCTTCAAAATCATATATGATTTCCCATACCTTGTTCTTGTAAGCTCCAAGTTGATGAATCTTAGCTGCATTTCATTTTCTGACTTGATTGACAATTAGCTCGTTATCCCCAAAGGTCTACATCTGTATAATTTTCTTCATTTTTTCCCCATTAAAGACCTTGTATGAGAGATTAATACTCCTTTGAGTTGTTAAAACAACTGAATTGAAATCTAAAAGAGGATTAATATCTCCTACTAGTAAGGGATAGGAGCATTACACCTCCCCTTGTTCTTTATTTGATTCTTCGACCATCAAAGAACATTTTCCAAAGGTTGGTTTCTTGTCCATCATTTATCTTAGCAATACTAGGCATAGGCAAACTTTCTTCCTGCAAACAGCAGATGTCAAGGCCAACTTCTTCAACTTGTTTGTATGAATCAAAACCATGATGCTTTATTCTCCATTCATCAAGTAATGAATATGGGATACCTTCAATTTGAGTGTTTGTCTCTTGAATGCTTGGATGATCCTCTTGATCAAATATAGTATAGTTTTCATTAATGGGGTTGGGTATGTAAGGATCTATATGATATACAGCAATAGGTTTAGACCTTATGGTGACCTTGGTGCCATACTTGGTTCTGAAAAGCATATGTGACCAATCCACATATAGATATCCTCCAATATTGGCACTGAAATTCCACGAGAGGCACAAAGCAAAAAATGGGGGTAAATCGATGATAAATACATCCTACATAATTAAGAAGTTGGGGCATGCATGTAGTGCAAAGATTAGACCTCTAATAACCCCAATGGTCCTAACCATGGTCCCATCTAATTTCACCAGACCCTTAGAGAGTGAATCATATTCAAGACCAAGCCGATTTGCTATTTTTTTGGGCATCACTAAGTTGTTTGCCCCTAAGTCTATCATGAAATTATGCAATTCTAAGTGATCACCTATAATAAGAGATACATAGAAGGGTGGCGGCTTTATGACTTTACCTAATTGATCATCCTTTTGTTTAAGTGCATTGGTCAGCACAGCATTTTCCTTCTCCTTAGGTGAATCAAGAAAAGTAGGAAGATCGGCCATGACAGCGTGCAAAAGATCTCTTTTTCTAGGAATGGCCAAAGATTCCCACATGGGGATGCTTACATTGGTATTTTTCATCTGATCCAAGATATTGAAAGGGGAATCAACGAGTTTCTACAATAGAAGTGTGGCAATGTCCCTTATTTTTCATTGAATTCGTGGATCCCCTTTGATTGACAGGTATACAATATATTGTTTCCTTTCCCCATCTTGCAGATTGACATTATTTCATAGGTTGATAGTGTGTTGTGGAATTTCTACATTCCGCAGTTCCTCTATAGGATCCTGAGATTTGCCTGAGTCTGTGGTTTGACCAATTTGAGGATGTGGACCTGGAGGGGTAACGGGTGGTATATTTTCTTCCACCTGTCTTATTTTTCCTTGGTGTTTGCAGCCACACTTGATGAATATGCTTGACCACTTTCATGTCATTGATTGATTCCATAGAACGTCTCCATTTTCTAGTTTATAAGTGATGTATCACTTGGCTAAATTTCTTGCATAATTTCTTGTTGTGGATTTTTGTCTGCGGGTATGTCTTATGGGAGGGAATCATTTTGCACCATCAATGTTTGGATGAGAATACCATTAGTACAAGTTGTTTGGTTATGCAGAAGATTACAAGGAAAATACCATTCATCATCTTGCACAAGATTATTTTACACTTGGAGCAAAGCCTTAGATTAACTAGCCACATTTTTATTATAGGATTGAAATGGTTTTGCAAGAATTATTTGATTTTGTTGAGCCACTTGGAATGGCATTCTAGTTATCAGATAAGGAGGCTTATTGGGTTGATATGGGGGTTGATAAGGCCTAAAGTGTTGAGTTTGTTACCTTTTCAGGGACACTAACTCATTGCTAAAATTTTGCAATTGTTTCATGACCTCATGTAATTTACCTAAAGAGATTTCAGAAGTGGATACTTGATTTGGGATTTGGATCCTTAGGGATGGAATGGGAGCTAACACAAGGATTTGATGAGGGGCGGGTGTCCCTATTTCTTTAAATATGGGCATTAGAGGTCTACAGGAAATCTTCCCGACTTAGATAAGACTATTTTCAATCCTAATGGAAATTTTATAAGCATATGGTAATGTTTTATCCCCCATAGACTGAATCATGACTAAAATGTTACTATTTAAAGCCTTTAGATAGTAAAGAAATGCATATTGAGGTGCAGGACTTACCACTTATAGAATTTGGTCCCAAGTCCTTTGAAATCTAATGTTGAAATCATACATTGGCTCATTAGGTGTTCTTTTATCGTTTCAATTGCTCTACCAAAGATAGGTAATCTGATTTTTCTTTGAAATGATTTCATAGGGCCTCCCCTAACTCATCCATTGCAGAGCTTTTTCTTTGAAAGAAGCCATCAATAATCTGACTGCTAAATTATATTGTTTGTTGGTGAGAAAATTTATCGGGTGGACAAACTTGTGGATTTCTTTCCAAAACTATGGGAATATAAGTCCCTCTACTTAACCAGTGCATCTATTGTATGTGCATGTGCGTGAAAAGGTGGATTTCTGTTGTGGCCTTTCGACCGGGGATCCAACAGAGACACTCCATTGACCCTGCGGCAAAGCTTGTAGATACCTGCAAGAGAGGAATTTGTCTGAAAGTGGGAAAGGGAGTGAGAAAAGAGGTAAGGGAACTAATGTTGCAGGTAGATAATGAGATTCTTGCACACACACTAGTTAGAAACTTCAACACATGCATTCATGAGAAGAAACAACTCTAGAAATAAAAACAAGACCAAATAGAATTTATCAATCACAAAGTATCAAGAAACCCCTTAGTCAAAGAAATATGGAAAATCCTTCTTCTTGTATTGATTGCTGAATCCAAATTTGTATATAATGGAGAAATAGAGGAAATTTGAGAATGAGGGGAATGGAAGAATTTGGCTAAGTCCTAAACTTGTAACAGTGATAACTTGAGCTCCCGATGAACTTTTTTGGAAAATTTTTATATGATCTTGACTGTAAATAGCCTTTTGAATCCAATGGTAGGGGTATCATTTCTTGATTATTCCATTTGATCCCTAAAAAATAAGATTTTTGATTTTATACTCCACATGTTCCCGAGAAAAACTACCTGCAGACCTAATGCGCCAAAGTGTTGTGAAAAATATTATTTCACCATCATGTAGGTATTGGAATCCTCTTTCTGGATATTTTTTTCTTCTAACTCCATCTGGAGCTCCTAGAATCTTCTTCTGAATCCCAACAGTTGTTGTAGGCATGTGTACCGCCTAGGCTTGTGAACCCTATTTTTTGCTCAAACTGCTTCAAGTCTTGCAAAAGTTCCCCAAACCTTCCAAGATCATTTCAATGATGTTATAAGGTCTTCCATTCACATCCATGTTGAATTTGGCCCTTTTGTTCCACTCTACGGGGTTGAATCCAGTCCTGGGAAGGCTAGCACTAGCCCTTCCCAATACTGCTAAAAGATAATATCTTTTTAGAACTCCCTAAAATCACCCTGGTGGAATGAGTGCACTTTCCTAAATCACCTAGGGGACTGATTTGACATCAAATAGGGGGTGATCAGACTGACAAATTTGACCTAGGGTGCCTAGGAATGATAAAACATGAAAATTTCATGATAGGGGTATAGTTGTCATGTTTGGAAACTTCCAATTTCCCTATTGCACATTTTCACAACAATAGCTGGCTCTAGCTTGGGGACATGACATGGGAATCCATAATCTCAATTTTAGACCATATAATTCGTTGACCAGTGCCTTATCCATTTGGCCCTACGGAGTCATGTACAACCTTCTAGAAAGGAAGATTAGAAGGAAGCACACACACACAAAACGAAGGAAAGGACACACACCACACAACAGGAAAGGGAAACACACACAACAGAAAGGGAAACACACCTATCAATCACCTATGGTACAAGGCAGGGGGACAACCCGCTTTCACTGAAGTACTTTTCATTTCTCAAAAGTTACCCCTGAAGAGGCAACACCGAATGATTGTGTTCTACGAAGCCGTTAACAGGTTCCAGAAAGTATCCTCCCCTCCTCAGCTGCTTATGAAAGCCAGGTGCTTTCATAATTGTCCTTTTACTTTGTAGGAGTGATTCCATATGAGCTTCTTGATGCTCTGGTCCTTACTTGGAAATTCCATTGCCTTCATGTTCTTTGAAGTCAGTCTCATAGTGTCAGTTGCCTTCCATGTTTATCCATATAGCTGATTTTCCATTGAGCATCTCATCGCTGCCCCAGGGCTGATTTTTGTTCAAAATACTTGAACATTCTTGATTCTTTTCTTTCCTAGGCCTATGCTCATTGACATCTTCTCCATGAGAAACATTTGATTCTTCCTTTATCTCTACTCCACAGTGAGGCATTTGAGTACTGAAGGAAGGATTGGAGGAAAACTCATACTTGTCACGTATGTTCATGGCATGAGTGAAGAGATCGAGAATCAACTTGGGGTCTTCCGCAACTTCTACTGCATCTAATATTTCTTACATAGAGTTATGCTTCATCATTTCTTACATCTCATCTTGATATTCCTTTGAAGAATCTTTATTGTGTAGCTCAAGGCAACTATCTAGAGGGATTACTTCATCATCTCGAGAATCACTGCACTCAACTGATCCTTCATCAAAAAGAGTTTTATCTTTATAGGTCTGAAAACTCCTTTCTTGAATTTCTTCGTCATGGGGAGAGTCTTCATCTTCAAATGGGGAAAGAAAATATCTCCATTTCAGTATAGCATCCATTAATCATTAGCTCAAGAGTGGCATTATATGTTTCATCTTGATTTATCTCAATATGGCCAACCTTCACATTAGTTAAGGCTTCCAAATCAGCTTCACACTTCTCTTGAAAATTTGTGACTTGCATCAGGAGCTTGATACTGAGCTCAGGATCTTCAATTTCTTCTGTGGATCTAAGCATTTCTTGTACAGACATTTCTTTCAAACCTTTCACGGGTTCATCACAAGCTGATTTTGTCTCTCCATAGATGGCCTAACTGAGATCATCCTCATCCCCAAATAGGAATGAGAATAACTCCTCATCTTGTAAAATCATATAAACTACTTTGTCTTCTTAAAAATCATCATGAACCATCTCCTCTTCCTTGTGGTCTGCATCATCTGGTGATTCAGGGATGTCCTCTTGTAACTCGAATCTCATCAATGCTTCTTCAAAATCCAAATCTCTTCAGGAAGGCATGACTGGGCCTATCAAGATGGGGATATCCTCTTCTTCCTCAATTGCCACAAAGTGATTCATCTTCGTGCTACCTTGATACAAGATGTTAGCTTCCGGGATTCCAGACTTTCGTACAGTGTACCTCATTTTCTTCTCGGGAAGTAATTTCTCCATGTCTCCCTTCACTGGTATGGTTGCAAAAGACCAATTCATCTGAATTTTCCCTCCCAACTCTCGGCATAAATTTCTACTCAGCAACATTTTGAACAACGCAAGGACTTCTACTACCAAAATCATCACTGAAACTTTCTTGTCTGGAAATCTGGCGAGAGCCACCTATGCATCTTTGACCTTCCCTACAAGTGAGATCTTTTTTTATTCCAAAGAGTAACAAGAGCCACTAGGTGGAGTCATTGTAAGTTTAAGAGCTTTAGTGACCTTCAAAGGCATCACGTTGTCTGAGGCACCAAAATCTATTATGTAATTGTTCAATACATATTCTCCAACAAGAAGGGAGACGTAGAAAGGTTCAACTTTATTAGTCTTCGATGCACTCAAAGAAAGCATGTTCTATGAGGGAGGTGTAGGTGATTTTGGTAGCATGCCTTTAGAACTAGATGTTACAACATTGGGTGTTAGAATAACACCCCTGATATATCGGACAAACCTCTCAAATTGTTTAGGATGAGTCCCTGAATATTCAGTTTCAGTAATCTACACTTTGGCTTTGTTTGCATTTTCTATGAAGTCAAAGGGAGCAAATGTGGACAAGGGGGGTGAAGGGACTACTTTTGGATTTAGGACAGGTTTGGAAGCAGGAGTAGATTTTTGGGAAATGGAGGGTATTTTGAAAGGTACACTAGGAGCTGATTTAGATTCATACTTGGAAGAGACATCAGAAGACTTACTTGGGATTTGCAGACTTCATGGAAGATGGAAGTGTGGATCCTCGACTAATTATTTTGTTTTGAGGAGTCGCCATAGGAGGATCATCAACCTTATTTTCTTTTGCAGTAGTGGAGGGAGATGCTCTTTTCTCATACTGAGAACGAGTGAATACCGCACATGCGAAACTGGGTGCATCTTCTTCATAACCTCCAGAATACTCACAAAATATGTTTTGTGTATCATTCTCAAACTCATCACTTTCTTGGAAATCACCACCTTCACTTTCTTGTTCAAACTCTCCTTCAGTTTTTGGAAATCTGCAATTTAAGCTCATGGGCAGGGCCTCTAAGGTGAGCCTTTGGGATGCTCTTGCAATTTGGTTTTTGTTGCTTCTTTGAGAAGATACTCGTTCAAATAATTCCCTCTTCAAAGAGGCCATCTCATTCACCAACTTTTGCAGTAATGGATTGGTTCTTTCATCTCTAGGATGTTGGGCCTTGCCCTTTGATGGTTTTTTATCTTTCCAAAGAGGATGAGATCATCATCAAGTTCAATGGCTATCCTTTGTGCTTCTACAATGTTCCTTGGTTGGGATCTTCGCAGAAAAAATCCTACTTCTGATGATTGGGCGTTGATGAAGAATCTCTTGACATTGTTTTGAGATGGAGAATCCTCTTCAAGTATCCTGCAAAGAAACCATTCAAAACGAGCCATGAAGTCTCTTATGGTTTCACTTTCTCCTTTCCTCATTTGAGCCAACTACACCAAGAGGTCTTGACAGTCTTTAGTTGATTTAAATCTTTCCTCGAAGGAAACATTGATGTCATCCCAACCAGTGATGGATCGGGAAAGCAAGAGGTAGAACCATTCAGCTGCTTTTTCTTAGTGAGATTCCACAAACAATCTTACAGCAACATCTTCATGTTGGACACCAAGAATTCCACATGATGTCGTGAAAGCAGCAATGTGTTCTTATGGATGTTGCACGTTGTCACCTTTGAACTTTGGAAAGTTTTTGCGGGAACCCGTTGGTAGATCATGAAGAGGGGGTTCAAGAACAAGTAGGCCTATATTCCTTCCCCATGGAAAAATGGGTTGAGGTATTTCTTCTTCATCTGCCATTGTTTCTTCTGATTCTACTTCAGCTCTTGCCTCTGCAAATTCTTCTTCAAATTATTGTTCTTCCGTGAACTTGATGTTCAATGATTGTTGAAAAATTGTAGAATTTGAAGGATTTTGGATAGGATTATCAGGTGAACTTCTTGAAGATCCAGATGAAGAGGAGGCTTGAGAGAAGAAATATGGATTATCTCTAATTCATTCTTACAGATTTTGCAAGCCTCAAAATTGGAGTCAACAACACCTCTTGACCTACTCAACCTGGTGTATCTTCCTTCAACCAGCTTTTGGAAACTTTTGTAGTCAGAAAATGAAAGGATAGTGTGGAATGATAAAAGTCACTTGCAGAAATAAGCAGTGTATCTTTCAGCAATGGAACTTCATGAACTCTCTTTTCTGATTTTTTTTATATGATTTTCAGACCTTGCGGTCATATATTGGGTGCAGATGCTACTAAATCTGCCCCATGGTGGGCGCCAAAAAATGTTGGCAAGAAAAAAATTATGGTGGAAAAACTTGTGGATTTCTTGCCAATGCTCTGGGAATCTAATTCCCTCTACTTAACCGGTGCAGCTGTCGTATGTTCATGCACATGGAAAGGTGGATTTTTGTGGTGGCCTTTCGACCGGGGATCCAACAGGGACACTCCACTGAGCCTGCGGCAAAGCTTGCAGATACGTACAAGAGAGGAATTTTTCTAAAAGTGGGAAAGGGAGTGAGAAAAGAGGTAGGGGAGCGAATGTTGTAGGTAGATAATCAGATTCTTGCACACACACTAGTTAGAAACTTCAACACATGCATTCATGAGAAGAAACAACTCTATAAATAAAAACAAGACCAAATAGAATTTATCGATCACAAAGTATCAAGAAATCCCTTAGTCAAAGAAATCTGGAAACTCCTTCTTCTTGTATTAATTTATGAAACCAAAGTTGTACATAATGGAGAAATAGAGGAAATTTGAGAATGAGGGGAATGGAAGAATGTGGCTAAGTCCTGAACTTGTAACAGTGATAACTTGAGCTCCCGATGAACTTTTTTGGAAAAAATTTATATGATCCTGACTATAAATGGCCTTCGAAATCCAATGGTGGGGGTCTCATGTCTGGATTATTCCATTTGATCCCTGAAAAATCAGAGTTTTGATTTTGTACTCCACATGTTCCTGAGAAAAATTGCCTGCAAACCTAATGCGCCAAAGTGTTGTGAAAAATATTATTTCGCCATCATGTAGGTATTGGAATCCTCTTTTTGAATATTTTTTTTTTTTCTTCTAACTCCATCCGGAGCTCCCGAAATCTTCTTCTGAAGCTCAACAGTTGTTTTAGGCATGTGTCCCACCTAGGCTTGTGAACCCTGTTTTTTACTCAAACTGCTTCAAGTCTTGCAAAAGTTCCCCAAACCTTCCAATATCATTTCCATGATGTTATAAGGTCTTCCATTCACATCCATGTTGAATTTGGCCCTTCTATTCCGCTCTAGGGGGGTTGAATCCAGTCCTAGGAAGGCTAGCACTAGCCCTTCCCAATACTGCTAGAAGATAACATCTTTTTAGAACTCCTTAAAATCACCTAGGTGGAATGAGTGCACTTTCCTAATTCACCTAGGGGACTGATTTGACATCAAATAGGGGGTGATCAGACTAACAGATTTGACCTAGGGTGCCTATGAATGATAAAACATGAAAATTTCACGATAGGGGTATAGTTGTCGTGCTTGGAAACTTCCAATTTCCCTGTTGCACATTTTCACAACAATGTCACATGATACACTGAACAGATGTTAGCAACATCCTTAATATGCTCAACAGGTGTTGTATTGTTTTCTTCGGTGAAGAAAGGGACACTCTTCAGGGATGCAATTGGAATGTCATCATATTAGGCTAGAAGTATAGGACTTCCCCCATTAAATGTGAAAAAATATTGATTCCTTCATTGGGCCATGAATAAAATGGGTCTAAAAAACCTTGAAGATAGTATGAAGGGCCTACCAGGAGTAGAAATAGTTCTACTTGAAGGATACGGTGATCTCTGAAATATTCTTCCTTTTCCTCTTCTCATTGGCGATGAATACAATTAATCGAAGGGATCTTCTCTTGTTTTTCTTAACCTTGTCTGGATCCTTCTCATGAAAGAGGCAGCTTTTCTGCTTGAACCATAAGATGAGATAATTGGATTTTCTAAATGTGTTAAAGAATTGTCTCAAAAGGCTAAAATCACTGAGTCACACATGCCAAAACTTGGTGAAGGAACAAGAAAACCATCCCACCATGCATGTCAAAACTGTTAACACCAAAATTTAGTCCCCTCTAAATATTGACAGATGAACATTCAGAACGTTGGGTTACATGGGATGATCTCAAAAGTGTGAGACTCATGAAGCGAGATCAACCTCCAGGGAAGGTTGGTTCCTCTATGTCTTAGCCCACCACAACTAACCTACAACCTAAGAATGCAACTAATCTAAAGCTAAACTATGCCTCAAGGAGGGAAAAGAGGTTGCAAACTAAAAGAAGGTGATGCACCAAACTAAAATAGGGTTCAAACCTGGATTATATGGACACAGTTGAAACTATCACACGAGAAGTTAAAACAAACTTAGAACTCTATAAAGGAAAATGTGCAGATTCAAAGAAAGACAAAAGGGTCAGAGATTCACATTCAATACGCAATGTATGAAGGAAAACCACAATTGTATTTCATTAAACGATGTTACTTGCATTTATACGAACATAGGCTCAACAACTTTCCACAAAATACAGATAAAGGTCCAAAAGCATGGAACCTTACAGCACACTTCCGCAGGAGAAAACCCTTTGTATGTACAAGGGCACATATATTTATATGATTTTATGGAATGGAGAAAGAGGGGAGAGAAGAAAGGACAGTCAAGCTGGAATCCTTCCCCTGAAGAATGTATTGTATGAGTGTGGACATCATGATTTATCTTTTGAGTTTACTTATAGTACAGTTATGGACACCTCCAACTTCATCCACCAACCCCAGCATGACCCTTGAGTCTATTGCACATAATGGCACCCTTCTTCATTAAATTTTGGTGGTTGAGGTGGTTGACTCTTTGGTTCGAATTCTATCGTGGCTTTCATTGTCTCCCACAATTTTCACCGCAATATTTCAAATTTGCTTCATTCCATGGACCTTCACAATCTTTCCTTCAGCCTACTTTAATGAGCAGAAGTGCTTCATTCCACCCATGAGGATCTAACTCTCCAATCCGTGGCTTTTTGACCTTGCGGATATTTTCCTTCGTTTTGTGAGTTTAAGAAAACTTGCAGGACATTTACTATTTAATAAGCCCACAGAACACCAAGTTAGTGTTCTGCAGCTTTTGAACTTAGCTTATTTATTGTATTCCTCCATGGATAGACCATTTTGTGGCACTCGGCTTGACTTCACCTGCTAGGGACTTATTTCCTTTGTTTCGCAGGTTAGGAGGATCTGTGGGACACTAAGGTACCTGCATTCTGAGGTAGACTGAACTAATCATCTGCATCTTTTCTAGAACACGAAAATGGTGAAGTCATTTTGATAAGTTGATCAGAATTACATGGGGTGTAATTTTGGACAACACTTACATGGCCTTATTTTCTTCCACTTTAACTTATTATAATTGTCTTTAGGGAACCTTTCCTTTTGCAAATGGACTAAGACCAAACCTCCTACCTGAAAGTCAACCTCCCTTCTCTTTTCATCTACGTGTTGATTATATTGTGTGCTCATTTTCACTAAATTGTTTACACATTTGTTGGTACATTTCTTTCATGTATTCTATGAAATCTTTTGCTTTTACACTCCTTTATTCTTTGCGGTGAGTCTCGCAATTCTGCAACTCCTTGCAAGTTAGTCTCATACAAAACTTGAAATGGTATTCTTCATGTGCTATGATTAATTGAGTTGTTATAAGTGAATTCCTCTTGCGCTAGATCCAAGTCCCATGTTCTTAGCTTATCATTTGCTAAACATCTAAGCAAATATCGAAGACCTTTATGTACTACTTGTGTCTATCCATCTGTCTACGGATGATATGTTGAATTGAATTGTAGCTTCGTATTAAAATTCTTCCATAACGTTCACTAGAAAATGACCAATCGATTTTATACCCCTACCCAACACAATATTGTGTGCCAATCCATAGAGATTCACAATCTCTTTGAAGAAAATATTTGCGATATGAATCGCATCACAATCCTTCTGCAAGCAATAATAAATTGTGTCATCTTTGAAAATTCATCCACCAGAACATAGATGGAGTCAACTCCTCTATACGTTCTAAGTAAACCCAAGAAAAATCCATATTTGTATCCTCCCAAGGATTCTCTGTTATGGGAAAAGGTTGGTACAACCCTACATTCTGAGATCTTCCTTTAGCCAATTGGCATATATGTATTCCTATACAAAATTTCACACATCTACCCTCATCTACAACCAAAAGTAATTATCTACTAGTTGTGCTAAGGTCTTATACAATCCAAAGTTCCCTACCAATCCACCATTGTGCCTTTCGTTGACCAAATTTTCCCACTTTAATCCTCTAGGAATACACAATTGTTTGCCTTTGAATAATAAGCCTTGCACAAAATAGTCCAACCAAAGGGTCCTATCAAAACTTGAAGGTGTGACGCATGCTTCCCATACTCGGTTGAAGTCTTCATCTTGCATGTATAGCTCTTTGATGGATTAAAAACTTATAACTTCCACTATAATCTTTGTCAGCAAAATATTGCACCTGTTAAATGCATCAACCCTATTAGATTTTCCACTCTTGTGCTTCAACACAAATGTGTATCCTTGTAGGTACGTTATCCACTTCATATGCCTATGATTTAGTTTCCCTTTATTGTATATAAACTATAGACCCTGATGGTATGTAAACAATACAAACTCCTTTGGCAATAAGTAATGCCTCAAGCTCTTGAGTGTTTTGCACCATAGAACTCCCTATTTTAGACATAGTACTTTTTCGTATCATTCAATTTCTCACTAAAATCAGTTATTGGCCTTCCCTCTTGACTAAACATTGCACCAATGGCTACTTCATTACAATCACAATCCGCCTGGATTACTTTCGTAAAACTAGGTGATGCCAATATTGGGTGTTTAGTCACCTTCCTCTTCAATTCTTGAAAACCTCTTTTTGCAATTGTGCTCTAGACAAATTATTGCATATCCCCTCATATAGCTTTTGTGATTGGTGCACATGTTCCACTAAATTACCTAATGAATTTGCGGTAAAAATTTGTCAACCCGTCATGTTTCAAAAGCACTCCTCGGTGACAACCAATATACTATTGTGTGGACGTTTTCCAAATCCATTTTCAAACCATTATGATAAATCCCAAATACACAAGGTCTTCTTGTATGAAATCACACTATTTCAAATTTATCTTCTCCTACAACTGCTACAACACTTGTCTTATATGCAACAAATGCTCTTCTTGCATCCAATTGAATATCATAATATCATTCAAGTACACAATCACAAACTTCTTCAAAAATGGTTCAGGATTTTATTCATCAACCTCATGAAAGTACTAGGTGCATTACTCAATTCAAATAGTATTACCATCCACTCATACAATCCTTCTTGTGTCTTGAATGCTATCTTCCACTCATCACCTTTTCTCATGCAAATCTAATGATATCCACTCTTCACATCAATTTTGCTTAGGTATCTTTCTCCACTCAAACAATCCATGATGTCATCCATGTGTGGCAATGGAAACTTATACTTGATGGTGATCTTATTGATTACTCTAGAATATGTACACATACACCATTCTCCACCTTTCTTCGTTGCTAGTATTGTTGGTACTATGCATAGACTTAGACTCTTTCTGACCAGTCCTCTATCCAACATAACCTGAACTTGTTTTATATCTCCACATTCTCTTACGATGTCATCATATGTGCCACCTTGTTCAACAAACTTGATCCTAGGATTAAATCCATGTATTGACTTATATTTCTCATAGGTGGCAACCCTTCTGACAACTTGCTCGAGACTATTTGCAAAAATTCCCCCTTGTCCTTCATTTCGCGGGACATTGTTTCATCTTTCTTAGTTGTCGTATTCACTCTCTAATTTTGTGCATGTTTCACTATCAGCACAAAATATGCATTGTTCTGCTTCACCTCACTCAAGAATTGCTTTTCCTGGAAGTAACAAAATTTTCAGACCTTGCTCCAATGCTTCACTCTTCTCACACATCAAGTTGAGAGTGTATTCTTTTTAATCCATCATCACCATGTAAGTGTTTGTGTCCTTCTTGTTGCACCTTTCAATCAAATTGTTTTGGTTTTCCGTGTAGCACATGACATGCATCCATAAGCATTATGTCGCACATAACTTCATCTTCATATCTTCCTATCTAGAACTTAGACCAAACATTGCTTAGTCACCAAAAGTTGGTATCCCTCCTACAATCATGAAACTTTGTGGGGATTAGGATGTGTAATCCTCTTCAACCCCAACTTATCTACCATATCTTATGCCACCAAATTGTCGGTGCTTCAGTTGTCTATTACTAACTTCCAGACTTTTCATCCTAAAATACACGTATTTTTAAACAAATATTCTCTATTTCAAATCAACTTGTTCTTTTGTCAATTTAAACAATACATGCTTGAACATTAGTACCTCTCCCATCTTTGGGGTCTTCTTCACAACTTGACATATCATCTTCGTCAACTTGTGTTTTGTGTACACTTGCATTGTTTTGCTTACCAACATTCTAGGCATGCAGGCACCCAAAAGCTATATGTTTATTTTTCTACACCTAACATGTGTTGTTGATTACATGACCTCTTCCACATCTAAAGGATCATCTTCCTCTGGATGGATTTCCTCCTCTTCTAGGTGTTCCTTCATTACACAATGTCGAATTAGCCTTGCATTTACGATGCACAGAGTTTCCCCTGCCACCACCTTGTCCACATACTTTCATTTTCCTTGCGTAGCATTCTGTTTCTTGTGCGCCAACTTCTTTTTCACCTTCTCTACTAATTGCACTTGGATCATTGCAAATTCATCTTGAATTGTGATCTGCAATCCACTCATATATCTAGAGTTCTTCTCCATATCATCTTCTACATGACCTACTTGAATGGTGAATCGATTGAACTCTTTAGTGTACTCCTTCACACTGAGTTCCCTCTATCATTGGGTCTTACAACTTCTTAAACATGTTAAGTTAGTAGTCCATGGACAAGAATTTCACCTTAAGCTTTGCTACCAACCTATCCTATGACTTGATATTCGGATTACCTCTTTGCATTTTGTCTGTATGGATAGGCTCCCACCAAAGACATATATGAACCTTCAACTTCGAGCAGGAAAATTTGAATCTCGTATGATCTTCCATGTCCTTATACTTCAAATAATTTTCAAGATGTTGTTATCTAGTTGATGAGCTCTTCTGGTTTCGAACTTCTAGAATAATTTAACATATTCAATCTTCACATATTCAACCTATTTTTTAGTCCATTAGCTTGCACATCCTCTTCTTTTTCATGCGTGGCATGCACTCTTTGTTGCATGAGTTCCACTTTATTATCACTTTGATCCTCCATAACATCACCTCGACATTGTGTGGTTTCCATAGCCTCTAAACAGGGTTGCATAGTCCTAACTAATTCGGCCGAGGCCTCAAATCTTACACCTTGGTCTATGTGACCTTTTACAACATTTCTTATGTCATTGTGCTTCCACAAATATGTGAGATCCATGACGACTACTTTCACACATTCAACCCAACAATCTACTTATTGGAAGATGTATGCCACAATTTTCTACATGCACTCACAATTGTGAAAAAACACCAATGTTTGTTGGCAAATCCTCACACCTTCTCAATAGTCACTTTGTTGAAAGCTGTCCACAACGATTTTCTACCTCCACTTGCAAATGTGAAAAAACTGTCAATGTGTATCTTGACTCAACTCGCAAGGAAAGAAAACATTGCTCTAATATCAAAATGAAGTAGACATTGCTAGGGTGTCAAATGAAGAGCCACCTTAGTACACACAGCCCTCAAAATTTTGCGGAAAAATATATAGTAAATGTATTTGAACACATTGGAAATAAATAGAAGAAGCAAAACAACTTTATTGAATTATCTGAGGGATAGCACACATGCAAACCAACCACCAACGATGCAATCCCAACAATACATTTGAAAGCATTCAACTCAACCTACTTAATCTTACTTTAAATTATTATACAAATATTTAAATGTCATTTTTATTTGACTCTTAAAAATGATATTCTAATATGTCTTGATATAATTGTTTGAAATATCGTTTAGGCAAAAAAAAATTAAGTTTAATTTAAAATAAAAAATAATCTGTTAATAATGAGACATTAAATATGATGTAAAATGGACTCAAAAGTAGTTGCTAATTTTCTACGGTAAAAGTGAATTCCAGAGTGAGAATAATCTTGAAAAATGCTGCTAAATAAAAATTAATGGTGGACGTAGATGGAAATGACAACGGATGATATGTATTTCAAAATTTTCACCCAAAGTTATTCCAAATATTTCTTTTTAAACATGTCGTGGACTGTGAAACCATAAAATCTCTAAATGGATGTCATTTTTCTTGCAAATGTATGTGTCTTTCAAGGTGCATCTTCTGGTAGTTGATGACAAAAAAAGCCCATAAATGGCTCCAGCCCTGCAAATGTACTACCAAGTGCATGTAACCTGCCCTCAGGTAAGAGAAGGGGATGCAAATTAAAAACTATCATTATTTTGATGAGTATAAAACTAAAATAAAGATCCATTCTGCCACCAAGGATGTACTAAAAAAACATGTTCGTATTGAAATTGGCCGAAATGTTTTTCAATAAATTTAAACATTGCGTGGGGTGCTTGGATTAGTTTTGGGAGCAGCATAATCAAACAGACAAACCCACTCCGGAACTCGTACATTCAATTTAAACACACCACTACAACTGGCTGTTTCAAAACTAAATTGTCTGAAAGTTCATACAAATCTGTATTCAACTTTTATAAAAGTGAAGTTTAAATTCATATTTTTATGTGTGTAATTAACATCTATATAAATTCTTACATTACAAAACATCTGTATCAATCTAGATTTGTGCCCATAAATTCCAGAGAGTGCCCAGTCGTCCTAAAACTAGCATTCAAAATTTGAACATTCAATATGCATTGGCATATTCATTAGAAATAAATTGCGGTTCAAAGAAAAGCAGATGCGAGTTCAAGATGCATTGCACCAACAACTCAAAAAGATACTATGGCAGGCACATTTATATAAATAACGATTTTGTTGTTGACAAGCTAATTTACTTAGCCTGCAAAGACTGACCTGCAGGGTTGCTCAAGATGATCACTGGCAGGTCCCTCCAAAAAATTGCAGGTTCTCTATGGAGGGAGAATTAAATCTTGACGAAGTATCTTTTTTGCAATGATAAATGGATAAAATGTAAGCTTGAGATAAATAAGGCAGAGATTTGAACATAATGAATCGAATATCTGAATTCTGGCTTACAAAATACATTCCTGAAAGGATAAAATTACACTATAAAACATGGCCTCTTCCTCCACATTGTGAACACATGATATTTCCAGTACCTCCACAGCCTGATACAACCAGAAGAAAAAAATCAGATATCTAAAATTTCTGCCGAATCGTATTAAAAGCTATCAACCCGGAAGTATATTACATAACTTATCATGTCATGACATCTAGGATGAATACTCTCAATCCCTTAGATTAAAGATAGTAATGATTGTTTTCACAGTTAACATACAAACATTAAATATGGCAAATCTAAAAGAAAATTGAGCGATCACAAACTTCATTCCAATAGTCAAATGGCAATTGAACAAATGCCCACTTGCTTTTAATATGCAACTCCTTTCTTCCTTGTGAACTCTTGAAATTTGATTTTAAATGAGATAATATGCACTGCTCAATCTTATTTTAGCCAGTAAAATCCTTGAAGGCTTGTATCTTGCAGTATTGCATATCTAAAAAAGTGAGCATTTAATATCACAAATTTCTGTGTGTCCAAACTAAATGTACAAAATTAGATCATGCAATAAAAAATCAAATATGGAACTAAATAAGGTCAGTGTTCCAAGTAACTTTACTTATTAATCTCTTGTGGTCTAATCCAGTTCATAAAACCCAATCTAAGCAAAAATGATGCATCTAAACCTGGTGCTCATCTTCCATGCCTAAATGCTTGTACTCCCAATTCATCTGGAAGTCAAGATTACAAAAACCCAATTGTTTTACCACGGAAGTCTCCTTATGGACCGTACAAGTCATGAATTTAGATAAATATTGATAAAGATTTGTACATCCCTATTTTGTTTAGATCAATGACGATAACAAAGTCCAAGGTGTTACAAACCGTGTAACTAATATAGTTGCTTCATACAACATGAAAGGCATAAAACATAAGTAAAGCAACCAAAAACTTATTCCGTACACAACGTTAAACTTTAAATGCATTAATTTGTACCTTTAAGGTGTCATTACGTACCTCCTATCAGTTGGGATAGTCATGCATGGCAACTGGAGTGGATAGGAGGGTATACCTCCGACACTCCCAGATAACATGTATCCACAATAATACAATTTTTCACATTCAATCTTATCTTTATGCAACTGAAATTTAGTAGAAGGAAAAGCTTTTCTAAGAACATACCACAATCATTTGCATTGGGAATCTCACTCAAGTGTTGTTTTTCTCTTACAAAGCACATTTAAATATCTATATGCTTGGTCCTTCCATGAAACTCGGGGATTCTTCATGAGAGCAAACACATGTTTGGATGTCATATTGCAATCTTTGTAGATGATTGGGTTATTTTTCCAAAGCCAACAAATGCAAAAAGTCTTTTTACCCACATTCACTCTTCTCTTGCTTGTGCAGCTGGAAGTGCCTGAAATGTATTCTTCCATAGAGTTTATTGATGCAACACCAGGCTGCCTTTTTCTGCAGCTACTTCATTACCTTCCCAATAAGCATCACATAATCCATTACGCTATTTGAAATCCAGAATTCATGAGTAACTTCAGACAGACATTACAGGGGGGCCTCCTGGTCTACCAGGCTAGTGACCTCCTTTTTTCAGCCTATCTTGGAAGTTCGGGGTAATTAGGTTTCCCTTGGGTATGGCTGGTCCATAACAGATAGAGAGAGATAAGTGAGACAATGTGTACCTCCAAATCCAACTGCTAGGAAATCCCAAGCCTGTTAATCTCATAGCACACACCACAGATTCATTTCTACTAGAGATTGTAGACATTCAGGGATATGGAGACAAACTCATACCTCCAGTTTGCTCTCTACCACTAGAGACCTGTTGGCCTTGAATGTTAGGAGAGGTCCTTGGGGAAATATTCTGCCACCTCCTAGGATCATTGAACTGGGCCCCCCTCAGCTTGGGCTGTTATCCTATGGATATTCTCAGATCTTGCATTGGTCCTACAGTGGTGGGGGTGGATAATGATGCTGGGAGTCCTCCATCTTCTGCACAGAGCGTTGATACCTAAATAATACTGAACTAGTTTTCTGTCTCAGTCCTCATCTCTGACCTTCATCAACCTCTTTTTCCATTATTTCTCTTGGGAGGTCCTCCCCTCGCTTTGCCATATATATATATGATACCTAAATAATACTGCACTAGTTTTCTGTCTCAGTCCTCATTATCTATATATATATATATATATGATGCCTAAATAATACTGCACTAGTTTTCTGTCCTCAGTCCTCATCTCTGACCTTCATCAACCTCTTTTTCCATTATTTCCCTTGGGAGGTCCTCCCCTCGCTTTGCCATATATATATATATATATATATATATTTGTACTTATACTCTACAGCTAAGATTTACCTACCTTTAAGCTTAACCCCGCTCTTGTTTTAAGATTCTAGGGCTCTTTTCTACCCTAGTGATGATCTGTGTAACTGGATGTACTTTCAAGTCCCATTTGACTACTACTTTGATCACTCATGGACAGAAGTAAATTTCTTTGTTTCTCGCTGCAGTTAGTGCTCGATACCATGATAACAGTCCGTTTCAAATATCTTCACATTAATATCCACTTTACTGCTTGCCAGTGTGTCAGGTGCCTTGATCTGCCATGACCCAATTGAAAGAACTCGTTGGAAATGCCAGATCTTACCGCACACAAACCGTGGCTCGCCTCATACATGATACTCCCAAACTGTATTCTTGAAGCCCCTAAAAATTATATTTCACAAATATTTCGAGACACGGATGCACAAAAACTGGGAGATGCATTTTGTGGACATTTGGGGAGACCCCCCAAATTTTAGGAGATGTGAGCCTTAAAATATTACGAAATGTTATTTCTGCACAAAAAATGTTTCTTTAACTTATGATACATCAGTCACAAAGTTGCAAAGTGGTAATGCAATCCACCCACTCATTTTTTTTGAAAGAAATGTCATTATTAATACAAAAAATATTTACAGAAAGCTATACAAAGTGCAAGAATGGATATATAGAACAACAATCATAACCTCATCCTAATAGCAACAAGAGCAGAAATCAAATCAGAATACAAATTAGGGTCCAAGGAACGAGCATCCTTGATCAACAACGCTCCTTTTGCAAGAAGCTGATGGCAAGCCTTATCCCTCCACATATAGCAAAAGGTAGACAGGGAGCTGCCCTCTTGAGCAAAAATATTCTTGCATAGAATTTTCCAAAGAACAAGGCTTGGACCCTTAGGCAGTACCATAGCCCAACAAACACAAAAAGGACCTGAGAACAATCTCCAAACAACGCAAAGTGGAAGTGAAGTCTGTTCTGAAGCAGCATTGAGCACTATTCATCTAGGAACCTCCAGCAATGCCTAGCAAACTGACACTCCCAAAGGATATGCTTCAGCCTGTGAACGGTGAAAAACGGGGCAAAGGCTAAGTAGCCGATACATTTTGGATACGGGTATGGATACAAAGTATCTGATACGCAGATACGGCAAAACAAAATTTGGCCCCGGATACGGCATTGGATACAGCCGTACAATATATATATAGATATATATTTAAAAATATATAAATTCCAGCCTACTAAATAGGAATTAACCACATATTATGCATATGAAAAACAAAACAAGCTAAATAACCACAACAAACTAGTCATACATTCATAATTTCATTTATCCCTACCATATCTAGTTGAGGTGTTTATTAAATTTATGATTCATCTCATACATACTATTTTTATCCATGTTTATGATGGCTTGTATTTAGTACCTGTTAGTGCAAAATCACAGCACCCCTGGATGTTGATCAGATTTCTAGGTTGATCACTCTTGCATCCAATGTGATTGCATAACATTGAATCCTTTCTTCAAGTGTGGGACTTGCGAACATGAGAAAGGAATCTCCAGAGAAGGCTGGTTCCTCTTCTTAAACTACCTGCCACAAGCTATTCCAGTGCAAGCAAGCTAATCTAATCCTAATCTAACCATGCCAAGGAGACAGAGAGAGAGAGAAAAGGGAAAAACAGAGCCTACACTAAAACGGGGATACACCAGAGAAGGAAAATGTTGAACATCTATCAAAACTGCCATGGAACAAAGACAGGTGAGCAATGGGAAGGATGGACAGATGCATCACAGGCCCAAGGATAGATTTCACACAGAAAATGTCCCAGAACTCCATGAACACAGCTCCAACCCTGCAATGAACATTCAAACGTGCACAAATACCTGCAATGAAGAGAGGCAAGAAGAAAACAAGCGAAAAACGAGCAAGGATGGACAGATGTATCACGAAACACGTTTTTGTTGCTTCAGAAGTTTGCACAGAACTTCATTTTAATGGTAAAAGGCAAAAATGCCATTACAGAGAAGGGGAGGAGGTTCGAACTCCATTTTCAACCCTGGAGAAGAAAAGAAGGGAGGGCAGAGCTGAAAAGATGAACCACTCCTTCAAAAATGAGCCAAATCTGGCTTTATACAATGCATGGGTCGAGCCCAGGAGAGAGAAAACATGAAAAAACGTGGGAGCCATTCCCCATTGAATGCAGATGCATTAAAACAGCATGGGCGTCCTTACAGACCCATGCCCTGACATTTCTGACCATACTGAAGAAGAATGCGACCCATTCTGCATTAAAACTGGTTGTTGAAACGTCAGTTCTGGCCATTACCACGCGCTAGAGACGTTTCTTGATTTTCTCTCTCCAAACTGAACCAAAATGCAAGATTGACCCTGGAATCGTGTAGAGAATTTCACCAGCTTTCCATTGATATAAAGAACGTGAAAATCCGAACTCTGGATCAAAAGTTATGGCGATCTGAAGATTTAGGGCAAAAAAAAGGCCAAAACAGATTTTGAATTTTTTTCCGCGCTCTGCCACCTAGATGACACGTGTCGGGCACTGATTGGATGAGCAATTCTCTCTCCTTCCCTTTCCGCGGGTTTTCCTTTGAAAATTTTGACTTTTTATAACTTTGGAAAATTTTCCATTTTTTCCCCGCGCCCCCGCCACTTGGAACACGTGGCATGATCTGGTTTGAGGACAGGGGCGCGGGGTCATCCTTGTCTTTTAATTTTTTGGCCCAAGACTTCTGTCAAATTTTCCCCAGTCTTTCCCTGGCTCCGAACTCCCCCGCCTTAGGACACGTGTCCTGTGTCTATTAGCTCGGGCCAACTGTTCCATTTTCCCCTTTGAAACTTTTACCGACCACTTAGCAACTTTTTCCTTTTGACACGTGGCACGCTTTGATTCGTTCTCGGCTCCTTCGGCTTTTCGTGTCCCTCGCGTCCCTTTGGCCTGGCTGTCCCAAACTGCCTGGGACAAATTCCTCCGAACCGCCCGATTCGGGCTTCTTTGTCCCTCTTTACGGCGAAGACACGTGGCAAGATCCCATTGGCTCTCGGCTCTTTCGGCTTTTCGCGTCCCTCGCGTATTTTTGGCCCAAATGTCACGGACGAAAGTTTCTTGTTTCGGCCGAACCGGCCGGTTCGCGTCCTCCGCATGCTTTTGTCCCAACTGTCCCGGACTACCTGGAACAAATATCTCCGAACCCGCCCGAAATGGACTGACTTGTGCCAAACCGGCCGATCCACGTCCTTCACGTACTTTTGTCCCAACTGTCCCGAACTCTGCGAAACAAGACTTAGGCAATTTTCTTCATTTTTTCGGCCGGTTCGGCTTTTCACGCCCCGCGCGTCCCGATGTCCCAACTGTCCCAACTGTTGTGCGGACCGCCTGGAGGCTTTTCGGCCGACTCGCGCCCCCGACGTCCCAACTGTCCCGGATTGCCTGGACAAGACTTAGCCGATTTTCTCCATTTTTTCGGCCTCAAGCTTGGCTTTCTGCATTTCTTCCATTTTCTCGACCTGTTGGGATTCCTTCTTGGACAGGAGAGTTAGAAAGAAGCAGAGGGACCCCACAAAAACAAGATTTTGGGCCTTGAATCAATCTATTTGCCTGGGACTTGAATATTCTGATGCATGTTATCAAAATTTACCCTGGGGGGTGAATTTTGGATAACAGTACCTTCAGTAGAATAATGGTGCTGTGAAAACTGTAATTTCTGCTGTAATGATATATTAAATTTAAACTGTACCTTCTGTAGAATAATGGTGCTGTGAAAACTGTAATTTCTGCTGTAATGATATATTAAATTTAAACTAAAAATTTTAAAAAAAACACAGTTTTGGGCCTGGATACGGCCAGGCAGGTCCGGATATGGCCGGGTATGTCTGCAGCCGTACCCAACCTGCCTGGCCGTATCCAGACCGTACCCGTACCAAGTAAGTTTCGTACCGGTACCTGATACCCTAGGGGTGTCGTATCGGCTACTTAGGGCAAAGGCCATCAATGAATCCACTCTTTGGTCAATCTTGCCTTGGAGGGAATCCCCTGAAAATAACCAACCATGCAAACACTCTTAGCTTATAGGAAAGTCGAAATGACCAAACACTGTGAAGTTACTTTACAGCCCAAAGAGGGCCTAGACAAGGAGACCCATTATCCTTGCACCTTCTTCATTTTCATGGCTGAGCCCATTGGTAGAGATGTCTTTCCATTACAAAAGGAAGTGTTACAGAGAAAAGACTTTATATACTTACTGGTTGAATGGCATCACCCAACTGCAATACATAGATGATGCCATGCTTGCATGAACTCCATGTTTGGAAGAGGCATTTTTGGAGGACCATCAATTAGTTATTAGACAAAAAAATAATAAGAAAAAAAGCAAAGAATTTTTCTTACTAAATGTAGATTGTATTCAATTACAGATCTGCAGAAGTGTAGAATTTGACCTGACTTAATTCCCCAGTTTATTATTTGGGGGCCCCTTCTTTTACAAGAAATAATTCAGATCTTTGGAAGAGCCTCTTGGAGAGAATGTTTTCTAAACTCAGGTTGAAAGGGGAAATAGCTCATTTTAGCTGGAAAACTCCCACTTTTGAAGTCATCTTTGCCCGCTACACCTACCTGTACTTGCTGGAGGAGATAGGAGAAGCATTGCCCCAAATCCAGCTGAACTTACTTTGGAACGAGGATTGAATCTATCAAGGAGATTCCTTTAATGAATTAGAAAAAAAAAATCCTTTACAAGAAATTGTTAAGGAGTTGCGCTTATAGATGTGAAAAGTTTGCTAAATCTAGCTGCAGGAACTCAGCTCATTTGGAGAATGCATAAAGAAATTGACAGCATGCGAGGCAAAACACTCAAAAGGTAAATACTTGAATAGCATGAGCCAAAAACAAATCTTGTTTGTCAAACATTGATCCAGGGCCTAGGAGGTGACCCGGTGGACAACACCCTAAATGTGGATTTAGACGTGTTATATGCGTATGCTGAAGCTATTTAGAGATAGCAAAGAATTGAGAGAAAAAGAGATGAAAAACTGGAACAGGAAATGTGTTTACTTGCACATCTTGTACATGGTATACACTTAAGAAAGATGTATGGTTGTCTATCTTCTACTCTGATTGCTATTTAAAGCTATAGATGTGTATACATATATATTACAAAGCCACAAAGGCAGAAAGAGCCATTACGAAAGTTGAAGTCTACATGCATTGTGTGTGTTTTACTGTTGTCAGCCAAATTGGACAGTGGGTGTGAGGTTAGATGTAATCTCCATTGTTGATAAATAAAAGATATTGTTGTTGTAATAATTCCAGCTGCATACATGTGTTATTTGTGAGGTTGCACAGTGTAAGGCACCCCTTCATTGGTATCTCTAATCGTGACTACATCATTTGGTAACAAAGTAAGGCACAACTTTGGGTTAAGCGAGTGAAGATCATAAGTTCTCCATCTTTGTGAAGTGGGTAGAGAATGCAATGAAGCAAGCAAGTGGTGCGATCTGCATAGGATTGCAAGAAGGTGCAGCAATAGGTCCGAGTTTGTGAGAAGACAAGATGTTGCCAAGAAGAGTAGAGCGAGGAAGCATATTAGTCAATAATGTGGCCAGAAGACTTGATGATATCATGGAAATGTTGCTAACAAAGCAAATCGGATTAGCTACATTAGAAGAGGATTCCTCTCAAGGGATGATATAAGTGATGCGGAAGAAGAAACACAAGAAGTGATCGAAGGTGGATTAGAAGTAGGTCCAAGTCCTGAACATTTGGATGATGGAGAAGAAAGGCTTCTCAAAGCCATGTCAAAGAGTGTAAGGGGAGAATGAATGGAGGTTCCATATTTTCCAGTGACATTGAATGCAAAAGAGCTAATTAATTGGTTCACAGAGATGGAAGAGTATTTCGAGTTCAATGAGGTTAGGAATGAGCACAAGGTGAAGATCGTGCGACATTGTGGTGGAAGGAAGTTCAGCTAGAGTGCAATAGGAAAGTTAAAGACAAGATCACCCGATGGGAGCATATGGTTGTGAAGCTCAAAGGAAAATTTATGCCTGGTGATTATTAATCGGATCTATAAAAGAGATTGCAAAATTTACAAAGAAATGAGTTGTGTGAAAGAATACACGGAAGAGTTTTATCGGATCGCAATTCGAGCTGGTCATAGGGAAATGGATCAAGAAAAGGTAGCACAGTATATCAATGGACTGCAGTGAGTGATACAAGATGAGATCAGCATAGTGAAGATGTAGATAGTGGAAGAGGCATACCAATATGCATTGAGAGGGGAGGAGAAGCTGGTGCATAGACAAAATGTTGTGAAGGCTTGAGGGAAGCTCGACGGTCTTAAAGAGCCAATAGCACGTGAGGAGAGTGATGAAGGCACAAGCAATGCAAAAGGGCAAAAAACTAGAGGAAGAACCACTGCCACAAGAGGGAGCGGTTGAGGTGAAAGATTCAACAGTACATGCTTTGGGTTCAAAGACATTGGACATCACACATATAAGTGTCCTCATGCCCATCGTAATGGAAAGAACAGAGGAGGCAATGGAAGTGTGCCAGTTGTTTAAGCAAAAGAAGAGTCAATGGTAACCAATATAAATGAACCTAAGCAATGAGAGAAGTTACTCACAATGAAATCAGTCTTTACGGTTGCGAGAAAGAGAGAAGACTTCCAGCAAGAGAGGTGACATATTTTTTGGATGAGACGCAAGACAAGAGGTAAATCTTGTGCAGTGGTGGTTGATATTGGAAGCACAAATAATTTGGTGTCTGCGGACATGGTGGTGAAGTTGGGATTGGAGCACAAACCACATCCATATCCTTACAGGGTAACTTGGTTGGTAGAAGGACAAGTTGGCATTGTGCGAAAGCGATACAAGGTGGAGATAAAGATTAGTCATTTAACGAACAAAGTTATATGCAATATCTTACCGATGTATGCATGTCATGTTTTGTTGGGGAGACCCTGGCAATTTTGGCCGTGAGGTGTACGATGGGAGAGCCAATACAGTGAGAGAGCGGAAGGATGAACCAAGTCACATTTTGAAGCCATAAAGGGGAGAAGATCGAGTGACACACCAAATTCATTTGGTTGTGCACAAAAGAGAGCAAATTGGCAGAAAAGAAAGCAAAATGTCTAAAATACTACAAAGAAGCACCGCGTCAAGAAGGATGGTTGAAATGTACACAACAGTGTTGCGAGAGACTACAACACAGAAGCGAATAAGGGAAGAGAAGAGAAACAAATATGTTAGTGAGAAGACAGTGTGCAAAAATGTTGCACAAGCAAGGAAGATGTAGAGAAGGAAAGAGACACCCCGCAAAGACAAAGGAGGTCGGCATAAGGAGAGGAGAGGTCAGGTATGAGTATACAGAGACTCGTTTGGTGGAGGTCGGTCCTACACCCAACTACCACCTATTGTTATAAGACTTAAGAGACATAAGGTACCTGTTGGCGGGCAAGCATGTCAAGACCTTACCAGAAGATTAAACGGGTGGTTCTACCACTCAACCCCATGTGTGACTACTTAGCTCCCGCATTTTATTACCTAGGGTGTATGATGCAAGCGCATCCAAGTTCACTTGTAATCCTACATCAACCAAAAAATATGTTAGTTTAGGAAAATAAACTAAGTAGGAAAGTGTGCAAGTTTGAATTGTGTGGCCTTTTTTCTTTGTTATGCACAAGTATTGTCGTGCGCAATTGTCATTGCGTGGTTTTTTACAGCGTACAAGCATGCATGTGTCGTGTTGTTCTTCTGAGCCTATCTGTAAGTGCATCTATGTTTTGTGACATCCGGCACAAGTTTGTTTTTACAACCATATGTTGTTCCAATTTTGTGTAATCTTGCAACGTCTTGTGCAAGAGTGTTTTGTAGAGTCTTTAGGTCAACATCAACACAAATGGAATGAAAGGTTGAAGTCTTGCATGTTCTATTGTGCAAATGGATGATATCTTCGATATGACAATCAAGCATACGACTACAGATGTGAGAAACATTGGGCAATGAGTTTTTTGGTGCCTATTTTGGTTACAAGGTAGTTAGAATTTCATGCAGGAAATTCTTGAAGATATGGTGGCATAGGCTTCTCACATAAATACCATGTGCATTCTTAAAGAAACACAAGTGGCAAGATCACTTGTTGGCCTCGCCGAGATTACAAATGGAAGACAACAATGACTCTCCTAATTTCACTATTGTGTTGTGTTGGCCAAATGAGATGTGCACCCGTAGATCACCAATTAAGAGTTTGGTGTCTCAGCAACAATAATGGGAATGCCTCCAAGGTGTGGGACACTTGGCTCCTTGAGGTAGACCTCCAGAGAAAGCTAGTTCTTATCCTAACCACCCTATGCCATCACTATTCTACTCTAATCTACCAGTTGCATAGGAAAAGGGATGAGAAAACATTAAAGAAAAACATGGTGATGTACCAAGAAGAAAGGGGATCAGCCTCCCTATGAGTTAGCAAGAAAGAGGACAAAACACATATCCAAAACGGCAGATACAAGTCTCTCTCTCTCTCTCAGCATGTATAAGATGCGGTCAATGAAAACCTCACAAATGCTACACACAATAAACCATAACCATAACAGAGAGGTAAGGGACAATTAACACAGACAAAGGGAAAATATAAGCCACAATCATATAGATGTATTAAGAGCTAAAATATACACAATTTGTCATAAACATCATTCAAGACATTTATGCATTTACATAGCTCAAAACCAGAGGCCAGAGGCACTCAAAAGAGTAGAGTAACTTTGCATTCAAGGAAGAGGAACCCCTTATATAAGAACTGATAGCTACTTATAGCAAAAGAAGAGAGAAGAGAGAAGAGCGAAGAGCGAAGAGAAGAGAGAAGGTCAAGAAAGATAATCAAGAATATGCTAGAGTATATCTCCTTTCTCAAGCTTATCCCTTCCACATAGATCAAAGGGATCAGACAAAATTCATAGCTGAAAATATCCGTTCAAAACCACTTAATGCATATTCTCGGGATCTCTGTTAGCACAATGATGGCCCACTACCAATGAATCATGGCTTGGGAATGGCTTGAAATAAACCTTTTTCGCAAAACTTTCATGTGTTTGCAATCAGATTTTATTTTTAATGATTTGATGCCTTTGTCTGCAAGAAATAAGCAGATATTTTGTTCTCAAATTAATCTCCGAGAAAGCACAAATGCATGCAAATGAGATTTGGAGGATGAGTGAAGATTAAGCTACCATTTGTTCAAGGATCATGATTTCACCCTTGGGACCACTATGAAAGCTTATCCTTTTGATCTACAATTGGTTAACTCTTTCCTTTGCGTTTTGGTGGGGCCACGGGGGGAATGTCATCTTTAAAACATCTTCAGAAGAGAATAGAACCTAGAAGCTTCTAAGAGTGATTTGGAAGCCATTTGATCTCAAAATGCGAGCAAAATATGCCTGAGCACTCTGTCACAATTTTCTTATAAATCCCTCAACCATTTTCCCAAAAAACATGCTTAATTTGTAACTCTCTGAATTATCTTTCCAATGGTACCAGCCACTTGTCATTTAGAGCTCTCTATCAAAAGATATCAATGAAAAACCAAAGCTCTATTAGCTGCCTTTGCCCCAGCTGTGATATGCCCGAGCTTCATTTTCCACTAGGCAAAACCGTCAAATTTAACCTCGCAAGCGAACATTGTAGAAAATTTCAAAGTTCACTAATCTCTGCCACGTCTAAACCATACAACGCGTCAGCCATCAATGTTTCGGCACTCGATGTGGAGAGGAAGCGAGGTAACAAAAGTTTGAGACAATTTAGGGCACTCATTGCTGCCATGTGTCACATATGCCACTTGTCAACCATTGACATTCTGCAGAGTTTGGAAGCATGAGACCAAGGCTTGAAATAGTGCAAAGCGTCGATGACCTCCACGTGTCCTTTGTGCCACTTGTCGCTCATCAATGTCCTGCAAAGTTTGGCGACCACAACTTTAACCTTGAGACAATCTCGTATGTTGATTGCCTCCACGTGTCACTTATGCTACTTGTCAACAATTAGTATTCTACAGAGTTTGGAAAGCGGGGCAAAAATTTCAGGTTCTCGGATGTGCAAAATGCCGATGCTTGCCACTTGTCAACTATCCATCAAAGGTAGTGAAAACTATGAAAAGTCACTAAGTTCAAAACCCTACAAAACACGGAAAACCTGATGAGCACCACGTGTCAAATATCCATCATAGGCACGGAAAACCATGAAAAGTGACTAAGTTCGGAAGCTTTGAGATGTTGTTGAGTGGCACGTGGCATTGTTATGATGTATTAAGATTGACAGGCTTGCAAAAATGAGAAATTAAAGGAGTTGAACATCATTTGAATTTTTTCGAGGGAAGACTCCATTCAAATATTGCAAGTTCCTTTTGATTTGACCTGTAAACAATAAAACATAATAAGACAAGCAATTTTAATGAGTTTAAATCACAAGAGTGCCCAAAATTTCAATGGGGTTGAGTTTTGGCAGTATTTTTCGCGACTGAAAGGGGGAATTTGCCTTCTAAATGTAAGAATTAGTGGAATTTGCATCCATTGGGACATGTAATTTATCCTTGAGAAACTTTGAAACTTTGCATCTTCACCTGAAAATCTGAAGGTATTTGGTTGTGAATAGCCCTCTCAAGAGTGATCCACCAAAACCTATTTACAAAAGACAAATCATACATACTTTCAAATGAAATATGCAAGAGTGTGTAAAACATTTATTATGCAAAAAGTAGACATAAGCTACTCCTAATTTAACCATGTACATAACAAATGCATAAAAATCCACAAACAGGATGGGAGAAGTAGCTTCCCTTTTAGGTGAAATGAGGCCACAAGATTGGTTTTGAAGTACCCATGGCATGTGAGAAGAGTGAAAACAAGGTTTACACTTCATCCTCCAAATTGTTAGGTCTAATGGAAGAATACACCATCTCTTACTTAATGTGCTTTATTTGTGAAGGTGCATTAGCCAACTCTTGGTATTTTGAAACTCTTCCTCATGCTCTAAAGTGAAGCATGACATGTGGCAACTCTCACTTAGGCTCTGATTTGACTAGGTATTTGATAGGATACCCAAATTTCAAAACCAATGGACTACCATTTTCTTTTATTTGCACATTATTTTGTTGTGTGTTGGACTCCATAGACATAGCTTGCAGACACATCTTTCTTGACTTTGAAGTCTGTCAAACCCACGATCTCATCCAATGTAGGTTCTACAAGTGAAGACAAAGTTTCATAATCACATTCATCCCCAATGGAAAGCATGAAACTCTCAAAGTCTTCAAGCATGATGGAAAGTTCATCCCAGATGCAAAATTTGCAGCCTCAATGTGTCCCTCATCCACTTGTGGCTTCATCTGAACATCGTTGACAACCAATGACACCTCTTGCTCTTCCTTAGGTTCGGACGAAGTTTTGACAGTAGGACGTCTCTTGTAGGGAAAGAACATGGGTTCAGATGGAGGAATTATGAGCCCTATTGATTTCTCTTTCTCATCCACAACTTCAAGCTCGGAGTACACCTCTTCCCCACTTTTCAAATCTGAGTGACACCTCTAAGTCATAATAGGAATGTAGTCCCCAAGGATGCCAAAAATGCTTTTGTTTATCTTCTGTATCTAATTGATCATCCTTGGTGTTAAATATTTCTTTCTCCTCATCTTTAAGTTCATCAACCACATCCTAAACTATGGATTGATCAATATTAATAGCAGGGATCTTTTGAATGGGTTGAGCTATGATCTCATCGTCATCTTCAGATTCATTCCAATTTGAAATAACTATTTCTTGATTTTTAGTGATGGAGCTTACCTCAGGAGACCATGATGCACTTGCAAGAGATTGGCTGCTACATAGCTTTTGATGAGGAGCTTGTTTGACCTCAAAATCTCTCTCAAAATCTTTGTCCCACTTCTTCAAAGATTACAGGTGCTCTTGTTTGATTTGCTTCTCATCAGGCTGCTTCCCAAATGTGTTGCCACTCTTTCATGCTCTAAAGGATGATGAACATCCTTATCCATCCCCATAGGTTCAAATCCAGGCTTGAACAAGGTTGGCCATTGGCCAAAAGTGTTGGACTGCAAATCACCATGGCTCGAAAATGGTTCTTCAGATGACTTTTGGGGATTGGGTAATACTTTTGGTGAGGGTGGGAGAGTGGTGGAATACTGCTGCAACTTTTCAGGAGGATTGGTTTAAGAAATGACAAGAGGCATATACCTTGGGTTGAGAGTTTCAGATGCTTGAGCAAGAGGCTCATATGTATGGATTTGGATCCAAGAAATGAGGGAAACGGAAGTTCTAGTGCTGATTTTGCAGAGGTTTAAATGGTGAGAAGGTATGTTATCCTTCTTGGGAGGAAGAGTAATCTCTAGGGGGATCCTAAAAATGGCAAGAGGCATAATACTTCTTAGGTTGAGAGGGTTGCAAGGTTTCAATTGATTGAGTGGGAGGACTGTATGAGCATATGGTGAAGGATCACCCCATGGACAGGGTTCCTTAAGACTAGATTGTTTAGTCTCCATATTGTTTCAACCAACTCTAGCATTCTCTTTATGTTTTCCCCCATGAATTGAATCTTTTGCTGAGGACTGTAAGAGGATGGTAAAGGATCACCCCATGGACCAGGATTCCTTAGGACCAGACTATTTAGCCTCCATTTTCAATCAACTCTTGTGCTCTCCTCACTTTTCCTCCATGACTTGAATCTTGAACCGAAAATTAGGATCAGGGATGAAGCCACCTACATCATGTCCATAACCCTTGCTTCTTGAAAACTGCCATATTTAGTAGGATACCCATATACATCAGTATGACCTAGTGCACATGCAGATCCATCATAATAAGGTTCATATCTTTGATATTTTGAGAAACTTGGAGTGAATATAGGGGGATGTGGATAATATCTGTTGTTGCACATGAAGATGGGGAAAGAATTCCAATGAGGGTAGAAATGATAGGCCATGAATGTATAACTTCATGAGAACAAGGAAGGTAATGGATGGAAATGGTCTACAAATGAGAGAAATGGATCTTTTGAATCAATGGAGTTGCCAGGTGTTTGAAAATATGGTTTCAAAAACCAAGTGAGCTAAGAACACACCAAAACTTAGCTGTAAAATTGAAAGAATCATGCATCTTTGCCGTCTAAAGATACTGCAAATATTCAACAAAACACACACATGGAACACTTCAAAGATCCAAGATTTAAACAAAGTGTCCCACAAAGTTCCCACCGGGCGTGCCAAAAAATGTTGTTACTGAGATGTGCACCCGTAGATCACCAATTGAGAGTTTGGTGTCTTAACAACAAAAATGGGAATGCCTCCAAGGTGTGGGACACTTGGCTCCTTGAGGCAGACCTCCGGAGAAAGATGAGCTCTTATCCTAACTATTCTATGCCATCTATCACTACTCTGATCTACCAGTTGCAGGAGAAAAGGGATGAGAAAACATGAAAGAAAAACATGGTGATGCACCAAGAAAAAGGGGATCACCCTCCCTATAGATAAGTTAGCAAGAAAGAGGACAAAACACAGATCCAAAAGGGCAGATATGAGCCACAATCAAACCTGTATCTTTAAATCTAACTCTCACTCTTCTCTCTTTATAAGACAGTGAATAAAAACCTTGTAAATATAACCTACACACATCATGTAACCATAACATAACAGAGAGGTAAGATAACAATAACACAAAGACAAAGGGCAAATACAAAGCCACAATCATAGATGTATTAAGATCTAAAATATACACGGTCTATTACAACATGATTCAAGACATTTATGCATTTACAAAGCTAAAAAACCAGAGGTCAGAGGCACTTGGAATGTTTGGAACACTCAAATTGCGACATAAGTAACCTTGCATTCAAGGAAGAGGAACCCTTTATACATTAGAGTCTGATTGCTTACTACATATAGAGTGAAGAAGAAAAGAGAAGGAGAAGAAGAGGAAAAGGAGAATCAAGAATATGCTAGAGTATATCTCTTTTCTCATGCTTATCCCTTCCACTTAGCAGATCCAGAGGTTTGCAAGGTAAAATGTTCAACTGAATAAGGGGCGCCCAAAACCACTCTTTGGCATATTCCAGGGATCTCTGCAAGGTGTCATGATGATCTACTAACATGAAACACAATTGGGAATGGATTTAAGACATAACCCTATCCATAGACCCTAAGGATATATTTACAAGCAAATCAGATTTTGTTATGATTTGATTCCTTCTCTTGTGAGCAAGATGCAAGCAAATATTTGTTTGAGGATTGATCTTTGAGAAGACACTAATGCAATCCCACGAGATTACGAAGATTAATGGAGATTAAGCTGCCATTTGTTTAAGGATCATGATTTTTCCATTGGGACCATTGTGAAAGCTTATTCCTTTTGATTTACAACTTGTTTAACTACATTCCTTTGCGTTTTGGTGGGGCCATGAGGGGAATATCCATCTTTAAAATCATATTCACAAGAGAATATAATAGTCCTATAAGCCTCGTGAGAGTGATTTGGGAACCATTTGATCTGATTATTTGAGAAAAATATACATTGAAGACTTTGTCATATAGTTTCTTGCACAAATCCCTTAACCTTTCTTCTCTGAAAATAGGACCAATGCAAAGCTCTATGAATTATCATTTCCAATTCTACTAGTCGTTTTTCAATTAGAGCCCCCAATCAAAAGACATCAACAAAAAACTAGAGCTTTGTTCACTAGCCTCTGTCTCGAGCTTTGAAATTCTCGTGCTTCAGTTTCCTTCACTAGGCGAAACCATCAAGTCGATCTATGACAGCATGTGAACAATTCTCACGCGTCAGACCATCAATGTTTCAGAAGTTCAGTGGGGATTTGAAGCAGGGTAACAAATGTTTGAGACTTAGTGCAAGGCCCTTATTGTTGCCACGTATCACATATGTCACTTGTCAACCGTTTGCATAGGGAGAGAAGTTTAGAGGCAACAGACCAAGGCTTGAAGATAATGTAGATCACCGATGACTCTACGACATTGTCCTACAATGCCACTGTGTAACCCATCGTTATTATGCATGAGTTTGGAAGCTGAGAGACTTTAAGCATTGAGACAATGCAGAACATTGATGAATTGCCTCCATATGTCGCTTCATACCACTTGTCTTTCAATCGATATTATGTACAAAGTTAGGAGGAAGTGCGGCATTAAATGTTTGAGGTAGTCCCGTATGCCGATTGCCTCCATGAATGTAAAATGCTCGCCACTTGTCAACCATCCATCGAAGGTGCTGAAAACTATGAAAAGTGACAAAGTTCGGAACCCTACGAAACATGGGAAAACTGAAGAGCGCCACATGTCAAAGATCCATTAAAGGCACTAAAAACCTGAAAAGAAGCTAAGTTCGGAAGCTTTGAGATGTCGTTGAGCAGCACATGGCACTGTTATGATGTATTAAGATTGACGAGCCCACAGCAATGAGAAATCAAAAGAGTTGAATGTCATTTGAACGTTTCAAGGTCAAACTCCATTGAAATCTTCTAAGCTCCTTTTGATTTGGCATGCAAACAAATAGAACAAAAGAAGGCAAGCAATTGTAATAAGTTTTAGTCACAAGGGTGTAAAAATTCAACAAGGTTGAGTTTTGGCAACACATTGTTGGGCCCAACTTGTGATTCGCATCAAGTATGCTATGTTATCGGTCCTTTGGGCCTTATTTCTCATTTAATATTTGCAACATAGTTAATATGTTTATCGGTAAGAAGTAGTTAAGATTAATATTGTAAGCAGTTGATTGTGTTTCTATATAAACACATCACTACACTGGAGAAAGGTATTCAGAAATCTCGTGAGGAAATGGTTTGTGGTGCATTTGTAAGGTGTACTTATAGATTTGTGCACAAGCCTAGGAAGGGTTAGTGGGATTGAATCACTTGGGGTAACATTGTGGTGCTTGATTGTTTGTAAGCCTGTGGGCATTGTGTGTGTTTTACAGTTGTAAGCCAAATTTGGCAGAGTGTGGGAGGTTAGGTGTAATCTCCATTGTTGATAAATAACAGATATTGTTGTTGCGGTAATAATTCCACTACATATTTGTGTTATTTGTAAGGTTGCATGGTCTAAGGCACCACTTCATTAGGATCCCTAACCATGACTGCATCAAAATATCTATCAAATTAGTTTGAATAATTTAAAAGGCTATTTGAAAGTATGGAAATTCCTCTACAAATTTGCTCCTATTTCTACTGTCTAGGAATTTGCACCTGGGCTGGGTGGATTCTAAAAATATACTTCCAAAAATGCCACCAAGCCCGTTCTCATGTAATGTTATAATGCCAACTCGTGTTTTATAGCCTGCAGAACCGCCAAACACTCTCTAGAGGTCCATGGTATCTCCAATAACATCAATCCATATTCACTGGATGTCACACACATGTTTCCAACTGTGCAAACCAATCTGGGCAGATCGGACGTGGAATCATCCAAGCGTGTGCCAAATATCATGTGGCTTCCATCATTAGCTTTGTCAAGATTCCAGACACCTACAAACCAAATAGCTAAGGTCCACTCACAATGCAAGGTAACGCCGAGTGCCAACACCACTTCTTCCTTCGTTTCTAAAGGGGAACAACCCCCCAACTGACACAAGGGGTTCCCCTTGAGAAGTCAAGGGGCTGAGCCTCTGTGGGGTGTCGGGCAATGCCCTGTGGGATAAATTCTACCATTACATTGTGACGCCATTCAACCTAACCACCAAAAGTGAGCAATCATGTGGAAGAGCAACTGTTTCATCTTCCATAACACTTGTTTAGCCTTTGCAGCATTATACAACTATGTATACATATGTATCTACATAGATCATTAATCATTGGATAGTATATCAAAGGATAGGCACATAGCTAGAGTAGGATAAACAAACATACATCTTTCTCAAGAGTATTCCATGTACACGACGCACAAATTAATAAACTTTTCCATTCCAGTTCTATTATCTTTCCCATGCAACTCCATTTGAATGTTCATTTCTGAACAACTACTGAATATTGCTTCCACACACATAACACATCAAGACTCTAATAGTTTACAGTAACTTTCGATGAGAAATTTTGGAAGGTTTCTTTCATAAGCATTTTCTATATGAATAGAAGCCTTCTGAAAGGCCCTCTCTCTGATTGTTTTCTCCTGCTTTGCACGGTTTGGTTTATTTGTGTCTAGTAGGTCCATGTACTCTTGCCCTGCAGTACATGGACCTGCTTCTTATATTGTTTACGTATAAAGGCTTTCATCCATCCATTCTGTCGATCTTGCATTCATTCTGTCTATCTTTAGGTTGCTTCCATTCTGTTTCCCATCCTGCATACATTCAGTTTTTCCTCCGCTGTGTTTCCACCTGGGTGGTTTACGCTGTCACTCCTTCCATTCTGTTTTCCCCTTCTTCCATTCTGTTCCTCCACTTTGTTGTGTCTTCCATCTTCTTGTTTCTCACTGTGAGTTGTGTCCTCCACTTTGTGCCACTATCCTCTCATTCTCTTCCACTATGTCATATTTTTCCCTAGTCCCATTATGTTGCAGAGGTTTTCAGTTTCACATGGTTTCTACACAGTCCTGACTCCTGAGACTGCCTGGAAGAGCTTGTTGTTGGAGTGAAGCCTTGTGAAAAAGTTGGACTTGGTTCTACCTGTGCCATAAGAGTTATATAAAACATTCCCTGTGATCAAAAACAAAAAAAATCAGCAAGCTCAGAAACTTTCCTATGGATTTTAATGATGTATATATCGACACCAATTAAATTAGCCATGATTCCAACAAAGGCTTTTTACATCAGATCAGGTTCACCAGCATCTTTTTAATCTCTCTCATACACATACACTTGGCACAAATGCAGTTTTGGATGGTGAGGCCGAGGGAACAGATGCTATCCCAAATTTATTAGCATGCTTGAAATCAAAAATTTTGACTGCAGATGATTTTCCCAACAGAGGATACACATGGATCCCCGGCTATCCTACCAGAAACATTAAATGGGAAATACAATGGAAAACAGGGATTGGTAAAGTTTGCATGAAAAAAAAAATTGGAAGCGATTTTCCATACACACATATTACATATGTAACAGACCATCTTCTCACCCCAAAGTATGGGCAATTGTCTCTTTCTTGTCAGAACTTTGGTATTCACACATTCCAGCTGGCATAATTGCATGCTTTGTCCCTTCTCCAGGGTGTCTAACTATGTTACATTCATTAAGCTATGGTGTCAAGAATTTATCAAACTAAATATATTATGTCTCCATGCTATAGACAAATCATAAGGTATTAACCCCTTTGGTATCATTAAAATATTAATAGGATAGTGAGAGACATGTGGGATGGTGGATTTTGAAAGCCTAAGGACAAACAAGCATAAAGGCCAACCTTGTTCATAGCGACAGAATAGGGCTAAAGGTGATTATGTATTGAGCGTTCACCTCTGCATTCAGCTAAAACCATCACTGCCATACTCAGCCAGGCTTCCCACTTCTACTTGAAAAAGTCATTCAAACAAATGGCAGCAGCTACCCGGAGCATATTGCAATTTCCATCCACGCAGAGAAACAGTATAAAGATCATCAAAAAGGAACTGTTTTGGTTGGATGCCGAAATGTTTTGGAGCAACCAGGAAACGTTAGCAGCAATCGTTTTCCGTTACGGATGGGCTTCGTGCCCTAAAAAACACAAGACAGAACATGCCCATTGCATTTCTTGCACAGACGTAGCAGAGACAAGATAGTCCTGGTAACTAGGGGATCGCACCTAATTGCAATACAAACAATCCCAGTCCTGTGAACTGATAAAAGTGCAAAAGTCCATTCTCTAGGTGCACAACAAGAGGGTAACCATCAAAATCCTTCAACATATAATCACCTAATACTTGAATTTGGATGTCGTATATAATCACCTAATGTTTTGAGCTATTGAGTCACACTAACCCACATATATTACTATGCCCCGTTTCAAAAACTTGGACTGCAAAGCAATTTTCCAAGAGAGGGTGTACAGTGATCAAGAAAAACAAGATTATTCCGGTAACTCGGGGATTACGCTTGAATGTAGGACGAACAGGCCCATGTACTCTGGAAGGTAGAAGTCCTTTAGTCTCACTTTTAGGTACCCGGCAAGAGGGAAACTAGCCAAAACAAATTCAGAATGTTTTACATATATAACACACCGTGGATTTCATACTCAATCACTTAATGTTTATGTCTAGATAGTTTACAAAGGAACCTCTTGAGCTGATCCTCTAGCAATGCTTCAACATTATCACATGCTCTATAGTTACCTAATGAAAAAATCGTACATTTGGCTTGCCAATAAAATACCAAATCAGCAATTAGGGAAAACAAAATAGATGAAATAAATGGGCAGGCTGTCCTTCGTAATTAGGGCAAGAAGAGATGAAGAAAAATACCAAGACATCTGACTTTGACGAGTATTCCTTGGCTCTCGAGGATGGAATCGACATAAAGCCCTGACCCAGAACAAGTCCCACAAAGAACTGCTCCCTTAGCTTCACACTGCCTGCATCGAGGCCTGCTGCCAATGATTTTTTCGCTCAAAGACAATCCGATCGGTTTCTCGATTATCTCCTCCGGGATTTCCTTGTCGTAGCAGAACAAATTTTCAAGGCTGCGCTTATATTTCTCCACGTTGCGTTCTGGGTTTTCTCCCTTTAAATTTGATGTAGCCTGCAGGAATATTCAAAATAGTGGGTTTTAAAGCTAGTTTAATATCGAAATCAATAGCTTATTCTGGGTGAACAGAGAAAGAAAAACCTGTTTTGATGTGTGCCTTGAGACGGAGCCATTCTCGGGAGTGCTCCAAACGGTGTGTTTGATACTTCTCCTCCCAAATAGCATCGTAGTGAGGGGAGGAGAAGATGAATTTGATTTTATTGATACAGGGTTGACATTGTATGAAAAAGATGAACGTAAAATACAAGTCGAAGGAAGGCCTGTAAGACCAGCCATGTCTCTCTCTGTTTTGCAGGAATGGAAAGAAAGACGAGTATAATTTGGAGAGGCGTAAAATGCAAGTCGTCCTTGATATCGTCATGTGTCCCGGTCTCCTTGAATGCATCGCCTAAATTTATAAAAACTCTTTTCCTCGCGAAGTCGTGGTTGAGAGTTGTATCTTTGTTTCCTATTTAGGGGAGAGGACTCGATATTCGAGTAGGTGTATGTGGATGATCAATATATAACAAAAGAGTATTTGTAGGTGTATCTCCAAGGTCAATAAGTAGTAATTGCACATGAGTTGCAATCAACGCAAGTAAGGTTAGATTGTAAATTTAATATTCAAAATCCGGCAAACAACAAATATCTAAAATCCGGCAACCTATAAACATTGGATCCGCCGGAATTTGACACTTTTCAACAGGAGCATCTTCAAAGGAGAACGCCTACTGGTGAATAAGCTTATTGTGTAAAATGATTACCATCTTTTTATTTGAGATAAAAATTTAAATATGAGGAAAAACATTAAAATTAAAGAAAGAATTTTTCAAGATCAATAGAGGATATTATTACGTTGAAGGCGTTCTAAATGAGATTGAAGCTTGTCGTTGCTCACATCATGACAGAAAATGAAAGGTAACAATTAAGTGAAAATGAACATTGATGTGAAAAATAACAGCATTGATTTAGCAAATAACTTGCCCCTTACGAAAGGCAGGTGTCTTAATACATGTGGTAAGTGTTATGCGATCAGTGATGATGGAGTCCTCTGTCTGTGGAAGTATTTATCACTTATTTGGCTCATGATTTGTTCACACCTACCTCTGTCTCCTCAACGAAGCCTTCAAAGTTCAAATAGTTTAATCTTCCACAAAAATTAGAGAAAGCTAGGAAATAATTTTGATCAGGTAACTGTCGTCATTTTTGAAGACTGTTTACTCAAGTCCGTGAACTCATGCTTCACATCTAGCGATTGTTTTTCCAACAGTAATGACTGTTCATTCATTGTTTTCCCTAAATACCTCAATCATGTTTGAGGTTTAGAAAAATCCAAATAGCCTTTGGCTTTGGGTTTGCTTTTTCATGCCAGAAATTTTATTAGCTCTTGGGAGGTCTATCTTGCATCCTAGTTTCCTCTTGTAATAAGCTTTTTTGTTTGTACAATAGACTTGTGGTTAACTATCTGCATGATCTCGAGAGTTTCATGTATAACTTGAATGTTCTCTCAAAATAATGCCCTTAGTGTTGTAGCACCAAAGAAAAGGAGGACCAACATTACAAATGACACGATAATATGCAATTCAACACAATATAAACAATGTAGCTACACCACTTGTTCACCATAGATGTCATAGGATCACTCAACATTGGGATCTGATCTTCCCGCGGTATCATAATTTACCCTTTGCATGTTGTGGAAATTTTCTAGGTGCCCATTTATTTTTCCTTTCCTAGGACTTATCATTTTTTAAATTTCTCGTCAGCTGCGAGAAAATTTCTTTTGTTTTGGGTTTAAGAAGTTATTGGCATCATCGGTAGGCATGGGAATAATATGTGACAAATCTTCCCTAAAATTTCTATATACACGTATAAATTACAAAGTAAAGTATTAAAAGAATCTACAACCAGGTTACAAGACAAAAAGTTGTCACTAACAAGTTCCAGAAACAATTCTAATCCACTACTAGAACATACTTTTCTTTTATTAATAATTATTAGAGGTCACAAGGTCCAAAATTTAGGGTTAGAAGTTTCAATTAGGTTCAGAGGGAAATTCCTCACCAAACACACTCTCTAACAGGCTTAAAGTTTCAACTTGATTTTTCTCACACTTAACACATTCAAAATTTTCCTAAATTACTCCCATTGGATAGGAAATTTCCTCACCTTTCCAGTGATATAAAGAAGTCCTCCTAACTCCTCATAAAACTCAAGTTATGGGCTGGCGGACCTTGGGAGGAAAATTTTCCCAAGGGCGAGCCTGTGGGCCTAGGGGAGAAAATTTTCCCTTACGTGGGTCGGTGGAGTGGGGAAGAGTTTTGGCATTTTTTCCCTTTTTGGGGAAAAAGAGTGATTTTCCTCCCATGCCCGCGGGCCTGAAGAGGACACGTGTCGGCTTGAGAAAGCTCTGGTGGGAAGTCGGGCCGTCAGAGAGATTTAAGGCATTAAGCCTTTTGGGTTGCAAAACACAAAGGTATAAAACGTTCCATGCCTCCGCCTAAGCCTAAGGCTGCCACGTGTCAAGCCTCCATTGGTTGTGGGCCATGGGGGAGGTGGGGAAACTAAGAAAATTTTCCCAAGATTTTGGGTTTAAAAGCGCTAAGTTGCAAAAGGTTCCGTGCCTCTGCCTATACCTAATGATGAGGCCACGTGTCATCTACCTGATTGGTTGTGGGCGGAGTGGGGGGTAGAGGAAACTTTAGAAATTTTTCCAATTTTTTTCTAAAACGCTAAGTTAAAAAGGGGATCATGCCCATCCGCTGACACCTCATGGTGCCATGTGGCAGCCTCTGATTGGCTACAGGGTAGCAGAGAAAATTTTTGAAAATTTTCCCAAAAATTTTCCTAAGTCCCAAGGGAAAAATTCAGGCCTTGGGCCCGCCAAGGAAATTTTTTCCCAAAATTTAACGCCAAGTGAAGAAAACTTCAGAAGGCCATAACTTTTGATAGAGAGCTCAATTTTGGGAAAATGAGGACTTTCTGGAAAGCTCTCGATGTCCTCTTTGCACTGGAATCATTAATTTTAGATTTTGATAAAGTTTAAGGGGTCAATTTTAAGAAAATGGCTGCAGGCTTATACAGTGCAAACTGGTAAATTTTAACTTATAAATTTGTTCAATTTGATCTTCTCCTTCTCCTCAACATGTCAAATAGACATGGAGGATTGTTCTAAGAAGGTTTTAGGATGTATTGGAAGGTAATTTTCTTGATTGATTTCCAATTCGAATTTTTTACAACTTCTGACAACAAAATAACTCTGAAAGGTTTGGGCCCGATTTTGCAATGTTTGAAGGATTTTTCCTTAAGTGTTTTAGTCCAATTGAGTTCATTTATATCATAGCATGTTAGATTTTAATGTTTCAATGTTATTTATTGTTTGCAGGTTCAAACTGTGCATTTTAGAGGAATTATTTGCCAGTTTTAAAATTCAAAACAGAGATCAATTTCTAAAGGATTTATTTATCATTTTTCATCTTCCAAGTATGGAAATTCATTTCCATTCTAGTCTAATACATTTAGTTGATTTAACAAACCATTTAATAGCTAAAATGCAAAGTCTGATTTCCAATTTTAACATATTTCAAAAGAACAGAGTTACATATATTTCCTTCATACGTATTCTTCTCTTTCAATTTTCCAAACAGAGATTTCAAATCACAATTTGATGATCAATTTCAATACAACAATGCAAATTGATAAAGGTAGTGCAATCATTTATTGATTTCAAAATAAAACTTACAACTTCTTTCTTTCAACTTCAAAATGCATTCATACAGATTTCAATTTCTTCACATTCTTTCAAATGAACAAAAAGAGTATATATCTCTTTTTCATTTCAATTTACAAATTTCATAGCTCCATACAAAGTATCTTTCCATTACAAATAATTTACAAATCATCCACTTCAAAGTGGGAAGGTTACAATGAGATTTTATTTCACATGGAACTGTCAAACTGTCTTTCTCCTCTGCTCCAGAACAACAACATGAAATTTCTCCTTTTGATCACAACAAAGGTAGGGGAAAGGCAACACTCTCCACCCAACCAAGACATCCAATGAAGAGGAGAAGCCATCCTTCTTCATTGGCCCCCGAGCCCCAACCATAATGCAATAAGAAATGTGATTCAACTCATGGCAACAACAGGCTTCCACAAACACACATGCACATTTCACAAATAAAAAACACAGTTCAAAACAAAATGTAGTTTACAACTACATTAAAACATACAAACAAGACTAAGGCTTCATCAAGCAAGCCAAAGGAGCAAAGAACTATGGGGGAAGCTACTTATGCCTCCCAATGGGAATTGGGTATCCACCTGTAACAAACCACCAATATAAAACATCTCCCATATATCCTTATGCCCCCCACAATCCCTCCTTATGCCCCCCACCCTTATGCCCCCCACAAAGTAAGAAATGCAATGCTATTTCTTTTCCAAGGTAGAAACCCAATCCCAACTCCCTCCACATGAATTCTGATGCCACTGGCATTCCCTTATGCCCCCCCACATGGATTCCCCATAGCCTTCTCCTACACCATTCCTAGGCAGTCTACCCAAACAGCCCACAAACATGCTAAAACATTCACACAATAACATGTACATTCATAAAGAAAAAGAGTATTTCAAGAGCCAAGCTCTTACCTCTCCATGATGGAGTTGTCTAAGTTCCAAAAACAAAAAGCTTTCCAATGCCAAAATAATCCAAAATCAACAACCAACAAGCATGCAAGGGTCTCCAATCTCCTTCCAAAAGCAAGAGCTCCACACAACAAAAATTCACCCAAAAGGAAGTATGCAAAATGTTCAACAACCCAAAACAAAGCAAGGAGTTCTAATTTTATAGAAGAGGGAAGAGAAGAGGATGAGGTGGATCCATGTAGGATGCCACATCACACATCCTCAACTCCAACACAAAATTCAAATTCATTCTCCAATGCACAATAAAGAGGTGGGTGAATAATATGACAATAAACTTACACACTCCAAAAAGCCCACACCCCATAAGGACTGAATTTAATAAAATGTAAGAAGAGTGCAATTAAAACTTACAATTAGTCATATCAAAATGCATAAAGAAGGTCTAAATTCAACCCTCCAACCATAGGTATGGTTGGTAAATAATGTTAAGAGGTATGGGACAAGTTTTACTTGTCCCACAAGCCTCCAAAATCAGCCTCCAAGGACAAATTCGAATTTCGAAGGTGGAGTGTTTCACACTCAAAGTAAACTTACACATCACTTACAAGGTCACTTACACATACTTACAACATTTAATACAAAAGCCAACCACTTCACTAATTACTTTCTTATGACATATTGATTTGTTTACTTTAACAACATGATTATTCACAACATTAACACAACATTTAATAACTAATGAAAAAGGGTAAAAGCACCACAAAATAAACACATGCAAACATTAATAAAAGAAACCACATTAATAAATACATAAATCCCCTTGGTCACATTCAAAGGTAATCCCCCCCATGGGAATCCCTAACAAAAACAACACACACACACACAAAACATGTTGCCATGGTGACCTTGTTGAATTCATCTAGAATTCCAATGTGGTTGGTCTCCAATCCCCCGATGTTTGTTGTGATAGTTTAACCTGCAAAACACAAATACCTCCTTCAGCCTCATGGCCATATCAGAACATCCAACATGATATAAATATAATCACAAAATCATCTATACATATGAATCACAACAACATCAAGGCAATCAACAATATCACTTACAATTTATATCAACAACTATATCATCATCATATAATGTCCATTTTCTAGGTCTACTCACAATATCCAAAAATCACATGTCCGAACAACATTCATAATATATCCATGTCAAATAGTATATCATCATCCACATATGAAGTGTCTCTAATAATCATCATGCATCATAACTAAATCAAGATCAACAATAATCCATGGTCCAACATCTAACATCATACTAAATCAAAACCATAATAATGTCCATAATGTAATCAACAGTATCAAGATCAGTATCAAAAGGTGTCAAAGGGAAGTGGGCACTACATCCCCCTCCCCTTAGACTCAACTTCCTCCTGGAAGTCACTGGAACAAATGTGGAAACTGAACTCGTAATAAAGTAGCATCCTCCCATGTAGCTGCAGTCTCATCATATCTGTCCCACTGCACCCAGACCTGATCAATCTCTCTACCTCGAAGGCCCAGGGTCCTGTGATCTATAATGTGATGGGCTCCACCATCACCTGCCCCTGATCCTGCACCTGTAATGAGGTCCAATCCAACACATGAGAAGGATCTACAATATATCTCCTAAGAACTGAAACATGAAACACATCATGTATGTGAGACAAGCTAGGTGGCAATGCTAGATGGTAGGCCAAAGGGCCGATACGCTCCAAGATCTCAAAAGGACCAACGAATCTAGGAGCTAACTTAGAACCTTTTCCATAATGGATAGGGCTCTTATGTGGCCTGACATGAAGGAACACCTTCATGCCCACATCAAAACTACGATCGGTCCTATGCTGATCTGCATACTTCTTCTGTCTGTCATGTGCCTCCTGTAGTCTCTGTCTGATCAATACCACCTACTGCTCCATGTCCTGTAACAAAGCTGGTCCAAGAGAAACCCTATCCTCTAGCCTGTCCCAGCTAAGAGGTGTCCTGCACTCTCTACCATACAAATCCTGAAAAGGAGCCATGCCTATAGAACTCTAAAAACTATTATTGTAGGAAAACTCCACCAAGTACAGGTACTCCTCCCATCTAGACTGCTGATCCATCACATACATCCTGAGCATGTCCTCTAAAATATGATTCACCCTCTCAGTCTGTCCATCTATCTCAGGGTGATATGTTGTGCTGAAAGTTGATTCTCATCCCGAGGGCATGCTGCATGGTAGTCCAAAAATGTGAAGTATACAAAGGATCACGGTCACTAATGATCTTCCATGGAATCCCATGCAACCTAACAATCTCATCCAAATATACCCATGCCACTGCACTAGCTATATAAGTGGTCTTCATTGGAGAAAAGTGAGCCACTTTTGTCAATTTATCAACCATGACCATGATGGCGTTGTGGTGATATCTCGACATCGGTAGCCCAACAATGAAGTCCATGGAAATGGTGTCCCACTTCCACTCTGGTATAGCATGAGGGAAAAGAAGGCCAGCTGGATGCTGATGCTCGGCCTTAACTCTCTGGCACTCTAAACATCATGACACAAACTGGGCCACGTCTCTCTGAAGTCCTCTCCAATGATATAACTGTCTCAAGGTGGCGTGCATCTTCTTCACCCTGGGATGGGCTGAATAGGGTGCATGATGTGCCTCTGCCAAGATGTCCTGCCTCAAGCCTCCATCTCTGGGAACATAAATCTGGCCTTTGTGCCTGAGAAGACCATCTACCTCTAAGGAAAAACCATCAAAATTCCCCTCGAGGGGTCTCTGAGACTCGATCTCTGCTCAAACTGCAATGTAGAAGTTGTCAAGAGGAAGCTGCTGAAGAATCCTACTCTATAAATCTGTGCTCACTGAGGTGGCCATAGCCACATGTCTCTGTCTACTGAGAGCATCTGCCACCACATTCTCCTTCCCTTTCACATGCTCTATCTCCATATCATACTCACAAAGAAACTCCATCCAACGCCGCTGACGAGCATTGAGATTGGGCTGCGTGAAGAGGTGGTGAAGACTCAGGTGATCTGTCCTAAGTGTGAATCTCCAACCAAGAAGAAAGTGCCTCCATCGAACCAAAGTGTGCACAACTGCCACAAGCTCAAGATCATGATTCAGATAATTAAGCTCATAATATTTGAGTTTGTGAGACTCAAAAGCCACTACTCTGCCCTCCTGCATCAACACACCTCCAAGCCCTGCTAAGGAAGCATCCGTGCAAATGAAAAACTCACCATGTGGATCCAGTACTACAAGAATAGGTGTTGTAGTGAGACACTCCTTCAGTGTACTGAAGGCTTGCTCACATCTATCTGACCAAACAAACTTCTTCCCTTTCCTCTGAAGGGAAGTGATGGGGTGTGCAATCCGAGAGAAGTCCTGAACAAATCTCCTGTAGTAACCTGCTAATCCCATGAAGCTGCGCACCTCAGTCACAGTAGTGGGTGCTGGCCAATCCATAATAGCTCTAATCTTGGAAGGATCGATGGTGATACCTTCCCCAGAAATGATGTGACCCAAATACTGCACCTCCATCTGAAAGAATGCACACTTCTCCAAGTTCCTGTAAAGTTGATTTGCTCCCGAAGACACTGAAGAACCTGGCGAAGGTGCCCCTTGTGCTCCTCATGCGTATGTGAGTAAATCAAAATGTCATCAAGGAAGATGAGCATGAAGTGATCTAAGAAGGTCCTGAATACCCCATTCATCAAACTCATAAACACTGCGGGGGCATTAGTCAAACCAAAAGGCACCACTGTGAACTCATAGTGCCCATATCTCGTATGAAAAGTGGTCTTATGAATGTCCACCTCTGAAATCCTCAACTGATGGTAACCTAACTTAAGATCAATCTTAGAGAAAATGTGGCTCCCTTCATCTGATCAAACAAATCATCAATGCGAGGAAGGGGATAATGATTCTTGATCGTTACCTTGTTTAGCTGGTGGTAATCAATACAAAACCACAAGGATCCATCCTTCTTCTTCACAAAGATCACTGGTGCACCCCAAGGGGATACACTAGGATGGATAAGGCCTTTCTCCAAAAGGCCCTCAAGCTGCAACTTGAGCTCACAGAGCTCTGGGGTGGTCATCCGATAAGGTGCTCGTGAGATAGGCTCTGCTCCCGGAACCAGATCTATATGAAAATCAATCTCACGTGGGGGTGGTAACCCCGGTAGCTCCCCTAGAAAGACATCTGCAAACTCTCTCAAAATGGGGTGATCATCTAGCGATGGTCCACTAGACCCATCCTCTGATCTGTCACTGACTGTAACAGCATACATCTGGCAACCCCATCGTACACACCGCTTAAGCTACATAGCAGAGATGGTGTGAATAGAAATGGGTCTCCTGACCCTTGAAATCACTGACTCAACTCCCAGATCATCTGCACAAGATATAATCTTGTGGTAACAATCCACTCTGGCCTTGTGTGCAGACAACCAATCCATACCCAAAATGACTCCATACGAGCCCAAAGGAAGGATATAGAGATCTGAGGTAGTGGTGAAAGGTCCCAAATCCACCACACACTCCTTAACTAAGGAGTCTACAGAGATCTTGGCTCCAGAAGCCATCTCAACATCCCAACTATGACCCTGCCTAACTGCCACCAGCCTGCATTGCTCTACTAAAGATGGTGCAATGAAAGAGTCAGAAGAACCAGAATCAAACAATATAGAGGTAGGAATACCCCCAATGCTACCTGTAGTCTCAATGACTGTACTCTGATGCTCGGCCTGATGGTTCTCAACCACTGCATAAATCCTGTGGCTACGTCCCATGTCACCAACAGTTGGCTCTGAGATCTGTGTCTTACCCTTGTTAGGGTTCTGAGGGCAGTCTCTCCAAAAATGTCCCGCAACTCCACAACCAAAACAACCACCTGATCCTCTCCAATGAGTAGCACCTCCAGTAGGTACTCTGGAAGTCTATGTATGTGGATCCTGATGATCCAGTGGTGGTCTGTTGTGGCCTCTACTGGTGAGCTCCTACTGACTGAGCTCTAGGTCCACCCTGTGTCCTGATGGGACCCCTAGGAGGAGGCCCCATACTCTGACCTCTCTATGCATCAACTCTCTGTGGAGGTCTATAAGGTGGGCAGGACTGCTACTGCTTACTGCTGCTGGGGTCTAAATGATGACTATGAAGAACTCTGGCCACCACATGAGGAGGTAGCTGATCCCCTCAATCTATTGTCCTGCATCTGTTGTATGCGGCTCCGGACTCGGTCTCTAGCCTGCTGGGTCTTCCCCGAGTCTCCTCTGCTATGTAGGCCTTCTCAATGGCCTCAGCTAATGTCTGTGGACAGTGGATCCGAACCACACCTCCGATGTCTAGGTTCAGGCCCCAGATGAACCTGTGGATCTGCACCTGCTCATCCTGCATGTACTCAACATACTGGAGTAGATCCAAAAACCTACTCTCATACTCTGCTACTGAAAGAGATGCCTATCGAAGGTCATGGAACTCATTGATCCTCTGTTGTATGAACCTCCATGACAAATATCTACTCCTGAACCTCTCCTCAAATAGCTCCCAGGTAACTGTCTCAGAATCAACATGGAGCTTCTGCTCCTCTGTCCTCCACCAGACTCCTACTCCATCCCTCAGTAGATGGATCACAACATGAGCTTTTGTGTTGCTAGAACAAGGACAAAGCTTGAAGCATCCACTCAAGCTCACTAGCTAGGCCTCTACCTAAAATCCACCTATGTCACCAGAATAATGTGAGGGTCGAAGCTTCAGGATCTCCCTGATGTGATCTGTAGCTGTGGTCTAACGGCCTCTAGGTCTCTCTGCATGCTCATCCCTAAGCCTAGGGCTTCGAGACCTCTCTCTATGCTCTGAAACTCGGTCACCCTGTCCCCTCTATGGTGACTCTACCCTGGCTGACTCTGCATGGGAGTTCTCTCCTCCATGCTCCTCACTGGGTTGAGGAGATACCTGACCCTCAATGGAAGGGACTCTGTCATGTCTGGCTGCATGTCCTCCTACTGATCCTCCGTGTAGAGCGGCATTAACATCCTGAAGAGTCTACAAAATCTGGGGTAGGATGGCTGCTACAACATGATCTGGTGGTGGTAAGTCTGGGTCTATGTGAAAAGTCTCCTCATCTTGTCTGTGCCTCCTGCATAGAACAAAATGAGAGTTAGTTCATTATTCTAAGTCTTATTCAATTTCCATGTTTACTAAAATATGTAATTTCTAAACTAAGTTGTTTTCTAGATTTAAAAGTGTGCTAGGTTTAAGTTTCATGTCTCAAGTTTTCTAGTGTGCCCAATGGTCCAAGATTTTGAACCACTGCTCTGATACCAAGTGTAACGCCCATTAAAACAACCCACTTGAGACCCAAGAAACAACCTAGGATTAGTTAGGGAAAATTATGGAATAATTTTTTTTATTAAAAGAATCTACAACCAGGTTACAAGACAACAACTGTCACTAACAAGTTCCAGAACAATTCTAATCCTACTAGAATATACTTTTCTTTTATTAACAATTATTAGAGGTCACAAGGTCAAAATTTAGGGTTAGAAGTTTCAATTAGGTTCAGAGGGAAATTCCTCACCATACCCACTCTCTAACAGGATTAAAGTTTCAACTTGATTTTTCTCACACTTAACACATTCAAAAATTTCCTAAATTACTCCCATTGGATAGGAAATTTCCTCACCTTTCCAATGATATAAAGAAGTCCTCCTAACTCCTCATAAAACTCAAGTTATGGGCCGGCGGACCTTGGGAGGAAAATTTTCCCAAGGGTGAGCCTGTGCGGGCCTAGGGGAGAAAATTTTCCCTTGCGCGGGTTGGTAGAGTGGGGAAGAGTTTTGGCATTTTTTTCCCTTTTTGGGGAAAAAGCAATTTTCCTCCACGTGCCCGTGGGCCCGAAGAGGACACGTGTCGGCTTGAGAAAGCTCTGGCGGGAAGTCGGGCCGTCAGAGAGATTTAAGGCATTAAGCCTTTTGGGTACAAAACAAAGGGATCAAATTGATCCCGCACCTCCGCCAATGCCCAAGGCTGCCACGTGTCAAGATTCCATTGGTTGCAGGGGAAAAGGGACTTGTGGGGAAACTTACAGAAAATTTTACCAAAAAGGTTTAAAAGTGCTAAGGGGAAAAACTTCCCACCTCCGCCTATCCCAGATGAGGCCACCATGTGTCATCACCCTATTGGCTGTGGGACTGGCGGGGAGGTGGAGGAAAATTAAGAAAATTTTCCCAAAAATTTTTCTGAAAGTGCTAAGGTTGAAAAAGGATGTCTGCACCTCCGTCGTTGACACCTCATGAGGCCACGTGGCAGCCTCTGATTGGCTATGGGGCGGGGCGGTGGAGAAAATTTTGAAAATTTTCCCAAAATTTTTCCTAAGTCCCAAGGGAAAAATTTGGGCCGCGGGCCCGCCAAGGAAAATTTTCCCAAAATTTAACGCCAAGTGAAGAAAACTTCAGAAGGCCATAACTTTTGATAGAGAGCTCAGTTTTGGGAAAACAAGGACTTTCTGGAAATCTCTCAATGAGCCCTCTTTGCATAGAAATCATTAATTTTAGATTTTGATAAAGTTTAAGGGGTCAATTTTAAGAAAATGGCCTGCAGGCTTATACAAGTGCAAACTGGTAAATTTTAACTTATAAGATTTTTTCAATTTGATCTTCTCCTTCACTCAACATGCCAAATAGACATGGAGAATTATTCTAAGAAGAATTTAGGATGCATTTGGAAGGTAATTTTTCTTGATTGATTTCCAATTTGAATTTTTACAACTTCTTGACAACAAAATAACTGTGAAAGGTTTGGGCCCGATTTTGCAATGTTTGAAGGATTTTTCCTTAAGTTTTTTAGTCCAATTGAGTTCATTTATATCATAACATGTTAGATTTTAATGTTTCAATGTTATTTATTGTTTGCAGGTTTGAACTGTGCATTTTAGAGGAAGTATTTTCCAGTTTAAAATTCAAAACAGAGATCAATTTCTAAAGGATCTATTTATCATTTTTCATCTTCCAAATATGGAGATTCATTTCTATTCTAGTCTAATACATTTAGTTGATTTAAACAAACCATTTAATAGCTAAAATGCAAAGTCTGATTTCCAATTTTAACATATTTCAAAAGAATAGAGTTACATATATTTCCTTCATACGTATTCCTCATTTCAATTTTCCAAACAGAGATTTCAAATCACAATTTGATGATCAATTTCAATACAACAATGTAAATTGATAAAGGTAGTGCAATATTTTATTGATTTCAAATATACAACTTTACATCTTTCAATTTCTTGAATGCAAATAACAGATTTCAATTTCTTTCTTTCAAATGAACAAAACAGAGTATATATATCTTTCACATTTCGAATTTACAACTTTCATAGCTCAATACAAAGTATCTTTCCATTACAAATAATATACAGATCATCCACTTCAAAGTGGGAAGGGTTACAATGAGATTTCATTTCACAAGGAACTGTCAAACTGTCTTTCTCCTCTGCTCCAGAACAACAACATGAATTTTTCCTTTTGGATCACAACAAAGGTAGGGGAAAGGCAACACTCTCCACCCAACCAAGACATCCAATGAAGAGGAGAAGCCATCCTTCTTCATTGGCCCCCGAGCCCCAACCACAATGCAATAGAAGGTGTGATTCAACTCATGGAAACAACAGGCTTCCACAACACACATGCAACAATTTCACATTTTAAAAAATACAGTTCAAAACAGAATGTAGTTTACAACTACATTAAAACATACAAACAAGACTAAGGCTTCATCAAGCAAGCCAAAGGAGCAAGGAACTATGGGGGAAGCTGCTTATGCCTCCCAATGGGAATTGGGTATCCACCTGTAACAAACCGCCAATATAAAACATCTCCCATATATCCTTATACCTCCCCCCCCCCACAATCCCTCCTTATGCCCCCCACAAATTTCCTTATGCCCCCCACAAAGTAAGAAATGCAATGCCATTTCTTTTCCAAGGTAGAAACCCAATCCCAACTCCCTCCACAAGAATTATGATGCCACTGGCATTCCCTTATGCCCCCCCACATGGATTCCCCATAGCCTTCTCCTACACCATTCCTAGGCAGTCTACCCAAACAACCCACAAACATGCTAAAACATTCACACAATAACATGTACATTCATAAAGAAAAGGAGTATTTCAAGAGCCAAGCTCTTACCTCTCCATGAAGGAGTTGTCTAAGTTCCAAAACAACAAGCTTTCCAATGCCAAAATATAGTCCAAAATCAACAACCAACAAGCATGCAAGGGTCTCCAATCTCCTTCCAAAAGCAAGAGCTCCACACAACAAAAATTCACCCAAAAGGAAGTATGCAAAATGTTCAACAACCCAAAACAAAGCAAGGAGTTCTAATTTTATAGAAGAGGGAAGAGAAGAGGATGAGGTGGATCCATGTAGGATGCCACATCACACATCCTCAACTCCAACACAAAAGTCAAATTCATTCTCCAATGCACAATAAAGAGGTGGGTGAATAATATGACAATAAACTTACACACTCCAAAAAGCCCACACCCCATAAGGACTGAATTTAATAAAATGTAAGAAGAGTGCAATTAAAACTTACAATTAGTCATATCAAAATGCATAAAGAAGGTCTAAATTCAACCCTCCAACCATAGGTATGGTTGGTAAATAAAATTAAGAGGTATGGGACAAGTTTTACTTGTCCCACAAGCCTCCAAAATCAGCCTCCAAGGACAAATTCGAATTTCCAAGAAGGTGGAGTGTTTCACACTCAAAAGTAAACTTACACATCACTTACAAAGTCACTTACACATACTTACAACATTTAATACAAAAGCCAACCACTTCACTAATTACTTTCTTATGACATATTGATTTGTTTACTTTAACAACATGATTATTCACAACATTAACACAACATTTAATAACTAATGAAAAAGGGTAAAAGCACCACAAAATAAACACATGCAAACATTAATAAAAGAAACCACATTAATAAATACATAAAGCCCCTTGGTCACATTCAAAGGTAATCCCCCCATGGGAATCCCTAATAAAAAACAAACACACACACAAAAAAACATAGTTGCCATGGTGACCTTGTTGAATTCATCTAGAATTCCAATGTGGTTGGTCTCCAATCCCCGATGTTTGTTGTGATAGTTTAACCTACAAAACACAAATACCTCCTTCGGCCTCGTGGCCATATCAGAACATCCAACATGATATAAATATAATCACAAAATCATCTATACATATGAATCACAACAACATCAAGGCAATCAACAATATCACTTACAATTTATATCAACAACTATATCATCATCATATAATGTCCATTTTCTAGGTCTACTCACAATATCCAAAAATCACATGTCCGAACAACATTCATAATATATCCATGTCAAATAGTATATCATCATCCACATATGAAGTGTCTCTAATAATCATCATGCATCATAACTAAATCAAGATCAACAATAATCCATGGTCCAACATCTAACATCATACTAAATCAAAACCATAATAATGTCCATAATGTAATCAATAGTATCAAGATTAGTATCAAAAGGAACCTAATATTTTAGTTATTGAAGGTGGTGATTGCCCCTATTCGATTCAGAGTTGTTTGGGTTAACAGTAGTCAAAGAGTGGGATGCTTGGGATCCAGTCTGATTCACTCTTCATTGTCCATGTATGTCTTCCAAATACAACCCACTTAATCAAAATCACTTACATCGATTTGTCCCTAATTTGGTTTATCTGGTTAAGGAAAATGGAACCACTCAATTGGTATTTAGTTTCTCTTGATAATTCAAATTCAATAGTGGAACACTACATCAGACGGCTAGGATAATTATGGACTATTTTTTGAACTAGGCAAGAAATTTGGATGTCATCAAACTACTGGAAAATATCAGAAGGTCAAAATTATCTTACATACGACATCACCTTATTGTTATTTCACAAAATCATATGGTTTATATTTTGTAAGGAGTCTTTGTGCAATTGTTATATACCATCTAATTGTAATTAAATAGAAGAGATGGTTCAATATTAAGAAAACATAAACGCGTAAGGATAATGTTTGTTAGATAGCATGACCGACACATGTAGAACACAAGTCATGTCATGACCAGGAACGTGTTCCATAGTGCACTTGCGAATGTTTGCATTTTCAAGGTCTTTAGGTAGTCATTGCAAGATGTCATCAAGATGCTAAAAATATTTTAGGCCCTCATTTAAGCACAACTTGTAGCTACGTGGAAGCTATTAGATTTTTCCTATTAGTTTATTTTGGTCCATTTAAGCACAAATTACAGTCACATGAATAATGCAAGCGATATTGAGACAATAAAGTGGAGCACATATAGTAGATATTATTTGGGCAGGAACAATATGAGTTGTGGAATCTAGGTGTGGGACATACAATTATTTAATCCTCAACTTTTTCTTTCCAACTTTCCATTCATGTATTTGTTTTATCTAATAAATAGAATTTCGTCCAATTGAAAGTCTAGACACCATAGAAAATAAAATTTAAAAAATAGCAAATCCTATTTTCCTCATATTTTCTAAACAAAATCCATTTCTTTCAGTTATATAAGTGCTGGGTGTTGGCGCCATAAAACTAACGGACAAGGTAATATCACTTAGTGACCCCGCCATGTGGCTTAAAATAGAAGCATTACAATTTTAAAGCTCAATACCATTTTTATTAGGTTGACTCATGTTACATTTTGTAGATGCAGTACTTGTTGGTGTTCAAGGTGGAAAGACTCGAGTGTGAATCTTTTGATCTACAACCTACCGCTCACTGCAGAATAATAGAAACAAACCCACAAATAAAAAATCCTCCATTGTGTAAAAAAACACAAACTATAAAAGAAGACACCGTCACTCATATATAAACAAAAAAAATAAAGGCCAACTACGACATGTCCACAAACAATATTGCACAGTATTGGTAGTTGGATTTGTAATATTAACATGTCATTACATTAATAACTTTTTCCCCAAACTAGACTGGTGCCAAAAAATTCTGAGAACACATAGATATTAGATGGATCTAGGTTCTTTGGTTGTTTCCTTATAGTCATATCCGTTCTGTGAATGATTTAAGAGAGCTTGTCATTTCAAAAAGGAGGTCCCATGGAAGGGTCTCGCATTCTTCAACCTTGGAATTCACCTTCTATTATCTATCATGGATCGTTCTCCTCCGCAAACCCTAGTAACGTGAATGTCCGTCTTTCCCATACCCTTTGCTTGGCTTAGTGCTAGCATTGAAGATTGTACTTTCCCCGAGTTTGATTAGATCCATCAACTTTGATCTATATTGGATTTGTAATTGGTTTTAGAATCAATAACCATCGCTTTTTGCATTGAGGGACCTCTGAGTTTGACATTGTATCACATCATGGACCATGTATTGATTATTGTGATTGACAATTGCTTGCATCTAACATCTCTTCACACCTGGTAAGACCACTCGAGTTTGCATCTTCCCTCGAATCGCCCATCGTTCCACATCGTATGTGGTGGTTAAACATTGCATGGGTTAAATCTTCAAATAACTAGATGATGTAGCTTGTAGGCTACATGTGTCCCCATGCTTAAACATACGGGTTGATATCTCTTCAAATTATCCTTGACCGATATCCATGCATTCAACACATTCCATGTATTTAAATTTTTTAGCTTATCCGTAGATTATAATCTTCACACCAACCAATTGAATTATAATCTTTCAACCAATCAACTAAATCATAATCTTCAAATAAAAACATTCCCTTTTTATAACCTAGGACGACCTAGAGGATCGAAGGAGGATATAATCCACACAAAAAAAGTAATTTCCCTTTTGTGTCAATGCCTCAAATATTAATTATTCTAAAAATATTTTCCAAATGCAAGTCTTAGTAATTGTGCCTGTCAAGCATCACAGAAATGCGATGTCAAGGTGTTATGCCATTGATCATTGACAAACACTTTCATCTAGACTACTGATGGGGAAAGCCTAATTACTACTTATATCACTGCAAAGAGACTCTTATTGTAATTTTTCATGGAATCAATGACATAAGGAAAGATAAACAGAGTTTGGGATTCAAACATGTGCAAGATTTTCCTTGGAAGTATTCAATGATCATGGCCTTTCATTCTAAGATATATCCAAAGTATGTTTGCCTCAATGTCATGTGCACCACACCCCCTTTCCCCTTCATATAATTGACATATATGACACATGTTTCATAGATACCTAGTTGTAAGAAAGAGGAATTTTGTTGGTGTAGCATCTGGTTAACATGATGAGATCCCTCTCCACCATCATTTCAAGTTTTTGGTGTGACAGAAAATCGTAACATGGTATCAGAGTCAAGCAGTTAAGCACATATGACCTGGAGTAGTACTGGGATGGGTGACCTCCCAGGAAGTCCCAGTGTCATTGCCTCCTAATGTTGTTGGGCCTAATTGGGTGAATACATGGTGGGCCCAGAGCTCATATGGTTGCATCTAAATATATCGTGCAGGGGTGTGTTGGCATAACAACTAGTTAACATGATGAGATCCCTCTCCACCATTAGTTTGAGCTTTTGGTGTGACGACAAATCGTAAGAATTTTTGCATAGGTTCCCTTGACATTTTTCACACTCCTGGGCTTCTCCTACCTCAATCTATTTCTTTATCACCCTCTTCCTCTATTATTAATCTCTCAAATTTAACTTCCTCGATGCATCACCTTTAATGTTTCCATCACACATTTCATGTGTGATTGCTAGTTTATTTTAAGTGAGAAACAATTTGACTATGGTATAAACGTTGCATAGTACAACATCAAAAAGAATCCATCCTCCTCATGTATTTGAAAATGTGACCTAATAAAATGTAATTCCTTTTGTTTTGAATTAAATTAAAGAAATCATTTACATATGACTCAAACATGTGATAAGTACACAAACACATTTATAATTTAATAACTAATAAATGTGGAGGTGACATTTTAAAATGTCTACAAATATGTCTCTATGTATTTGTGGGAAATGTTTTGGAACACAATTTTTTAATTTTCTTGTAAGTAGATGATAATGCCATGGATAATAACAAATTCTCTCTCTATTTAAGATGATGAAATTATTTTTACTTATGCGTATGTAATGATCCAAAAGTTTTGAGTGTCATATTCAAAACACCTCGAATGTGTCCCACCTTGAGTTTCCAACAAAAAGAATATTATTTGATGGTGATGAGGGCTCCTCACCATGTATATTAATGCAAGTGAAACTTGTGTGGGTGCAATGAGCTAAGTTAATGAATAAGGAAGAGATGACATAAAAATTCTTGATTGTTTAACGTGTGGAACCAATTTTGATTACATTTTCAAGAAAAAAAAATTGTCATTTAGATCTTTGAGAATAACTAAATATTATATATTATATATATTTATAACACCTATAATAAAATATATATGTTGAATATAGTTACTATATTATATAAAAAATTATTTAATCTAGATAAACTTAATTTTTTTTTATAGTTAAAGTGGGTTAAAGGGACCCGTTCCCTATTTATAGTAACAGAGACCAAGCCTCGAAAGTTCAAAGCCAAAACAACAAAATACCCAAAAGAACAACTGGATATGCACGAACATAAACCAACACTATTCGAATTACACTATAGCTATAGTACTAAGTAAGAGGGGAATTACTCCCCAGTCTCTAATGAGACAGCAACACTTGAGGCTAAAGACACCCGACCCAAGCAATCTTCTTCCTCTAGTTCTACCTTCACCGCGCCGTCGACTTCAGCATTTTCCCCAACCTAGCCAAAAAAAATCATACGCCCCCTTCGTAGACAACCGCAACTCGGCCCACCCAGATGGGACGAGTTATAGCGGAGCACTGAGTGCCTGCACATTAGGGAGCACAAGGCAGACACGGTTTAGCAGCATGGTCCCGGGCATACACCACCAACTGCTCAGTAAAAGTCAACAGAATGTCAAACCTCTTTTCAAGTTATTTGAAGACACCCACATCCACCCTTGATGCACCCTAAAACAAATCCTTCACATCCCAGAATGCCAAGCAACAGTTCACCACTTCAAAGGCCAAGTTTCCATAGAACGTGGGTCGAAGCTAGTGCAAAGCTAAATTCACCGCATTTGACTTTGAAGGATGAATAATTAGAAATTTTTCTATGAACACAGAGGCAATGCCACTATTGATGCATGAACATCCTTCCGTAGACAGGAAATCACCACCTAGGATGGCTTTGATGGCTTCCATCTCTTCCACACAGGAAAATCGAAAAAATCCTCTTCAGCCAATTATTCGTAATCCTCGATCGAAACACCATCTCATGCAATTTACAACTCAAGGGAATACGCGGAAGAGATGGGGCAACCATAGCCAACAAAAGAAGAAGGAAACAGATGCAAGGAGATACCCTTGGCATTAGCTTTAAATATATCAAACGCTTCACACAAGCGCACCTTTAGGTGGCGGAAACACTTAATTCCACCTCATGCGAAACCAATATCTCTAGTCCTTCCCACACTTTTTCATTGAAGGCCATTTTCTCCCATTTTGTTTGCTCGATCCCTACATTCTTCATCATTTCCAAGCAATGATTACCTTCCTAAAATATGTGCTTAATGTTCCAGGCACTGAATTTCTTGAGTTTACAAATGACCTTTTTGATTGCTAGGTCCAATTTCCAAGGCAAAGCTTTCTTTTTAATGATAACATTCACGATTACTAGCGAACCCCCCTTCAATTTCCAATTTTTCCACCTTTAAGGAGGCCACTAATTCTAGACCCTTGCTCAGAGATATACTTAATATAATAGTAGTTATAAATACCGAATTTTTATTATTTATTATATAGTAACTATATAGTTATGCATATTTAAATAGTATAAATATATTATTACAATTATAATTTAATTATATTTATAATGCATTTATTTCATAATATACATATTTAATATAATTACATTAATTTAAATATTTGTTATATGATAATTTATTATAATATTATACATAATTATATACTAAACTATTTATATACCCAATAAATAGTTATATAAATAAATAGGTATATAAATAAATAATAGATAATTAATAAATAAATATTTAATAGAAAACTTGTATTCATTTAAAGATTTGAAGATATTTATAATGGGAATTTTACAAATATTTATAGTTGTTTTGTTTATATATTTAGGTATGGCTTGCCCAAGTTTTAATTTTGAAAACAAAGAGAAGTGAAGAGAATATTGAAGAGAATATGCTTGACAATATCAAAGATAACTCCATGAAAAAATGACATAAGAAGAAAGACAAATTCAAAAAGAGATTGAAAGAGAAAGACGTGTTAAATGCGGTGCAAAAATTACGATTGAATAACTTGAACCACAAGTGAGACAACATGCAAATGAAATGGTATTATATCGCACTCGAACATCTCAAGATGAAAAACATATATTAAGAAGAAGATTACAAAAGAAAATGTGTTTAAGTACATTCACTGAGGCAGAACGTTAACAATTATAGGAACATACTCGTTAAGCGGCTCAAAGGCATCGTCAAAATAATTCTAATGTTGAGGTTAATTCTAAAGAATTGAATTCGGTAACCATAAACTGTGTTCTATAAACGTCAGATAATAGAGAAATGGATGTTGAAGTAGAAAATAATGTAGAAGATAATGATCAACAAGTGAAAATGACATCACAACCTAGAAGAAGAGAGAAAAATACATTTGACCCAAATGGAATATTTGGGAGAGATTTGAATAATTTTTAAATTATTTTTTAACATGGTCTAGATAAGCTTGCATCACTAAGCATGCGTTATATTTGTCAAGAAATTTATGTTGGAATAAATGTTTCTCAAACACTTAAGTCTTGTATGCAATAGATGTTGACAAGAGAAAGGACATCATCGATTTGTAAGCATCTACCAATATGGATCTTGGGCCTCAACCACTAGAACTTGCAAAATTAACACAAGTTGAGGAAATGTCGATATCCCATGTCAACCCAATCCTACAAGTGATACATGCAACTGAAGGTTAATATAAATATAGAGGACATACAATAAGTTTTCCTCAATAAGTAAAATAAATTGTGAAGGTTTTACCACATCAAATACAAGGTTTATCAATGAATATTCGAAGGAGGGATCAATGTGGAACAAATTACAACTTTACAATAAAAAGAGAGAGGGTATATGGGGCACAAAAATATAAAGTATAAAATGACAAGTTCTATTTAGATGTTCAAATTGATGAAAATGATCTTAATGAACATGCACCCAACTCTGATGAAAATGTCTTTAACAAGCTAAACTTTGTCCATAAGGAGTTTGATTCATATGCGAACAAAATTGTATTGGTAGGTCCAATTATGGAGATGGATCAAAGGAAATATTATTAATAACACAATGTTAATGTCCTCCAAACCACTGAATATATAAGAGAAATGGAGAATTGATTTAATTGATTGATTGGTGTGGGATTGGGGCATCTTCTATCAATAAGTATGTCACATTAGGATTATTAGATATGGCATTCATAACATTATTTCTCAATGGAAGATGTGACTAGCTAGAGCTATGCTTGAAGAGGGTACATTTACATGAGTTTGTCAAACATTTGTTTCAATATAAGAATCATCAGTTTGGATGACACCCACACTTCATATATTATATGATGAACATGATCATGAGACATCGTGCACCCAATTATTTTGCGGTGTTCATAAAAAAACTACAAGATGTGTCAATCACCATCAATGAGTTGCGTGAACATATGGAAAATGTGTCCCACTCCTATCTGGTTGATCATTTGATGTAGTTTGTAACCGCATAAAGGAGAATAAGGTCCTATTAGGAAAAATTTCATGGTGAATTGATTGACATGTGTAAGCTATGAAAAATACACTACTAACAAGGAAATAAAATACCAATAATCGTACCTCCTCCTTCGCGTTCCGTAGCAAACCTCAGAATGGGCTAGGAAACTTGGATTGAGCCCTGATTTTGTGATATGTAGGTGCTTTTCTTCAAGACGGAGCAAGATCTTCCTGCAACAATGATCCTCTTACTTTGCACTGGATGGGAAAAAGGATTATGAGGCTATTTTGGCATTAGGACAAGGCAGAATGATGTTCTTTGCTCAAAGGATGCAAGAACTTAGATATGGCATGAAAGCTTATTCTCCGTGTCTTTAGAGGGGAGGGGTAAGGTTGTATTTATAGCCTGAGGGAGTGATTAGCTTAAATTAATTTAAGTAATCATGGTTTGAAAATGTGGGCAAGATTAAGTGGGTGGTTTGAAAATGTGGGCAAGATTAGGTGGATGGTTTGAAAATGTGGGCAATATTAGGTGAGTGGGGGCCACGAAGAATGGGTGAGGATTTGAATTATATTTTTAATTCATAAGTGGAGGATTTTAGGTGAGTGGGGACCACGAATGGTGGGTGAGGATTTGAATTTGAATTTTTAATTCAATAGTGGAAAAACATGGAGAATAATGACATGTTGTGAGGATTAGATTATTTTTAGATTTGGAAATGGATAATTAATCAAATTATATTTGATTAATTCGAAGTGTATTTTTGTGGGAAATGAGGAAGGGAAATTAATTGATTTAGGATAGATGTGAAATTGGGGTGTCTACATTTGCCCCTCTTTGGAAGGGTACTATGAAAGTAGTGTCCTTTCAAAGAAAGTAGACGGTATGGGGGAAGAATTCAATCTACTTTTTAAAAGGTAGAGTTAATGTTTGTTGGGGAGAATAGAAAGTGGTGAGTGACGGATGTCATGGTATCCTCCAAGAAAAAAATGTCATGAGAAGATGTGATTATGGATAGATGTGGTGATGCCCCCTCGAGAGGATTGACGAGAATGAAATATACGACAGAACTCTCGAAAAGAAGGGAAATGGATTTGGTGGAGAAGAGGACGATAATGGAGTGGAAGAGACTGGAATGACCCGCACGACGCAAATGGAGAAAGGATTCAATCGACCTTGAATGCTAGGTGTGAGGGTGTGTGGGAAAGAGAAAAGGGAATGGATAGGGTTGGGGGTTGATTATGAGAAGAGTAAGGGAGATAGGGGAGGGGAAAAAAAGGAATGAAAGAGGTAGAAATAAGAGAGAGGGATGATAGGGAAAGAAGGGAATGATGAAGGACAAACAAGGAAAAAAGAGGAAAATGACAGAGTAGAGGGTGAAGGGATGAAATAGAGAGATGTGCAAAATGAAGGAAGCAATAGAGATAGTAAAGAGGGATACATGGCAGTGAAATAAATGAGAGAGTGAAGAAAATTAAGAAATGGGAAAGGATAAATAAGAAGGAGAAAACGAGGTGGGAGTAGGGGGTGAAATGGAGGGAAATGGAAAGAGGACAAAAGAAGAAGTAGAACGGAGAAAAAAAAGAAACTATGAGGGGCGAGGAAAGTGTGAAAAAAAGGAGAGAAAGGAAGAGAAACATATACAGAATGAACAAAAAGGTAGGGGTGGTAGAGAAAAGGGGAAGTGGTCAGAAGAAACGTGAAAATTAGGGGAGAGGAAAGGAAGATAGAACGAATACAAGGAGAAGATTGAAGGAATCACGTCATTGCGAGGAAGACCAAGGCAAAGAATATGGAACAGACCGTATGGAGATGCATGTGGAGAGTGGGATGATAAAAAAGACAGGACAACGCTGAACAACCAGGTTATCGATGGGATTGTAAGGGGGAAAGGTGATGGAAAAAGGGGAAGAAGATGATATAGGGGAAGTAAAATAAGACGAGGGATGGGAGAGAGAAGAGGATAACAAAGAAAATGATGGAGAAGGAAGGGAATACAGAAAGGGGGTAATAAGTGGAAAGGAAATGGTAGAAGGAATGTTGAAAGAAGAAAGAGGGGAGGAATGACATCGATTGGAAAAGATATGGAGATGCATGAAATGAGGATACTAGGATGATGGGAAAATAGAAAAAGGATGTATGATGAAGACAATAAAGATAGTGAAGAGGGCAAAGAGGAGATGGAGAGATGGGTAAGAAGCGACAAGAAAGGGTGGGAGTGAGGGAAAAGAATAGGAGAGAAAAGAGAATGGGGGATAGAAGAGGCAATGCCAATGAAAGGATGTTAGGGAAATCCTCTTGACAATGAGTGGTGGGGAAGGGTGAAAGAAAAAATGAAGAAAAAGAGAAAGCGAATGAGGACTGGAAAGGGTAACACCAACAAAGGGACGTTAGGGAAAACCCGTTGCCAATGAGCGGTGGGCTTAGAGGAGGGAAGGAATGAAGGGAAACACTAGAAGGCCCAAGGGAGTGAATGAGGTCGTGCGGAATGAGGATTGATAATTTTTAGGGAAAACCCGTTGACAATTATGAGTGCGGGAAGAGAAGATGATGATGAAAGAATGATATAGGAGTGTTAACAGTAATGGCGAATATGTGTGTGGGTAGAAATGTAGGGGGAATGTGAGAAGATGAAGGGGAAAGAGTGAAAAATATGGGAGGGAGGAGTTAGGACAAAGTGAAAGCAAAGAGAGGATGGGGGTGATGAGGATGAATGAGGTGAGGATGAAGAACCAAGACATGAAAAGAATGGGAAGAAACGGTATGAAGGATGATGGATCAAGGAGGGGAAAATGGGGGAAAAGAATGTGATTGTAAGTAGAAGAGATGAGTTGTATGTTGTAAGAGGATATGTGGAGAAAGGATAATAGTAGGAGGAAAAAGTGGGTAATAGGAGATACCAGGTGGAAGAAGCGATCAACAAAGTGAACTAAGAATGAGGTGGGGGAGAAGTTCACGATGACAAGTTAAGTGTAGGGAGGACCCTGACATAAGATTGTCATGTGATGGAAGTGGTTAAGTAAGATTGCCATGTGAGCAAAACTGGAGATGACAAATGGTCAAGCGAGAAGTGGTGTTTGCGAGAATCGAAAAGGAGATGAAAGGATGTGATAATGGGGAATGCCGAGAAAAAATGAAGGGTGAAGGGTGGGTAGTGATGGGGAAAGGCAAGGAGACAGATCATCCTTAAGAGGGACTCTTAAGTGAGATCGCCATGCTGGGTGAGTGGTTAAGTAAGATTGCCAAGCGGAGGAGGGTGATAGTGGTGGTAAAAAGATGTGATGATGGGGGAATGAAGAGGAAATATGGTGGTGAGATTGGAGAGTGATGGGCGAGTGTAAGATGACATGTCATGCTTAAGAGAATCTCTTAAGTAAGATCGTCATACTGCTGGAGAAGTTTCGTAGGGTCACCCAACCGACAGGGATGATATGCAAAGAGAAATACAAAATGATATTGGAGATAGGGGTGGAATGGTAGGGTGAAGAAGATGATCACGATGAGAAGTGGGAGAAGGAAGATGGGGGAAATATGATGGGATGGGGGAAGGTCATAGGGCAGATTAACCTTAAGTGGAAGTCTTAAGTAAGATTGCCATGCTGGCTGGAATGGTTAAGTAAGATCGCCAAGCTGAGGAGGAAGAAGGATGATGTTAGAGTTGGTGGGAATAGGGTATGACAAAATGGACTGAAGGGGAACCTTCAAGTGAATTTTCCATACTACAAGAGCGTGTAAGTAGGATGACCAGGCATAAGGTGGATTTGGGGAAGGATGAGAAAAGAGTGAGTGAGGTATGCCTAAGTGGTATATGATATGAGATGAGGTGATAATAAGAAAGAAAGGACACAAATGAGTGTAACATGAATGGATGAAGGAATATATGCAGTGGAGGGCGGAGAGTGTGAGGGGAATCCTTAATTGGGATGCCCACGTGGTGAGAGTAATGATGCGGGAATGGGAAGTAGAAGAGGTGGAGTTGGAAGATGTGTTTGGTGGTGATGGTTATTTGATGAGAGGGCAGGTGGTGAAGAAGCTTCTACAGCGGGAAGATCTTAGGGAGAGGGTAAACCTCCACTGAGGATTCCATATAGAAGGGGTTATTAAGTAAGATTGTCAAGCGGGAAAAAAAGGGGTGAAAGGAAAGAATACCAATGGGTGAGAGGGGACAGGAATGGTGAGAAAGGTAATATGGGTATAAGCGGCAGAGGAGTAAAAATGAGAAGTGAGAATGAATGGATAAAATACATGGTGATCATGGTGGGGGAGAAGGAGCTACTGGATAGTGAATGCTACTTGAGAAAGATCGTCAAGTAGGATTCGCAAACTGCAACGGTGATCAAGTAGGATTCGCAAACTGGAGAATGCATTAGTATGGGTGAATGGATGGGGTGCAAAGTAAGATGTTGATCATGCAGGAAGATACTCACGTGACGAAAAGCATCTTAATTTTAATATAGCACATAACAGGATGCATCGTGATATAAAAGATCAGGATGACTAGACTGTAATATGCGTGATAGCATAGACAAGGGCCATCAAAAAGGTTTGATGCCCCAGTACGATATGCAAATGGAAGAGAGCATAGACAGAGGCCATCAAGAAAGTATGATGCCCCAGTACGACATGCAATCAGATAACATAAGAATATTACAGAGAACACCAGGATATATAAAATCAAGATGCCCCCTGTAATATATCAAGATACAAGAAAGCAATTAATAATTTGCCACTAATAATGCAACACAAGAACTAGTAAACATGTCCCTAACATGTTCCACAGTGATGATTGATTAGATGTGCCCCCAAGCAGAGGTACAAAGGATTGGGTCAGTCTCCCCAAACAAGGAAACAATGAGAGCCGGATTTTCCCCAAGCGAGGATTCACGCGAGGAGAAGTGGTTTGAAATTGGTAGTCATAAGGTGGTTGGACCATTCGTTTGGGATAATAGTTCAAAGGATGAACTGTGTTACTTATTGAGTTTTTACAATTTTGTGGATGTTTTTGGTCTTTTGAAAAAATTTCAAATGTTTTTGTATTTTGGATATTTTCTAATGTTTTTGTTTTTGGATTTTTTGATTTTGTAATGTTTGTTTTTGAATTTTATAATTTTTTTGGATTTTCTAATGTTTTTGTTTTTTTATGATGTTTACACTGTGTTTGGATTTTTGACAATTTTCAAATGTTTTTGGATTTTTGGATTTTTACACTGTTTTTGGATTTTTGATGATTTTCAAATGTTTTTTAGATTTTTGGATTTTTACATTGTTTTTGGATTTTTGGATTTTGACACTGTTTTTAGATTTTTACACTATTTTTAGATTTTTGATGATTTTCAAATGTTTTTTGATTTTTACATTGTGATTGACAATTTATGGACCAGAGTGCAGACTTATTTTTGAGAGACGATGTACCATGTTCCGCATTGTAACTTATGCTCAAAATAACATAAATTCACTTTCCATTGGCATGATATGGTGGTGATGATATGATGAAAAGAATTCCAACTCCATTCTTGACTCCACACAACTAGTAAGATGTGTGGGCTCATCACCAAGAATCAAGAAGGACGTAGGAGGTAGATAATGAATATAGAGACAAATGCTAACAACAATCCCTTTGGAAAATTGTGACTCCATTCTTCATAATGGTACTGAACCGGTTTCAAAAATGGCTTTCACTTTATGAGTCACATGCTAGACTTAGACAGTTATGTGGCCTACTGATTGATAAGATATGAGGTTAAGGGATAGTTCTCTCTTCACTTAGGCATCTAAATTACGTGTTTGGGGATTCTATAATTTGTAAGCACTATAAGATTTTGTATTTTTGAAATGACTACCTATGCCTTGCCCCATGCTACTAGTGAGAAGCAAGGGCTCATCACCAAAGGCAAAGTATAGGTGAGTGAATTCCTTTTTGTCTTTTTTTTTTGTTGCTTTGTTTTATTTTATTTTTTTGGAATATTTTGCAATGTTTTTATGCTTGTATGAGAATGACCCTCTACGCTTTGCCCCATGCCACTTGTAAGAGGCAAGGGTTTATCACCGAAGACAAGACGTAGACGAGTAAGGGCATCTTCCTCCATTCCTAGTCTCACACTACTAGTAAGAAGTGTGGGCTCAACACCAAAGACTATGAAGGACGAAAGATGTGACAATGAATTATTCATAAGTTATTGAATTGATGGATTTTTTTACAATAGTGCTTTGTATTTGGGAAGAAACATCTGCCTCCAATCTCAGCCCCACACGACTAGTAGGACGCGAGAGTTCAACACCGAAGACTGAGATGGACGACCAAACGAACTGGGTAACGAATTTTAGAGCTTTGTTATGAAAGAGAGAATGTATTAGAAGGGGATATATTACCATCAGTAAGCTTCTAGGTATGACCATAGAGGAAAGCGACTGAAAGTGGAAGAAGTATGATGCTCACAAACTTAATAGGATTTATATTAGCACTTGTCTCATGATGATAAATATGAAGATGTGATTTTGATAATGAAAATGTCTACCAATGGAAATGAATAAATTTGAATTATTTGGAGATAAGCAAGACAGAAGGAACAATTTACACATTGTTGTTTCCCGGAATATAGAGTGCTTTCAAGAATAGAATTTCTTTAAATGGAATGCATTCATGGGTTTTTTAAGGACTTGGCCTGTGTCAATGGCCAATTTATAAGCTCCAAACCTAAAATTACCTATGATTTTGTTGGGCTCAAATTTGTCTTGTTTGTCTCGTTCCTTGGGTGTGTTCTTTCGAGTTTCTTTGAAAATGAAATGATTGACCTTAAATTTTCTAGGTTTGAATTTTTTATGGTGGTTATGTCGTAGCCAATTTTGATATACTTGAAGATGATCTAGGGAATTAAGTTGTTTTTCATCAAGAAGCTCAAGTTCATTAAGGCGTGACTGTTGATAATAATCTTTATTGATTACATCTTCGAAGGATATTATGAAGGATGAAAATTCAACCTTGACATGTAAAATAGCTTCCCAACTATAAATAAAGTAGAAGGGAGTGGCTCCAATAGGTGTGTGACAAGATGTGCGGTAAACCCAAAGAGTGGGATAGATTTGGTTAAGCCAATAGCTTCCATGTGTGTTGATAATGATGGTTTGTGTTATTTGGTTTGTTGCTTCTATTTGTCCATTAATTGATTGTTTTGAGGATAGATTCATGATTAAAGATGGAAAAAGTGGCGTAAAGATATTCCTGGGTATACTTACCTCATAGAATGTATGCACATAGAAGTCTCTATAGGTGAGAATAATTAGTGATGAGATTCCTGCAAGATCGATTGTTGAAAGCATGATGGACACAATAGGTTGCATTGTCGCAAGTGGCCAAACTCGATGTGGTTGTGTTTCGACAACAAGGCTAGAGATGTTAGGCATAAGAGCCAATATTGGAATGATAGAATCAAACTTAATGGTACTTGTTAATGAAATCTCATCTATAGTGTCTACAGTAATATCAAGGTTTGAAAGGGAGTCTTGAAATGAGATCAAGGTCTCGTTAGATGTTGGAAGAATGTTGTCACCCAAAACAGGTTCAATATATGTTTGGGCTGAAAGAGAGTCTTGAAATAAGTTCAAGTGCTTAGTAGATGTGGGAAGAATGTTGTTATCTAAAACAGGTTCAATGTATGTTTGGCTTGAAAGAGTGTCTTGAAATAAGTTCAAGTGCTCAGTAGATGTTGGAAGAATGTTGTTGTCCAAAACAGGTTAAATGTATGTTTGAACTAATGGAAGGAAATTTGAAGAAGATATGGATTGGTTTGGAATTAGAGAGTCTTGACTATTGTCGTCATGATCTCGTGGAATTTCAGTATATATAAGAGTTTCGACAGTAGTCAACTCTTCATGGAAAGTTGTGGTATTGGATGTGTCGTTGGTTGCAAGAGCATTGTCATCAAGTTCTACAGAGATGACTTCGTCGTCAATTAAGTCTTGGACGTAATTCTTAAATCGTACACATTTATCTATGTGATGACCATCAATGCGATGAAATTCACAGTATGTGTTAGGTTTGTACCAGCATGGCTTAGCTTCCCCTTTGACAAAGGGTTTTGTAATTGGATATCTTATCAGTTTAGCCTCTTTTAGTTGATGAAAAACACTAGAAAGACTTTCTCCAAAGGGGGTAAACTGACGTTGGATTTTACTTGAAGTGATTTCTTCATGAGGTTGTATGATCGACTTTTTGGGTGATTGCTCGCTGATTTGGGTAGCCATATGAGAGAGTTGTGTTGTCATCTTATTCATTTGTTCTAATAGCTCATTGTGTGATGTTTTTCGTGAATTCATCATGTTTGAAAGAGAGGGAAAATGAAGAAAGGTGCGATGAAGAAATCAACCTATTGATTGTGATCTTTGTTTTGGCTTAATTGAGTTTTAACAAGTAAGGCTATAAGAAGTAAGCTCAAACAAGCTACTCGGGATACAAGTGGGATATAACTTAAACAAGCTATGACGAATATGTTGATTGGTTTGGATTAAACAAGCTTAGCAGATGAAAATGTAAGGAGTACACTCAAACAAGGTACTCGATACAAGTGGGATGTAGCTCAAACAAGCTATGATGAATATGTTGATTGGTTTGGCTTTAACAAGCTCTGGATTTTTGATAGGAAGAGTAACTCAAACAAGTGACTCAACACAGTTGTGAACTCAAAATGAGTTTTGAAGGGATTTGTGTCAGATGGGATTTTGTTAAACTTGACAACTGATGAAATAATGAGTGAACTCAAACAAGTCACCCAATGTAATTTTGATATAGCTTGAAACAAGCTATAAAGGATGTTCTGACAATTGATGAGATAAGGAGTGAACGCAAGTCACTCAATATCTATTGGATATAGCTGAAAATAAGTTATGGCAGATGTATTATTAGCTAAAGCAAGCTAATGAAATTGGTGCGATGTTTTGGTCTATGTGGTTGGATTGTTTGGATGTTTTCGCTTGGTATTGAATTGGTCGAGAACTGATTTTTTGTGGAACACAACTAGGGTCTAAAATTTTACAATGAACACATTGATATCAGCCAAGTTTTATGATTAAAACAAAATAAAAATGCTAAACTATTGTGTTTTCAAACAACAAGCAATCATGTGGATTCAATTGTTTTGGCTTATGAGGTAATTTCTTCAGGAATGATCATTGTTTCATGCGATCATACAAGTATGCTGTGAAATGGTGGATGCAGGCTCTTATTACTCTAAGAAGATGCGTCCTCTGATATACCCTAGTCCTGATATACCTAATTCTGTACGGGGACAGAATTGGTACGGGGAACCCTTAGAGCACTGGAGGAGACTCACCAATTCTTACTTACCTGTTTCAGAGTGAATCACCACGTCTAGAACAGGTTTTGTGAAAAGGTGGAAGGTGATGGAGGGATGAATGTGTATGGTGTCCTTATAACTCCCCGAAGATTTACAGGGACGATGCCCAGGCTTCGTTGTTACAGCTATTTAGGCGTGACTCGCATGCGCTGCACGACAGCATTACCTATAAGTGAAGAGCAGCGGCGAGGTAAATACCGAACGCTGTGATGAGACTAGGTCTCAAAGTGCAATGCAGATGCAAATGTTGTTGGTGCGTGGTAGTCAAGTCCACGTCACCGGTGTAGCTTTAGTGGTGATGAAATCCACCTTGTCTACGTACTAAAACAATATGATGAAGTGATTAAACGCAGAGTTCTTTCCAATTTGAAATAAATAACTAGCAGAAAATAATTGTGTACCTGAGCGTACTTTTTGTTTTTTTGGTTTCAGCAATTGTCTTTGAATGGTGGTATTTTTGCGGGATTTTTGTTGTTTTTGTTTTTGTTTTTGTTTTTGACAATATTCCAGTAATGCGGTTCTACAGAAAACAAATTAGTAGTTATCCTGCAAATGAAATGTTAGAAAAGTGATCGTGGTTGTTTTTGATTTGCCAGATCGCTCAAAGGCGCAGGAAAAGAGCATACACAACCAACGACCAAACAAATATTAAGAATATGACAAAGGAAAATAATTATTAAAATGACAGTTGGAAAACAAAGCTAGAGGATCCTGCAATGTTAGAACAAGAAACTAAAAAAAATGTGACCGTTTCTTATTTTCCAGATCGCTCGAAGGCGCAAGAAAAGAGCATACGCGGATACAATTGGAATAGTTTCTAATTTTCTGATTTTCGATTTTTTTAAAAATGTTAATAATTATTGCAATTTAATCATGATTGCGAAATAGCGATAATGATTATTTTCACAAAAAAGAAAAACGATGAAAGAAGAGGCTGAAAACGTTATCTAGAAGTGTTGTCGTGGAAAATTTAAATGTAAGGCAAAAAATTAAAAATAAAAATTGTTTTCTAGAGCTCGAGTGGCCTCACGTTTTTGATTTCCAAGATCACTTTTGAAGTGCGAGGAAAGAGCATACGTGTGAGGATGTTTCGTGAAATAAAAATTAAAAAATAAATAAATAAATAAATAAATAAATCTATAATTTTGTTGTTTTTTTGTTAAAAAGACAGGTGTTAGAAGAAATGAAACCAAATTTTTTTTGTAAGTCTAAATTTAAAAATTATTTTTTCATTACATAGATCTTTTCAATACCTTTCCGTTAAAAAAAAAATGAAGTCATTCCGAGTTCGGGAGTAAAAGTTATGGCTTCCGGAAGATGGGCTACGAGAACGCTCTGAATGAAAATTTTAAACGTGAGAAAAACGTCCCGGGAGTTGGTTTTTTTTATTTTCTGACTTCTATACTTCACCTGAGAAGCTAAAATTTTGACAGCAAGGTTAAAAAAGAAAAATAAACAGAAAGAAAGAGTTAGATCACAAAATGATTGACTAAAATAAAAGAAAAAAATAAATAAATAACTGATTAACTTCCTACAAAGCAGTTATTTTAGCAAAAGGAAATAAATAAATATATTTTCCGGATTGGTTGTCCCATGACACTAAGATGATAAACTAATGATTATTGCTTGTGTTTCTATAGATTACGAGTGAATAGCAAAATCAGAACTACTAAATACCAAGCACCGAGGAGATCAAAGACAGGATGAGCTGCATAGTTTCATTGTTACTATAACCTGTAGATACACCACAAGACACCACACAACAAAAACACTACCCAAAGCGTGAAGTTTAACCAAAGAAGGCCAAAAGGAACAGAAAAGGAAATAATAATAAACAATAATAAACAAAGAACAGATAAAACCACTAATTGAGAAAGTAATGGTAATAGATCGAAAGTAACTGGGTGTGCCAGAATGTAAGCTAAGAAAAATACACTACTAACAAGGAAATAAAATACCAATAATCGTACCTCCTCCTTCGCGTTCCGTAGCAAACCTCAGAATGGGCTAGGAAACTTGGATTGAGCCCTGATTTTGTGATATGTAGGTGCTTTTCTTGGAGCAAGATCTTCCTGCAACAATGATCCTCTTACTTTGCACTGGATGGGAAAAAGGATTATGAGGCTATTTTGGCATTAGGACAAGGCAGAATGATGTTCTTTGCTCAAAGGATGCAAGAACTTAGATATGGCATGAAAGCTTATTCTCCGTGTCTTTAGAGGGGAGGGGTAAGGTTGTATTTATAGCCTGAGGGAGTGATTAGCTTAAATTAATTTAAGTAATCATGGTTTGAAAATGTGGGCAAGATTAAGTGGGTGGTTTGAAAATGTGGGCAAGATTAGGTGGATGGTTTGAAAATGTGGGCAATATTAGGTGAGTGGGGGCCACGAAGAATGGGTGAGGATTTGAATTATATTTTTAATTCATAAGTGGAGGATTTTAGGTGAGTGGGGACCACGAATGGTGGGTGAGGATTTGAATTTGAATTTTTAATTCAATAGTGGAAAAACATGGAGAATAATGACATGTTGTGAGGATTAGATTATTTTTAGATTTGGAAATGGATAATTAATCAAATTATATTTGATTAATTCGAAGTGTATTTTTGTGGGAAATGAGGAAGGGAAATTAATTGATTTAGGATAGATGTGAAATTGGGGTGTCTACAACATGTTACATCAAATTGGTTTACCTATCATTCTCTTCACTTTGAGTGCAGTTGATATGTATATAATTGACGAAGAAAAAATATAATTGATTATCCTCGTATAGTGGCACATTACATGCACCTGTGACATGCCCTTTTCTGCAAGGAGATATTCAAAAATATTTGAGGAAGAGAGGTTGAATTCCTTAGAATATAAATAATGTTACCTATATTGTACAAACATCATTCTATGAATTTATCATTTTAAGTGATGTGCATGTCACATTTTAATTTTCAAATACTTCTCTTACTTTAACTAGATCTCATATATTGTATCACACATTAAAATTTTATGAAGTGTTTCATATCATTTAATAAAGGAAAATGCAATACCCGCAGGTACTACTAACATACCTATCTTAAATAAATGTATCATTATCGAGGCGCCTATATTGGATTTGAGACATAAGTGGAATAGACGCCTCGAGAATGATACCTCTCGACATATTTTACATATATTTATTTAAGATAGGTATGCTAGTTGATGTTAATTGAGAAACAATTTGACTATGGCACAAACCTTACATATTACAACATTCAGAAATAATTCATCTTCCTCCTTGTCATGTATTTGAAAATGTGACCTAATAAAAACCAATCCCTTATGTTTTGGATAAATTAGGGAAATCACTTATATATGAATCAAACATGTGATAAGCACACAAACACATTTATAATTTAACAACTAATATATGTGTAGGTAATATTTTAAAATGTCTCTATGCATTTGTGAGAAATGTTTTGGAACACAATTTTTTAATTTTCTTGTAAGTAGATGACAATTAATGTCATGGATAATAACAAATTCTCTATTTAAGATGATGAAATTATATTTACTCCTTTTGTGTATACAATGATCCAAAAGTTTTAAATGTCATATTCAAAACACATCTAATGTGTCCCACCTTGGGTTTCCAACATAAAGAATATTATTTGACGGTGATGGGAGCTCCTTGTCATTTATATTATTGTAAGTGAAACTTGTGTGGGTGCAGTGATATGAATTAATGAATAAGGAAGAGATGACACAAAAATATCTTGATTTTTTAAGGTGTGGAACCAATTTTGATTGTATTTTCAAGAAAAAAATTTGTCGTTTAGGTCCTTGAGAATATCAATGTTTCTCTAATATCAATGTGTTGTCCCGAAATTTTTAATCACTAAAATTTCAAAAAAAATGAAACTTTTCACATTAAGACACTTTACTATATCATTATTCTGCACCATTCTAAGAAGACAATTGTCTTTCATTTTCTCCAATAACCTAGTTGTCGATTGTCACAACGTTGCACTACCGATTTTCCGTCATTGATGTTGCCTAGTCTCGCCTCACATACCTTATTGACTTCGCAAAATGATACTAAACATTAAATTAATGGTTTTAATTTAATTATTTAAAATTAATTAATTGATGACATTGATGTAATTAATGTTATTAATTAATTAACTTTAAATAATTAAATTAACATTATTAATTATACTAAATTTAAATTTTAATTAACATTGTTTAATTCATTATTTAACTAATGTTATTAATTAAATTTGACATTTTTTTTTAATATTTAAGGTGGGTTGAAGGGACCCCATTCCCTATTTACAACAAAGGAGGCATAACCTCAAGTGTAAACAGTCAGCATCCATAGTCATCAAAGTGGCATACTAGTAAAAACCACTATTTATTCTATATTTATATCTATGTTTGAATTATGCTTACTGGGCTACATCAGCAGAAATAATAATACCCACACTAGATAAGTCTTGATCCAACACGGGCCCTCCCATCAGACGCACCATCCTCCGAGTTACTTTTAAGCCAGTCCATGCCAGAGGAAAGAAAATGCATCGCCCGCAGAGGAGGACAAATCACTCCACCAGGTCAGAACAAGTAGCAAGCAGATGCCCCTAGAGCCTTGACGTTGGGCAGTTGAATGCGAATACGCCCCATCTTTTTATTTTTCACATAGGACACGAGGGACTCAAGCAAACTCCAGTAGGACTTTGAAGCGGTGTTTCAAGCTCCGAGAAGGCCGAGACATCACCAACCGATGAGCCCGAGGTGACATTGTGAGCAGGCCATGAAGCCAGTGTTGAAGTTGGCCACCTCCAATGCGAGGTTCCCGCAGAACATGGGGAAAATCCAATGAGCCGGTGCAAATTTTACGACCTCCACCTTCGAAGGATGCAGAACTAACAAGTTTTCCATGAAAATGGAGGTAATACCACTATTTACACTTGGTCACCCCTCTGAATTTAGAAACTCCAGACCCAAAAACTAATTTGACTACCTCTAGGTCATCAGCACAAGAGATTAGGAAAGATCTTCCGTATCCTATCATCAGTAACCCTATTCCTGAATGCCATTTCCCGCACGTCACAAGAAAGAGCCAGCATAGGAGCCCTAGGAGGAGCCATTTTGCAGAGTAGAGTGGAATGAATGAGACAAACCGCCCAAATGGCCTTAAATAAGTGCCTCTATGTTTCACACATGGGGAGGCTAGCCTTCGATTTCATAATGAGCCGAGTCCTTCAAGGTAATCATTTACAAGCCCTCCCACGATAGAACATTTATTAGCTACCCTCTCCCCACAATCTTGCTTGACACCTTTATTCGCTAACCATTCAGCACACTAATTGCCTTCTCGGTAAATGTGCTTAATACTCCATTTTTTGAATTTAGACAACATCCATAAGACCTTCTGGACGTCAATATCCAACTTTCATGACACAATATCTTTTTTTTATGATGGCGCTTATAATTATTGTGGAGTCTCCTTTGATTTCAATATTTTCAATATTAAGGGAAGAAGCGAGAAGTAAACCTTTGCTAAGGGCTTGTAGCTTGGCGGCATTGCAAGTGCCCTCCTTGAGTTTGTATGAAGCAGCCTTGAACCACCACTCTAGAGGAATTGTGGATGAGACAACCCAGCACCGGAGGCCCCTAGATTCCCCCTAAAAGCCCCATCAAAATTTAGTTTAAAAAACCCACTAGGAGGGGAGAGCCCATTTTGTGTTTATTCGTAGCCTAGGGAGGAAGATGCAGAAGATTGCATGGCACCATCTCCAGGCTTGATTATCATTGGTCAGCTTCTTTCAAGAAACCTGTCATGGGAAGTAAACGAACAGGATCTAGACCAATTAGTGGACACAGCTTCGGATATATCCCTTTCCAGTCTTAGGAGAACCGATTCTACCGGTACCATATTCCTCCCTAAAAAGTATTTTATTTCTCTCCCACCATATATGCCACAACAGAAGCACCAAACTACATAACCAGATGGAAGAAAAATCCCCTAGGTGAGAATTAATAGGCCAGGCTAGGATAACATACTGGGAGGGATTTAGGCTGGACCCACAAAATGTTAAGCTTGGCACACAACTAGTTCCAACATTCAACAATGAAGGGGAAATGTAGAAGCAAATGGTCTCTGTCTTCCACATCCTTTTTACATAGAAGGCATCTGGTAGGACCTTGAGTACTGATTTTTTTCCTTCTTTCTTGAGTTAAAATCTTTCCTTTAAAGGCCATCCAGGTGAAAATACCAACTTTAGGGGGGCATTGGGAATCCCAACAATCCTTCCATACAAGTTTCTGAGAAGAAACATCCTCATGTAGCAGGAGGTAGCCAAGATGGGGGGAATAAGATCCCAAGGCAGCTGCAGTCCAAACAATTTCATCCTGCTTATTTGAGATCAGAACATGCCTTTCCTGCAAAAAATAGAGAAAAAAATTAGCTTTTAAATCACGAGAGATATTCAAATGGTCCACATTTTTCCATTGCAACACGGAGGAAAGGGAATCATTGAACTCCCCATAGTTAGAAATGAAAGGACCCCATTCACCCAACAGTCCCATTGTAATTTCTTCAAAAGTAGGAGAGTCCCTAAGGGCAGGGTATCCATTCCATGGGTCATCCCAGAAGAGAGCTTTCTCTCCATTGCCCACTCTCCAATCTGCATAAAATATGAATAGAGATCTACATTCAATCATAAAATTCCATATATGTGAGCCCTTAGGAGGGTTTGCCACCTAGAGGATGGACTCAGGAAGGGGAGCACCCAGATATTTCTTCTCGAAGACCAGGATGAGAAGACTGTTGGGATTAGAGATAATCCTCCAAACCAATTTAGCACCAAGTGCTACATTTTGCAAACCCAAATTTAGGATGCCCACATAACCAAGCTCTTTAGGCTTTGTTAATGTATCCTAGCTAATCAGGGGAAGCTTCTTTTCCTCAAAGAGACCTTGCCATAGGAATTTTCTCAAAATTCCCATAACTTTATCAAGAACACCCTTAGGAATTTTAAGAACCAAAAGAAGATACAAAGGAGCAACACATAGAACTAATTTAATCAACATAAGTTTCCCGGTGAGGTAGAGCCATTTACCTTTCCAAGTATTCAGTTTAACATCTAGAGAACTAAGTAAGTCATTCCACAGGGAATTCTTACCTACACCTTTAAACAAAGGAATACCGAGATATTTGATAGGTAGGTGTCCTTTTTTGAAATTTAAGATATTCAGAATTCTTGACTCCGTTTGCAAGGAAACATTAAATAATAAAATGTGGGATTTAGCCACACTATCATCTTTCCCTACTACCTTAGAGTATCTGTCTAAAGAATCCTTTAACTCCTTAGCTTCCCGGGGTGGAGGCCCTGCCAAATAGAAAAGTGTCATCTACAAATTGTTGGTGAGTAAGAGGAGGAATACCATCCGTAATCTTTAAGCCATTAATCTTACCTTCCCTTAATTTGACTTTGATAGATCTTCCAAGGGCTTCTGCCACAAGAATATACAAGAAGGAGGATAGGGGATCCCCCTTCCTAATACCATGATTACTACCAAAGAAACCCTTAGCACTCCCATTAATAAGAATAGAGAAGGAGGGGCCATAAATACAAATGAAAATCCACTCACAAAGGTGCTTGGAGAAGCCAAACTTTAGAAGGACCCTAATGAGAAACCTCCAGTTTAGCTTATCGTAAGCTTTGCTGATGTCTAATTTTAGCATCATACCAGGGGTGTTATAGGAAGAGAGAGAGAGAGTGAGTCAGCTCATGAGACAAGATGACATTGTCAAGGATAGATAGACCAGGCATGAATCCAATTTGTTTCATGAGAAATGAGGGGATCCAAAATAGGTTTCAAATGAAGGGAAATGGCCTTAGAAATGATTTTGTATGACGTATTATAGAGGGAAATTGGCCTAAAGTCCCCGAAGGAGGAAGGTTGATGCATTTTAGGAAAGAGGTAGATAAAGGTATTATTAAACATTTTGAGCACTGAGCGGAATCTTCTTGAAGCCTCAACAGCCACCCATACATCATAACCCACAATGCCCCAAAACTTCTGAAAAAAATCGGCAGGGAAATCATCCAGGCCAGGGGGATTTATTCTTCTCCAAGGAGAAAACAAATTTCTCAATTTCTAAGAAGGAGAAAGGCTTTAAGAGATCTACATTTTGATTCTCAGAGATAAGAGTAGGGATGCCATCCAGGAGGGAGGTCTGCTCAGCCTCAAGGGAGGCAACATCCTTGACTAGCAAGGAGGAGAAGAAATTAACCCCTTCAAAGATGATATCTTTCTACTCCACCAGATGAACCCCTTCACTATTCTTAATTTCTGAAATGAAATTTGAATTCCTTTTTGCTTTTAAAAATGCATGAAATAATTTAGTGTTTCTATCATCGTCCTTTAGCCAGAGATCCTTAGATTTTTTTTCCAATAGATTTCCTCCCTAAGAAGCAGTTATCCTAACTCACCTAAGAGAGCTTTTTCAAGAGAAAAATCTTCTTGGTGCATCTCGTCTCTGAAAACTTTTAGATTAAGTGCTTTCAACTCAGCTTCAACTCTAGCTTTTTCTTGAAAGAGGTTTTTGAAATACTTGACATTCTGCTCCTGCAAATCCTTTTTTAATCTCTTTAGTTTTTGAGCCAGCACAAACATCTTGGAACCCTTGATTTTATAAGAGTTCCACCAAAGGTCGACCCAACCTTCAAGAGAAGCATACCTTAACCACATTAGCTCAAATTTGAATGGGGATCTAGGAAGGGAAACATTTAAATTTATAGATAGGGACACCGGAAAATGATCCGACCCAAACCATGACAAAATGGAACTATCAAGCACAATGTCATTTAGATTCTAGCTAGGACTAACAAAAAATATATCTAGTCTTTCTGCAATGTTGCTAAAGCCATTACACTTATTACTCTAGGTAAACTGGTCCTGCTTAGGCTCTAAATCTAAAAGGGCCCCCTCCCTAATGAAGGAGCAAAAATATTTTTGGGACTGAAGGTTTTGGATGATCCACCCCTTCTTGTCCCTGCTACCACAGATAACATTAAAGTCCCCACCAAGAATGAACATCTGATCACCTAGGGCAAAGACCAAATGAAGAAAATCCCTCCAGATATTTTTTTACCAAATATGCTAGAAGGAGCATAAACATTATATAAAAGAAAATTAAGTAGAGAGCATTGAAAAATTACTCTTACAAGCTACCAGTTGAGGGATTGAGCTTGTAATTTCACCATAACAACACCTTCCTTCCAAACAATTCCAAGCCCCCTGAAAGCATCAATTGAGTCCGAAAAGACTCCTTTCCAGCCTCTAAAAGACCTATTTCAAATGCACTCAGCTTCAACAATGGGTAACTTAGTTTCTTGAAGAAGAACCAGAAAAACATCTCAGGAGAGGATATAATGCTTTATCAAGTGTTGTTTGTTAGAGTAATTAAGACCTCTGATGTTCTAGGAGAAGAACTTCATTGAACACCGGGAAGGGGTTTCACCTTCTTGGGATCAGTAAGATCAAATTTCAGGGTTATTTGCTTCCCTACATCGACCTCCAATTAGGCCACCTCCTGCTTTGAATTTCTCCCCCTTTTACTTGCAGAGCCACATATAACAACCCCCATACCATCTTGACATGAGGCTAGTTTATATGGAACCAAGACGGGAACTAAACCTTTTGGAACAATCTCACCATCTTCCATATTCCTGACTGAGGAGTTGGGTAGATCCAAAGCCCAACAATTATTATTCAAAATCCACCCGTTAAGAGTTTCCATCAAGGAGGCTTTCCCTTGCATGATTCCTTACTTAATTAAGGAGACAAGAGCTCCTGAATCCTTATGAACATCCTCCATCTCCTTTAATAATGAGTGAGGACTTATGTTTTCTGAAAGGCCAACAAGGGGCAATAGAGAGACTACTAGCCCTTCCAAACCTTTTTCAACAACAAAAGACAATGGGGGGAAGGGGTAGAGGATTGAGCCAAAACCAATCTTGATCTAGACGAATGAGAGGAAAAGAGGGATCCATCCTTTTTTCCAAAACCCTGACAATCCTTCTTCAAATGGCCCAAGGGCCCGCAAGAGAAGCACTTAAAGCTCATCCCTTTATAGATTATTTTTGACAATCTGGGGCCCTTAAGAGAAGGAAATAATACATAACTCGATAGTTGGAAAGATAATTCCATATCAACACAAATGCACGCCAAAGGGTTTCTCCATTTTAAAAGAGACGGATTGGAAATAGGCACCCAAGAACCAAGTGAGCTGGAGATGGATTTTAGAGAGGTAGAGTTTCGGAACTCCATGGGGAGATTCAAAAAATTTAGCCAGAGCAGAGCTCTGTGAATAGCTTCCACCTTCGGATTGAAGTCAGGGGACCAAGGTCTCATATATAAGCTAGAGGAGTTTAGAAACCAGGCCCCCCTTTAAAAACTTTTTCCACAGAGGTCACAGAATGAAATAAGACTTGAAAGAAGCCATTCCAAAGAAAGAGGACCTTGAGGTTTCCCTCCTTGCCCCATAACTAGTAAATCCGGTTCTGAATTTTCCTCCTAGAGAATTTGGCACCAATGAATTTGTAGCAAATTACCCTCCTTACTCGGATATCCACAAAGTACTTTTTTATCTCACAAGAAAGATCAACAAGAACCAATTCCTTGGAGATTTTGAATTTGATCATGCCCACCTTGAATTCCTCTAGAGGGCATAGACCACACACCTCTAGCCCACCAGCTGAAGAGGGGATCTCCTTCCCTGAGGGCTGGGAAGAACGGGACCCTTTTCTAGATCAATTTCCTCAATCAGATTTTTTACCACTGAGAACCCTAGCTGCAAGACCAAAAATTTAACGACCATCCTAGGGCCACAAGACCTTACCAACGAAGACACCCTTCCTTTTTCAGAGCTTCCACGCCAAGCCCATTCCATTCCTCTCTGTTACTTAGATCGAGCGGGATCCTGTTTGTGCCAGTGACAACCACCTTTAGCTTAGGCACCTCAAGATCAAAAGGCTCCTCTGCAACGGTCTCTTCAGGCTGCGAAAATTTTAAATTTTGTGGGATTTGTACCTAGGTTACATCACTTACTCCATCTCCCTCCGCCTCCAAAAAATTAACATGCTTCCCCATGTTCCACTATTTCCCTCACCCGTATTGAATTTATCACTTCGTGTAAATGAGGGAAACAATTGTTAGAGGCATGAGATCATTTGACTTCTTCTTCCCTTCTTCACATGTACAAGAAACACTTATTCCCAACACTCATGACTGAAATATTCCAACTTGTGGCAGAGGATTGTAAGTACAAGAACAAGAACACATAAGATTATTCCTTCATCCCTCTAAAACCTCAGGAAATAGTAAATCAAGTAGTATGAATTGAGAATTTAACTAATGGAAACAAATGTCTAGACAGTTGTGGAAAGAGTTAGTTTGAACTAGGTAAAGAGATCTCTTTAGAATTAAAGAAATCAATCGTGTCGTGTATTGCGAGTTTCTGGAATCTAGGCATTTACTGTAGTTTTGATTTTTGGTTGAGTTTATACCCAAATCTCACCATGAATGTGAATACCTACACACCAGGAGAGAAAAACTTGGAGAATGTATTATAAATAAGATTGCAAGCTTGCACAAATCTTAGACCTGTGAACAAATAAAGAGAAAAGGTTAGAAAAGAAAAAAATGATGAAAATTAATAGGTATGCATTGGAAAATATAGTCAAAATATTCCCTAAAGAGCAAGAAAATGAATCCATGTTAAAAGTGAAGAAGACAAAATGTATACGCCTGCCAACACAATGAGAGTAGAATTTAAAATTTGTGCCAGTATTAGAAAACTATGTGAGAGGAGTTTAAATATGTACCAAAGCCAATAAGGAGAAGGGATCACCTACGCAAGAGGAGAATAATTTCTTTGAATAAAATCATGCACTAGAAGATAATAATTTCATATCTGTGTTGGGGAGGAGGAGAAAAAAATAAAATGTCATAAGTGTGTTAAAATCAAGAAGTTTGTGTGAAGAATCAAGAAAATACTTACACAAAAATCAAGAAAAAGCATTGGAGAAAAAGTAATTTTCTGCAAAAGAGAATAAATCGAGCCTTACACATCCTAAAAGAAAGGAAGGGTGAGGCATTCAATTGAAGCAAGTAAAGAGGGTAATGGGAATGAAAATCGTTATGAGTATAGGGTTTGAATTTCAAAGGCAGTGCAACAAAGATTGATGGCTCTCCAAAACTAAGACTTAATGTTTTTCTTTCTAGAGAAATTTAAGGAATGAGTAGAGCACATATACAATCCACTCTCTATCATTATCTGGTTCAAGTGAACAGTCACCTTGTGACCAAGGCTTCACATGTTATTCATGTAGGAAATATTATTGATTATATTGTTGTTGAATTTCCTCCTTTAAGATCCAAACTAGAAGATATATTGTTAGATATTGTCTACAAAGATGATCATGTCCTTAACCAAGGAGATAATAGGCTTGCACAAAATGAATTTGAAGCCATGCAAACAAGGATAAACAATGAAGTCAACCATAAAACCCACACACACAAAAATTGAAAATCCTTCTTAGAAGTGATGAAGATCCAAGCCAGAAGTGTGCCATGAGAAAGCACAAGGATCACAATTGTTGCAAATATTTAATTTACAAAATCATTAAAAAATGAAACAAATTGTATTGCATTGTAAAAAATGAAAATTTTAATAAAATCTTTTTTTAAATTTTTTTTGTGGTTGTAGACATTTAAATGTCGACATAATTAATTCCGATTAATTTGTCCCACAAATATCCTAACATCATCATTATATAATCAATCTCTTTCCTATAAAATACCGCATATACCCTTTATTCTAATTAATTTCATCATTTATCTAATATCATATCATTTCATCATTAATTTCTTTAATTCATTATTATTTCACCTTAATCCTTATTATCATTTTCTAGGAATTTAATATTCATACAGCTACCTACCCACCTACTCTACACCTACCCTACATCTAGCTTCTCCATGTAATCACAACATTAACTCATAATTAAACCTAAACTAATTTAATCCCACCTTCCTTTATTTCTAGAAGCTTCTAATTCTAGAAGCCTCTCTAACTTTCTACTTTTCTCCATTGAATTTTAAATTCAATGGATATTTCTCCATAATTTTAGATATTTCTAATTCTAGAATTAATCCCACCTCCTCTATTTCTAGAAGCTTCTAATTCTAGAAGCCTCTCTAACTTTCTACTCTTCCTCGTTGAATTTTAAATTCAATGGACATTTCTCCATAATTCTATAATTAATCCCACCTCCTCTATTTCTAGAATCTTTTAATTCTAGATGCCTCTCTAACTTTATACTCTTCCCCATTGAATTTTAAATTCAATGGGCATTCCTCCATAATTCTAGAATTATCTATACTCTTCCATCTTCTCATTCACCATTGAATTTTAAATTCAATGAATATTCCTCCATAAATCTAGAATTATCTATACTCTTCTATCTTCTTAGTTTATACTAACCATTGATCTTCCATCTACTTGGCAAGGTCCTAGCCCTCCATTTCTTCTTCCAAAAACTATAAATTGGCATGCAACCTTCCATGGAAGCCAATCTTGAAAAATCATTGAGAGATACATAATCTCAAGAAATCCATAAAAAATCTCTGCCATTTTATTAATCATCCGCAATCTTGAATCCATCATCAATACAATCTATCATCCATTAATCCTTCCTCAAGCATTAATCAATCCAATAAAATCAAAAGGAGGTGCTTCCCAAGTGCCTACTCAAATCTAAAGCAATCAACACATCCTTGGGAAAATCCAATGTAAAAAAGGAGGAGTATTGCATTTTATTAGTAAGTACATGTATTAATTCTCTCCCTCTTTTACATCTCTTGCTCAATCTGAGGTATTGTTGAAAGGATTCAGATAGGAAAGCAATTTTTTTATTTTATTATACTCACCACCAATATTTTCTACATTACATTTTTGGCACCCACCATTTTGAAGACCCAAAATATTTGATATTTTGTATATATCATCTTATGTTTTGTTTTCATTTGCTTGTATATATCCCCCTTGTGTGTTTTTTATATCCCGAAGGTGAAAACATGTATGCTCTCCTCTCGCGTCATATGACGATATTCATGATATGATGCAGGGGCATCTTCAAATAACCTCAAAAAATAAAATCCCCTTGGTTTTGAGGTCAAGGGGGTCAAATTGGGTATATGGAGTCAACAAGGAGTGAGTCTAGGTGGTCTAGAGTTTGGAATTTCAAAAAAAGGAATTTTCCCTCCAAAACATGTAATTCAAAAATTCAAACTTGTAAAAGTGAGTCCTAAGTTTTCTAGGTGGGTAGAATGGTCTAGGAGGTGGTGTAGACTTTCTAGAAGGCATCTTAAGTTACAAAAAGTGAAAAATGATGTTACAAAGCTATGTTTAGCCAAAATGGTAGCTACACTAAGAAAGGGTAGTTACATGATAAGTCATTATGAGATGTAAGGAGTTAGCTAGGAGTGGAAGAAGGAGTTACATGCATAAGGCGTTCGAATATGGAGAGAAAAAGTAAGAGTTTAGAGATCTTCTCCATGAGGATGGAATGAGAAAAGGAGAAAACCATGGATTTATATGAATGGCTTAAATAAGTTGAGAATCTGTTTTGTAGAACTATGACTGTGTATGTGCTTATACTGAGAAATTTTTTGTGTTGTAATGTGCAACGGATATTTTTTTATGTGAAGTCACATTTTTAGAAGTATTAGAGGAAGAAATTCCACAACAAATATTGTTAAGAAAATATAGAACCTCTATTATGTAGGTGTTATTCTAAGTACATGTTGATTATAACTTCTGAATGTGTGTTTACAAGGATTTCTAGTTGCATGATAGTGGAATCTTGTTATGGATCCTATTATTTTATGATTCTTCTGTTGCAATAAGTTGAAACTAAGAGATATCACCTAGGAAGCTTATTACTCATGCTTAAGATTCATGAAGAGACCATACTCTGTTTTGGTAAATCAAGGGCTCCTTAATAGTCTTCAAAGTGAGATGTGATTGTAATAGTCTTTTAATAAGCATCTTGATGAAGGTAATATTGGATCCTCATGTAGAAATTTGCATGGAATGTTAGTGCATGATATTGAGGAGTATCCCCTTTGTAAGCTTGGAATAACCCCATGAAAACTGAGTTGTGACAATAGATGATTGAGTTTTGATGTATCTGGAGTATCTGTAGAATGCATGATTTTTTTGTGCCCATCAAAGGACTATGTCGATGAATATTTACTCAATGAAAACTCTATTTGGGCTAAAGATGCATGTTCTTGAGTGTTGACTAGATAAGGGTTTCAAGAATGCCATGTCACTAACGTGTATGCAGGAAGGAAACTTGTGAATCATGGGTTTAAGCTTCAAGGGAGTCATTTATGCTAGAATAGGAATAGAAGTGGACACTTGATAGTCCTACAAAAAAAACTATAGGTCTTAAATCAATCATTAATGAGAGTTATAACGAAAATTTGCTTCTCGGACTCTACTATTTTTCACAGTTAGGGTTTATAAACAAATGAAGTTTTAAGCCCTAGATCAGAAAGTCCTAGTCTAGAAATTGGAAGAACTGTTTAAAGGGTCCTTAGGAAGATTCAAAAACAAATTTAAATTTTCATTGGATGGGCTCTAAGAAAATCTTGACAGTCCTCTGAGTTGTTTGCTTGCACAGGGTAAGCCTAATTTAAAAGGCTAGATTACAAAGGGAGTAGCAATTATCCATTGAGTTCAACCCTAAAACTTTAGGGGAAGAGGGAAAGGATTAGTGGGTGCTAAAAACCACATAATTTTTTTCTTACAAGAATTTACATCAAAAGTTATAGTGAAAACAAGACTGTCCCAAGGCAATTAAGGACATTGAAAGCCTAGAGAGTAAAGTTGAGATAGAGAGAACAATACAAAGAGTTGGCATCCAAAATTTTGTATGCACCATAGGGGTAATAAAGAATAACCAATGAAGGTTACAAGTTGTTTTGGGTGTTTATATATCACTTGAGGTATGAATATTCTAAGATACTTTTTTTTAAGGGATTTAGAAATTAGTTTTAAATTGTATGGTAGAACTTGGTGCTTTGACTTCCTTGAATCCAGTTTATGGTTGATCCAAGCATGTTTGAAGTGTATGAGAATGTTATAGGAGTTGAGATGTAACAACGAGGCTTGAAGAGTAAGAATTGTAGGTTTTGGACTAGAGGCTAGGGAAGAAGAGCAAAAAGACAATTTAGAGCTAGTTTGGTGCAATTTATGCTTGAGCTCTTTTGAGACCAATTTTTTTGGTGCTAACAATACTTTGAGGTCATGAAATAGGTGAGAGGAGTGGAAAATCCTTGGTGAAGGTTAGAAATCCAAAGTTTGCATATCAAGAGAAAGAGTCAATTGAGAAGCTCGTAGGAATGAATGAGCAAGGTATGTTGAAAGAATAATGAACTAATTGTTGTTGAATGAGGTGTTACAAGGTGTATGCAGGGTGAAAAATTAGGGTATGATGTTTATATGAACCTCTTAAGGTGAACCAAAGCAAGAGCTCCTAATCATAAGCCTATTTTGTCTTAGAATGATCCTTTAATGTAGAGTTATGGTGAAGTTTTGTTGTAGGGTGATATTGAACTTGTTAAATGGACTAAATGTGTAATTAGATATGCATTAGGATCAAAAGTGGATAACCTTCCCCCTTTTTCATTTATATGGGTTGTAGATACCCCAAATTTTTATTCATGTTTCCACTTGTTCCTAATATTATGCTAATACACCCTGTTATTCATCCATTTTTAATTAATTAATTAAATTAATCTCATGTACTCTTTGGATAAATTAATTATTATTAATTAATTAATTAATTAAGTGTGTGCACATTCTAGTCATCTGACACTTGACCAAACTTCACTTAGACTCCACTTTGACTACCCTAGTTAATTGCACTTCTAGAATCCTAGAAAGGTGGGAGTAATTAAAATGCATGTACAACCACCTTTTCGAATGCATATTTTTGCAATTAATTTCATTATTGCCCTTGACACTATTGCAACTTCCCATAATGCTATTTTTAGCATGTTCATTTATATGTGTAACCAATTCCAAATACCTTATGTTTCTATAAATTACAAGATTACCTTCCTTCCAATTCCTCTTGATTTTAAAGCACAAAAGCTCTATTGAACTGTGTCTATAACATTTTCCTTCAAATCTTGGCGAGCACTCAAGAGTACCAAAAAAACACTTATAACATTCATTCTGAAAGGTTTCATAGGAGACCCTTATCTGAGGTTTGCACAAAAGGTTGCTAAGAGGTTTGCATGTTTTGTTTATCTTTCATTTTGGTAATTTTCTTTGGTTACATTTTGGCATGCCCGGTGGGACTCGTACCCATCCTCTAATTTTGTTCTTGTAGTGTTTCTGTGTTGTTGTGTAGGTTTGGAAGCAAACAATTGTGTAGGTTTAGCAACAAGCAACAAGCGTCCTAGATCAAAATAAAAAAATATTTTTGTTGTATTTTGGTGATTAACCGTGTTTTTTGTGTCTGCAGTTCTTTCTTTAGTTCTTTCTTTTTCTTGTTTTTTTTACAGTAGCTTGTTGTGGTTGTACCTGCACAAAACATAATTTTTTTAGATTTTTGTTACATTATAGATTTTCTAACCTAGGTTTTATCCACACACACACACACACATATATATTACAAATCTGAGTATTTCTTAATAAACATTTTTTTAAAAAAAAGAGGAAAACAAACAAAATATAATTGTAAAATAAAAATATTATTATTTTTTAAACCTGAAATCCTACCCATCCACCCCCTCCCTACCTAGCTCATCCAACTTGGTCGAGCCACCTCTCCACTCACCCAACCCATCTCACAGACCTCTCCCCAGCTAAGCCCATCCCGTTCCCTTCCCCGAGCCCTCTACTCTACCCACTCAACCCCTACTACCCCACTGAATCCCTGTTTCTTGTTCCTCACTACCTGTTCCTTCCTCGAGCCCTCTGCTCTACCCACTCAACCCTTACTACCCCACTCCATCCCCGTTTCCCATCCCTCACTACCCATTCCTCGTCGAGCCCTCTCCTTCTCGACCCTTCCCTGGACAACTCACACTTGCCCCTATGCACATCTCCCATCCTCACCTGAGTCCATACCACCCCTCATGAGTCACATTGCTCTCCCCCTACTCTGGTCAAGCCTTCCTTTCCCTCTTACATACCTCTCTTAATTATTTACACCTGCTTTCAAGCAATGTACCTTTTTACCGAGTTGTAAGATACCAAAAAAATTTCAAAAATGCCTCACAAAACTTCAAAAAAATATATAAATTGTTCAAAAATTCACAAAAACAATATAAAATGCCTTGAAAAAACTACAAACAACAATATAAATTTGTTTTGACAAAAAAATTGAAACATACAATCACCATTTCGTTCACCATTTTCTTCACCTGATTGTTCCCAATCATCTTTTCCAATCAATCAAGCCACTCTTTACAATGTAACTTTGCATAGGGACATCTTTTGGCATTGGCTTTCTCTTGGGGGTAACTTGGCATCTGTATATATTTGATTCTTTATTAGAATTTTTACATTGGTGTTTTTTTGTTCACTAGCTTGTTTGCTTGTTTAATATTTGTACATATGGAATTTTGTATTGTCTATTCTTAGCTTAATTTCTTAAGTGTGATAGTTCAAATAACCAGTACTCTGTGTACCTAGAATGCACTCATGGAGCAATTGTAGGAAATTTATTCACATCCTAGTTCATATATACCTTTGGTGTGGTTTCTTCTTTTTTATATTGGGTTTCTTTCTATTGCTTATTTTATATCTTTTTGTCATTTGCACGTGTTGTGTTTTCTTCCTGGTTTATTTAAGTCATGGAATTTCTTTATTTTTTATTTTTATTTGTATTTCCAAACTTGAAAAATCCAAAAAAAATCAAATATTTAAAAAATCCAAAAAAAAAAGTCACAAAAATTCGAACAAACATTCACTACTCACAGAAATCATAAAATTGGAAAACCTTTGAAGTTAATCCTTTAACATCTCAATATAATCTTGATAAATGTCATACTCTTATCTATTACTCTAGTGCTCATGCCAATATTACAACTATCACTTTAAACCCTTTACATGATATGCTAACTCTGCTTGGGGCAAGTCACAGAATTTTTTTTCTTCATGATATAACTTCACCTGGGGCAATTTCAACTTCGATCATTTGCACAATGGATTCAACAAGAGTGTCATAAGGAGTCACTTTGACTCCGCTCTTCCAGTTTGATCCTATTCCCATTTGGGAGCATTTGCATCTACTTAATCATCATTGTGGCATGCATTAGGGGCATTACTGATTTCCTTCTTTTTCAACTTTGTGCTGCATTGTTGATGTTTACTCTTTTTGGACCACTTACAAGTAGTGTGGTCACATCTTGGTTCCTTTATAACCCTGATACTGACACCTACTTTGTATATTGGGTTTGTTTTCTTTTTTATCTTTTCTTTGTTGTGTGTGTTTATTTACACACATCTAGGTTAACCATCTTGATTCTTTCATAATCATGGTGATAATTCTATTGTGCAACAACAAAAATCAGGTTTCTCTAAAAAATTACTCTCCAAATAACACTCATGCTACGAACACAGTCCTTTCCCATCCTTGTTTTAATCCCTTACTTTCTTCCTATCAAGCGGTTGTCTACTGCCTTGCTACATCATCCATCCTCTTGAGGGGGCATTCCTCAACCATTCTGATTCTTAGGGCATCCCAATGCTTTACAATTTTCCAGTCACCGATCCACATGCGTCTACTATCTTTAAAGCACTATTACTCTACAATAACACTTTAAAGAGGGGAAAAGTGTAGAAACCCCAAATTTAAATTCATGTTTCCACTTGTTCCAAGTATTATGCTAATACACCCTGTTATTCACCCATTTGCAATTAATTAATTAAATTGATTAATTGATACAAATTGTACCCCTTTGGATTAATTAAATTAATCCCATGTACCCTTTGTACCCCTTTGGCTAAATTAATTATTATTATTTAATTAAATAATTAAATAATTAATTAAGTGTGTGCACATCCTAGTCATCTGCCACTTGACTAAACTCCACTTAGACTCCACTTTGACTACCCTAGTTAACTGCACTTCTAGAATCCTAGAAAGGTGGGGGCAATTAAAATGCACCTACAACCACCTTTCCGGATGCATCTTTTTGTAATTAATTTCATTATTTCCCCTGACACTATTACAACTACCCATACTGTTATTTTTAGCATGTTCATTTATCTGTGTAACCAATTCCAACTACCTTCTGTTTCTATTAATTACAAGCTTACCTTCTTTCTAATCCCTCTTGATTTTAAAACAAAAAAACTCTATTGAACTGTGTCTGTAACATTTGCCTTCAAAGCTTGGAGAGCACTCAAGAGCACCCATAAAACACTTCTGACATTCATTTTTCAAGGTTTCACAGGAGACCCTTATCTGAGGTTTACACAGAATGTTGCTAAGAGGTTTGCATGGTATATTTATCTTTCATTTTTGTAATTTTCTCTATTTACATGGGTAACATGATGTGGAAGTGATATCCATGCACTTACCATAGTCCTATGAGTCTCGTGATCACGGGCTTCACCTCCACACACGTAGACACACCCCATGTTACATTGGGGTATATAAATTCTTGGAGAGTTGTCATTATGCTAAGTACTCACTTGTTTTAAAAGCAACGTGAAGTGAGGGGCTTCCACGTCCCAATACCCATGCCTTAAACAACATCCTTGTAACATGGAATTGGGCCCCATGTACCGCGAGGTATATCGGGGACTCCCTTAGTGATCTCTTACATATTAGACTAGGAATTTTTTTGACTGCAATCAAACTATAGTGCAAGGAGGCTGCAATCCCTAAGACTACTCACTAGCCGACCCCACATTGACACATAGGTGGAGAGCCAACTTGTGGAACCATCATTGGTGGTATTGAAAGCGACATATAGTTTGATTATAATCCCACTTCACTAGTTAGGGTGTGTATTGAATATTCGTTACTTGCTTGTGAACACCCTCAACCATCCTCTCACCTTAAAATTTTAATCAATCAAACATCATCATAATCAACTACCCTTAATCAAACAATCCCAATCCAAATCCCATCACCATCCTTAATCAACCAACCTAATCTAAATCTAATCCACTACACATCCTATCAAGCCATGGCCTTTGATCCTCAATCCGCATCCTCTCCAAACCAACATCTAAACCCCTAGCTCTATTCTAAATCCATCAACAAAGCTATCCCATCATCCCCCACCCATCAAATTCAATGATCTCTCTTTGATCATAAAATCCCACACATTACCCAACACCTTAATAAACAAATCTCAAATCTCACATCATACCTCAACCAATTTCCTCTTTGCCATCAAAATCAACCATCCCATGTTGATCCTAACATCCTAAAAACCATCCAACAACTCAATCAACAAATATATGATCTTAAATCATGTATCAACCAATCACCTCCTAAACCATCATCTCCCAACCAACCCCATCCATAATTTCCCCTTCCTAATATCCCTACCCCCACCCCATTGACATCTTCTTTGAGGAACCCGAATCATCTCAATCCACACCCAAACTAATCAACATAAACCACTATCCCCACAAGACAATTACATCGAATTTGACTACCTCACTAACTTTGACCTAGACCAAGAGGACCTCCTTTATGTCCTTGCTAATCTAGTCACCAATCCTAAGCCCATACAACCATCCCAAATTCCAACCTCCAAATCCCCTATCAATCATCATGATCCACACCTTCCTTTCATAAAAACTCATGTGGATAATCTACCACCATCTAGAATATCAAATCCTAAATCCAATCATCATAAAACCTATAATTGAGTCCCATTCACATATCCACAACAATCCCAACAACTTAACCCAAAATTATCATCCCCCACATCTCATCTTAGTCCTCCATCATCATCATCTTCATCATCCCAATATAATCCTACGAAATTTCTCCTAGATAGTCCCACATCCCCTAATCCACCATCAAATGCAAACTCTACTCCTATTTCATCCCCTCCATCACCTAAGCCCAATCCTGTCAAAACTATCTTATCCAACGTGACTCCTAAGTCACCCTCACCCCTTTCTAACCCTAATCCTAAAACATATAACATGACTCTTAAGTCACCAACTCCTAAACCTAACAAATCCAATACCAATCCTCTCTCCACCCCATCTCCTACCCAATCTAATGAGGCTCATATGCCACATTCATCTACTTCATCCCCTAAATCGACCAAATTTAATGTGGTTCCTATATCACACCCATCTCCCAAATCTCCTTCATCCCTAACATCACCTAAATCTAATGTGATCCCCATATCACATCAATCCCCTTAATCTAAATCTACTAATCCCAAACAATCTAATATTATGCCAAAACCATCTACCTCAAAACCACATACTCTAACCAATCCAAAATCAACCGAATCTACTTCAACCTCTAAGCCCAAACCATCCACTTCTACCCATAGGCCCAATCCATCCTGTTAATCTTCTAAGACACAAAAATCTAATCTAACTCGTAAATCCAAATCAACCAAAACATCTCATAATCTACCCAATCCTGCACCTTTACTTCCTACTCCTTTAAAACCATTTAATCCAAACCACTTCACTCCTTTAGGGGAATCCTTGACCACCATATTCCATCATCTAAAAACCTTCAACAGGATCATCCATCCCACAAGAAAATCACATGATCAAAACCTTCCCAAACCATCTTGGTATCAGGAACACTATTATTGTGAATTCCATCACATCCATGGACATTTGACCAATTATTGAATGTAATTTAGGTCTTATATCCAAAACCTCATTCACCAAGGTATTATTGTCCTTTTACCTCTTTATCCACCACCTTTCCATCCCAATCATCTCACTAACCATCACTCTACATCCAAACATCGTCATCCATCCAAATCTCATCGTACATCCAAACATCCCTCACCGGCTAAAAACCCCATCCAAAATTTCCCCTTCCTAAGATCCCTACCCCTCACCTAATTGACTTACTCTTTAAGGAACCCAAATCATCTCAATCCACACCCCGACCTAATCAACATAAACCACTATCCCCACAAGCCAATCACATCGAATTTGACTACCTCACTAACTTTGACCTAGACCAAGAGGACCTCCTTTATGTCCTTTCTAATCTAATCATCAATCCCAAGCACACATAACATCCCAAATTCCAACCTCCAAATCCCCTATCAATCATCATGAACCACACCTTCTTCCCATAAAACCTGATGAGGCCATAAATTACTATTATTTTGTCCTTCCAAGTTACCTTTGAAGTGGATTTAAATGTAATCTAGGAACTTATAGTTTTTGTAAGATAGAATATGGGATATATATCTTGTTCATTCTTTATAAATATTTTTTTTAATCTATTTTTTTGACTAATCCTATTGATTATTTGGGAAAAGATGCAATGTATTATGTATGCAGGCCATAAAAGAAAGATAATGCTAGTATTGAGAAAAGTTAAATTTATCATGAATGGTATATCTAAAATCAAATCTAATTCATATTTAGATTCCTCTTGAAAAATTATACAAGTTCAAAAAAAGAATCATCTCAATCTAAGATCGTATGCAAAAGTTATAGTTGTTTTAAGTTTGCAGGCTTAGTTCCAGAACTCGTAGAGTTCGTTCTGAAACTCACAGAGTGAGTTTTGGAACTCGCAGGCTTAGTTCTAGAACTAAGAATATTTTGACAGTTTTTAAGGAATTGTGAAAAATTAGAATATTCAACTATAAAATACAAGAGAGGTTTTTGTTCATAGCAATGTGTTTAAAAAAAACGTCATTCAAATTTGCTACATGTTTTACCAATGGAGAGAGATCTAACTTTTAGTGAGCTGCAGTATGAGGAAAAGTGTATCAGACGAGTGCTAAAAGTTCCATAAACAAAAATAGAAAAGTATGAGAGAGGTTTTTGTTCATAGCAACGTGTTTAACAAAAACCTCATTCAAATTTGCAACATGTTTTACAAATGAAGATAAATCTAACTTTTAGTGAACTGAAGTCCAAGGAAAAAGCGTATCAGACAAGCATCAAAAGTTCCACAGTCAAAAACAACAAATTCAAATGGAAAATCTGAGAAAATTATTTAGTCAAAATCATATTTTGAGGGAAATCCTCCTTCCAATAATGTAGAAGAATAAAATGATTATGATTCTTATTACTAAAAACCAAGGAGAAGATTTGGGAGCAAATCTTCCTAAAATAAACAAGATAAGATTTGACTTCAATAATATATCTCTCTCCATATTTTATGGAGATGAAGATCTTAGTTATTAGGATTGGAATAAAGATAAGATCAGATTGTGTTTCCTAAAATAAGGATTTGGTTGGATGCATGAATTATAAATGCAACCTTCCACACTGAGATATGTAATTCTTTTCCGCAAGTAATCAAGATCTGTTCTTTCTTTCCAATCTTTGGAAGTAAATTTTTTTTGCAAGTTCTGAATTAAAAGTATGAATTAAAGCCTCTTCCAAGGAATGAGCTAGCCACTCATTCCATGGAAGATGGATCAATGTGTTAATGTTTATTTCTTTATTTTTGCAGTTTGCTTTTTGTTACAACTTTCTATTTTTTTTTATGTTATGTAATTTCTTTTATGAACCTGCAGGTGTCCTTTCATCTTTCCTTTATTTTCAACTCAGTAATTTCAATTTATGCAAGTGTGCTTTTAAATTCATGCAAGTGTGTTTATTTCATGCAAAATTTATTTTCTGCAAGTGTGCCTTTTAATTTCCGCAAGTGTGATTTATTTTATGCAAGTTTGGTTTGTGTTTAAAGGAGTTACTTTCCAAGATCTTCTTCTCTTAATGTATACAGCCTTTGGACACTAACCCAGATTGACATTATTAATGGTGAGGATTTATGACCCTCATCAAAACCTCATGTGGATAATCCACCACCATCCAAAATCTTAAATCGTAAATCCAATCATCGTAAAACCTATAATCGAGTTCCATTCACATATCCACAACAATACCAACAACTAAACCCAAAATTATCATCCCCCACATCTCATCTTAGTCCTCCATCCTTGTCATCTTCATCATCCCAATCCAATCCTACAAAATTTCTCTTAGATATTCCCACTTCCCCTAATCCACCATCAAATGCAAACTCTAAGCCTATTTCATACCCTCCATCACCTAAGCCCAATCCTTTCAAAACTATCTTATCCAACATGACTCCTAAGTCACCCTCATACTCTTCTACCCCCAATCCTAAACCATATAATATGGCTCCCACACCACCCTCATCCTCTTCATCCACACCTAATCATATCTTACTACCTTCATCACTTGAACCTAATACTATCCTATCCTCTAATCCTATTTCAAATCCACCATCCCCCAATCCTAAAACATCTAATGTGACTCTTAAGTCATCAACTCCTAAACCTAAAAAATCTAATACCAATCCTCTCTCCACCCCATCTCCTATCCCATCTAATGAGGCTCTCATGCTACCTTCATCTACTTCATCCCCTAAATCAACCAAATCTAATGTGGTTCCTACATCAAACCCATCTCCCAAATCTCCTTCATCCCCACATCACCCAAATCTAATGTGATCCCCATATCACACCCATCCCTTTCATCTAAATCTACTAATCTCAAATAATCTAATCTTAATCCAAAACAATCTACCTCAAAACAACATCCTCCAACCAATCCAAAATCAACCAAATCTACTTCGACGTCCAAGCCCAAACCATCCACTTCGGCCCCCAAGCCTAATCCATCCCCTTCATCTTCTAAGCCACAAAAATCTAAACCAACTCATAAATCTAAATAAACCAAAACATCTCATAATCCACCTAATCCTACACCTTTACTTCCTACTCCCCCAAAACCATTTATCCAAAACCACTTCACTCCTTTAGGAGAACCCTTGACCACCCATCTTACATTATCTAAAAACCTTCAACATGATCATCCATCCCCCAATAAAATCACATGATAAAAACCTTCCCAAACCATCTTGGTATCAGGAACACTATTATTGTGACTTCCATCACACCCATGGACATTCAACCAATCATTGCATGTAATTTAGGTCTTATGTCCAAACCCTCATTCACCAAGGGATTCTTGATGAGACCAAAATGTGTCTCATTATATCACCAAATAACACTCTTATTCTCTCTCTTAAAATCAAGCCTTCAAGTGAATTTAGATGTAGTTTTAAGAATGGATAGACATATTTAAGGTATAATATAGGATTTATCTTATGATCTCTTTAGTAATATATTTGCAATCTAATTGTTATTATTTCTCTGATTTTTTTTTCTAAATTTGGCATGCAATAGTGTGTATAAAAGAGGTCATAAGTAAATTTACTCCAAGTTCATAGATTGCAGCTACCAAAAGTCTTAATGGAGCTACTAAAATTCCCAACTACTGAAAGTCTTCACACAACTACTGAAACAACCATCTACTAGAATTCTTCACGAAGCTACTGAAAGTCCCAGCTAGCGTAAGTCTTTAGTTTGTTCCAAAGTAATGTAAAGGAACACCTAACCTATTCAGCCCACTCTTTTCTTTCACGTCATCAATGAATAATACAAATCCCAACATGTGGCAATCCAAAGTCATGCACGGATGTGGCATTCCAAGAATAATTCAAAGTCATGGACTTAACACTTCTCCATTTTCTCTCCATGTTTTAAGGATGAGAAAATAGTGGAATAGTATTAGGAATGTTGCATAAGTACTCTCCCAATTTGTGTTCCTAGATTAAAGGGATGAGTTGTAGAAATATTCTCCATGATAAGTGGACTATTGTGGTCAAATTTGTTTAGGATTTATTGTCTTTGAATAAATATGCCCAAGAATAGGTAGTTAGTTCATGGTGAGTGGAATAAGTAAAGTTGGTTAGATGCATGAAATATAAATTAAACTCTTCCACACTACTTGTACGTAATCTTTACCAATCATTTTGAAAAATCATTTTATTTTCTCTCCAATATTCTAAGTGCAGTTTTGAATTAAAATCAATTGGAAGCATGATTGAAATCCTCTTCCAAGAGAATGACCAATGGCCATTCATTCCCCAAGGAAGATGGATCTGTTTATTCATATGTTTTTCTTAGTAATAATTTATGTTTACTGTTTATTCCTATTTTAGTGATTATCATTTTTTGTATTGTTTTTCTCTTTGTATGCATAATATTCATTTTCATTCAGTTTGTTATGAAAATGTAGGTGTTTTATTTTATTATCTTTGTTTTGAATTCATCAGATTTCCTTTCTCCTAAGTGTGCATTTCAACTTTGAGACACCGCCTGTGATTTTCCATTTCCACCAAGTGTTATTTCAATTTATGAAAGTTTGGATTGTGTTTGAATGAGTTGTTTTCCAAATATCTCTTTCATCCTATTGGCATACAACTGTCAGACACCAGGCCTAGATTGACATTATTAATGACAGAGAGATTGATGAAACTCAATATCTTCTTTGGCATCATTGTTGGGGGATGAGGTGTTAATAGGAGATTCATAATTTCCTAAGAGATTTCTCTTAGAAAATTTTGTGACATGCAAGTATTTAGTGGTAGTTTCTTTAGCATTTTTATTATCTGCAAATAGATTAAATTTTATTTCTGCAATTTTATTTAGAAACCTGCCAAATATTTCTAAAATAAAACCCCCTCAGTAAAATGGAAACATCATTTCATGTTTATTATTTTCATGCTATTAGGGTTTCCTATTCTAGACACATATTTCTTGTTTGCAATGTATTGTTACTTCTGTCTAAGATTAAATAACATTTCTATTGCATGCATATAAATACAATAAAAAAATAATATTGTAGGTTAGTAGAGGCAAATATTTGTGTGGAATACTTGTGCAAACAACATATGGGAGTTGCTTTTGTCACCGAGGATAGGAATATGCCATGTTGAAGGAAAAAATTTAAAATGTCTTCATGCTTGCATCCATTTCATCTGCAGCTCTTTCCCTATAGGATGACAACAACTTGGTTACCCATGTATTTTGGAAAATGTGATTTTACATGGAACAATATATATAAATTGAATTCCTTGATCTGTGATAAAAAAAATGAATCCATAGTAATAATGAAAGCTATTAGTAAAATAGTAGAAAAATGCAAAAAGGTATGCATGTATTCTGGGTATATAACAACTCATTGGTTGAAGAGTTCAAACATGTAAGTTTGCATGTATTGTTACTTCTACAAATATTAAATAACAATTCATGCATGTAATGACTTAAATAGCAAAAATTCAAAAACATAACTATTGTGTAGGTTAGCATAAGACAAAGATTTATGTGGAATATTTGCGTAAACAAATTGGGAGGAAAGATGCAAAAAGAAATGGGGCAGTGCAGAGGAGGTCAAAGAAAAAGATTCAGTTGATAAGGAGTTTATGTGTGATAAAATAACAATGTTTTCTGATGCAAACTACTCTTATTTTGCAAAGAAATAGCACAAACAATTTTTGGGTTTTTTTCTACACACTATGATATTTCCTAGATCATTTTTAATCACTAATTTTATTTGAAATAAAACACCTAATAGATATTGTTGTTTGAATACACACAACTAAAAAATATAACATTTTGAAGACTGTTCTTTGATCCGAAAATAATCACCCATTATTACAAACCTGAGCTCGGACCCTTGTACTGGCTTTAAATATTTGCTGATGATTTACTCCTTTTTAAGTAATCAATTTAAAAATTCCCTGCAAGACAATAAGACAATTGCACAAAGATTGATTACAGAGTTCGGCAATTTCCTACGTCTCCGGGTTCGTAACTAGAACTCGTTCCACTAGTCAAAACTTGATTAAGTTACATATAGTACTTTCATAAGAAAACCTAATGAGAAACTATATTAATACTTGCTTAGACTAGAATAACCAGACCTTCGGACGACAAGGGTGAAAAATAACACCCAACTTCCACCTTCCTGGCGTACAATATCCTTCGAGCTTCGATCGGCCTTCCCAATGCTATCAATGCGATGCTAGCACTCCGGTCGACAATCCAGGATTTGCAAGTACTTGGTACCCAGCGCTATGGGCTGACTAGGTAGTTTGAATAACTCCTAGCCACAAATATTTAATTTATTATTGCCTAACAAATAATGAGGTCAATAATAATCAAAATAATATTCAAGTGCCTAAAATAACCTCTTGCTTAGGTCTTCACACAACAACAATTTCTCATTCGCCTTCCAAGCTCTGAGCTTGTCTTCTGCCTTTTCTGTGTCCCCACAATAAGCTTAACAAATAATAAGCTCGGGTGTGTTTCTTATCAATGAACTAGGTACCCTATTTATACAAAATTAGGGCCCAATTTATAATGGACTTAACATCATCCTTAGGCTAATATTAGCCTTACCCGTACATAGAAATTGGGATAAAAATTCCCAATAATGGGCGAATTGCATAGGAAATTGGGATTAATACCCATTTTAGCCGATTAGCATGTTTAATAATAGGATAAATATCCCATAAGAACGGCTAAGCATTTGTTAAGGGATAAAAATCCCATAAGGAGCGGCATTTGTTTGAAATGGGATTAATTCCCAAAAGAGGTGCATATTTGAAGTGGTCAAAAGACCACGTTAGGCTTAACCACCCCATCTCCACCGCTTCAATTTCCTTCTTCCATGTGGAAACATCCACGCAAGGCTTAATGCCTCCCAAACAACCGCTTCACCACCTTCTCCATGTGTGTGGAAGTTTGGCATGCATGCGGCAGTTTAATACTAATGTATAAACATTAGATTTAATACTAATGTATGAACATTAATATATATATGTGGCATTGGCATATATGCGCGCCATTTGGAAAGTGGACTTACTAATATAATTTCAACCTCATATCATGTGGAATAGAAATAATTAACTACATTAATCCTGTAGTCCCACATTGTCAGTCTCCCGATAGGAAAATCGAGTGAATTCAACGAGCTTTGTTGGCAAGTCCACATGTCACTATATTGCGTTATCGGTTATCAAATATTGATCCAGTTGACCAGAGTTGACTTTCCCACTGTCTGAACTTTGACCGAACATATCTAGAGCTCCTGATGTCTGTTTGTCACGTTCTCACAATCGTTGGAAAGCTCTCGAGATGATATTCTACACTGACACCATTTAGGGATGTATATTAGGGAATTTTTGAACAATGATCCCCTGATCAGTTTTTTATTTTGTTAAAAATATAATCTTATCATGCATGGAGGTCTTCTTCTAATACTCCTAATTTTCAGTACCTGATTCATTCCATGATGCCCTCTCTATATTAGTTTTTGTTGAGTTTTTCTAAAACTCATTTTCCTAACTACTGGAACCACTAAAAATTCCTCTAATATTTTGTAGTCAACATTAATTTTTATCATGAATGTAGAACAATATTTACTCAACAAGTATATGCTAATTGAAATGACAACATACCATTTGTATTTAAGGATCATACCCACAACCTCTCATAACAAACTATCCATTCCCAATAAATGAAGAAGTCTCTAAACCATCCCATTTCCTAGAACAATTTACCATTGTTTCTCAACTTCTTATTTGTCATGTAAACTTGACTCTTCAATAAAACAATCATAGCCAAAGTTTTCTCCTATACCAAACCATACCTTAAACAAATGATTTTTTTTAATATTTTTGTTATCTAATACATTAATATTTGTATTTCATTTGCTCACAATTTGGTGAAAACATAAGATTCTAAGTAGTTGCTTTGTTTAAAGGAAGTTCATCACTTCATGGAGCACTCACCATATGAGGATTCTAAGGGCTGATTGATTCACGACAAAAGAAGATATTTTTTCAATGGTTGTATATTATTCTCAGATCACAAAGCTTACATTTTAAAGGAGAATTTTGAAGACTGTAATCAAATTTCTAAGCTAATTGGATGCTGTAGAAAATCTAGAAGATTGCTTCCTTGATTTTCCATCATGTTGACATTTCTCAAAAGGATAGTGATTGGTTAGAAAAATAGTTTACTGGCTGGACCAATTACCAAAAAAAAAAATTACACTTCAAAGTCTTTCTTGGATCCATATGACTGCTTCTCTTATGCCAACTTGGTTGATGAAATTATTTGTTACTGAAAAGTTCTACGTTGTAGAGGCTTTGACTTCATATCTATTTGTTTTGTTCAGATGCAGATGGAAATCAAGGTTATACAACATGATGAAAGCAAGGATAACTACTAAGTATGGTATGGTAACTTCTATTTTTCTATTCTTGAATATTGTCATTTGTTGTTTTAATTACAAATATATTCACTTCCCAAAAGCTTAAAAAAAGAGAAAAAGAGAGATAAATTTGTCAAGATATACATGTGCTAATGAAGTCAAGTAACAAAGTAGATGATGCATATGCCGTCTTTCCAGTTTATAACAATTGGGATCTATAAGCTGCTCAATAAAAAAATAGTTTACATGAGGGCATGCACAAAGCTAAGTGTGGGGGAGACTCACTCTTTTCCAAGTATTTTGAAGAATATATGAGAAAACAAAGAGCTAAGTGTGGGGAAAAAAATCTCTACATTATCTAAGAAAAATATCATGAGAGCATGAATAAGAAAGAAGTACAAATTTTACTTCTAGAATCTCAGTTTGCTGCTATAATGAAAAGATGAGAAGATAATTTGAAAGATGCAGAAGTAGTGAAAAAATCAGATTCTACAAGAAGATCAATATCTTACACGAGGGCATGCAAGAAGTTAAGTGTGGGGGAAATGATGAGACCAAAATATGTCTCATTATATCACCAAATAACACTCTTATTGTCTCTCTTAAAATCAAGCTTTCAAGTGAATTTAGATGCAGTTTTAATAATGGATAGCATATTTAAGGTAGAATATAGGATTTATCTTATCATCTCTTTAGAAATATATTTGTAATCTAATTATTGTTATTTCTTGATATTTATTCTAAAGTTGGAATGTAATAGTGTGTAGAAAATAGGTCATAAGAAACTCTACTCCAAGTTCATAGATTGTAGCTACTGAAATTCTTCACGTAACTACTGAAATGCCTAGCTACCAAAATTCTTCACACAACTACCAAAACACCCAGCTAGTGAAAGTTTGTTGGTTTATTCCAAAGTAATGTAAAGGAACACCAAACTATTCAGCCCACTCTTTTCTTCCACGTCATCAACCAAGAATACAAATCCAAACATGTGGCAATCCAAAGTCATGCATGCATGTGGCATTCCAAGAAGAATTTAAAGTCATGGACTTAGCACTCCTCCATTTTCTCTCCATGTTTCAAGGATGAGAAAATAGTGGAATATTATTAAGAATGTTGAATAAGTAATCTCCCACTTTGTGTTCCTAGATTAAAGGGTTGAGTTCTAGAAATATTCTCCATGATAAGTGGATTGTTGTAGTCAAGTTTGTTTAGAATTTATTGCTTTGAATAAATTTTTCCCAAGAATAGGTAGTTAGTTATTGGTGTGTGGACTAAGTAAACTAGGAGTGATGCCTATAAATACCTCTTCCATATACTATGGGCATATTTTGTAAATCAATTTTTAATCAATATAAGTATAGTTCTAAAAAATGAATTGTAGTTGCTCCAAATCGAAAGGGAAGGGAATGACCAACATCCACTCTTCCCCAAGGAGGAGGATTTTTCTATTATTTCTTAGTATAGGTTATTTACTACAAATTTAGTTCAGTAATTTATTTGTTGTGTGTTTCCTTTTCATGTATGTTTAATTTCAGTTTGTTTTCTTAGGGAGAAGTACTGTTGAATAATATTTTCTTTCTCCTTTTTCATACAACTTTAAACACTGCCTTGGTTATAATGACACCAACAAGTGTCTATGAGTTGGTTAAATGACTATTAATACAACAACCAGTCACTTTTTGTCCTTGTACCATTTTATCCACCACCTTTCCATCCTAATCCTCTCCCTAAACATCACTCAACATCCAAACATCGTCAGCCATCTAAATCTCATCGTATATCCAAACATCCCTCACTGACTAAAATCCAAAACAAATCTCACCTCCCATCCTTTGTTAAGTTTGGTCTCTTAGTGGATGATAAAACTACAACCCTCTAGTCTCATGATGACCACATGGCATAATATTCCCCATCCACTTCATATCATATAGCCAAAAAGATGTTCACTAATATGAAACATTGAGGCAAAGGCTTAGGCATCCATGAAAAATGCATTTGTGAATCCATCTCCTTTCATCAAAATCCAGGTTGTTTAGGCTTAGGGTATAAACCTAATAGTAACAACGTCCCTCCCATTACTCCATCATAACCCATTTATACCATTCCTCTTGTTGATCCTACCATCCCAACTGTTCAACCCAATCACAAATCATTTAACCCCCAACAAATACCAAACACATAAAAATGGATTGAGCACATAATTTGTCACTTGTGAATGAATGTTTTTTCCTTCCCACCCATCCTCCTTCCATATAACACCTACATCCATTAATATTCTCTTCCAATCCATTCATTTGAACACTTGATTAGCTTGCTCACACATGTTGTAAGACAATAATACCTACTACAACCGTGTGATCTTGGTCTATCATTGCCTCTAACATTCAAGCACAATTGTCCTCCTAAATATCCACACATTATAACACACTTAATTAACTTGTGGTGAATACCCTTAGGTGTGTCTTTTGACACTCTAGCAAGTGTCATCTCCACACTCATTTCCATCCCCCCATCAAGCCACTAGTGATTCTTAACCCCTTGAGAGTTCTCAAGGGATTGGAACATATTTATGCAAAAAAATCCAAATGTCAAAAAGTAAAAAAATCATATCAAAATTGAAAATATCAAATAAAATCCACCTCAAGAATCTCTCTAGGGATGATTCTAGCATCTCTACCAGGGCTATGGATGTCTGGATGATAGTAGAGCAATGTTGTGATAAGAATCAGATGCATCTCCTTTGGGGCTATGGACTCCTGATGGGAAGTGGGGAAATGTACAACTTAGCCTTCTGTTCACCCTCCATCCACCTATTTTAATTAATCACACTCTATACATTGGCTAGTTTTTCTTCACACACTATCCATTAAATCTTCACTTAAAGAAGTAATTAACCATCACAATGACACACACTTTTATCTCGTAGAGACATAGGGCTCACATGTTTCCAGGTATTGTTTACACCTAGGTCACAATTCTATTTTAGTCCAACTCTGACCTTACATCACGCGTTGTTAGGATCATATTTTGTTCAACATTGATTTTATTATCACATCCACATCCTTTTTCCCTTGGATCAAACATTCGTGGGAAGACGATGATCCTTTCCTTTTCATCCAATCCTCCTCATGTCCCTTTTCAAATGTCATTACCATGACTGGGGGCAACCTTATTACCATCTTCTGGGGGCATCATTCATTTTAGAAACCCCTCATTTCCCATCCTACCATACAAATGGGGGAAAATCGAAACCATCTATCCACACAGGCCACCCTACTTTACACTTGGGGGCACAACACATTTATCCCTCAATCAATATCCCCTATATATGGGGACATATCTTATCATCTTCCTTATCCCCCATCTTATCTTATACAACATTCCTCATCCTATCTATCTATCTCCCATCCCACATCCCATATAATCCTAACCAATCAACCCATCCCTATCTTATCTAACCTATATAATTTCCCTTAGTCCTTCCCTTTCATCCTAACCAAACATACTTTGGGACTTATAGTAGAAAATCACATCCCTCCTTACATCCCTTCCCACCCCCCATGAGCTATCCCATCCCGAATCCTTTCATCTTACTTATCCTCAACCATTTCCTCCCATCTCAAATCTAAAATCTTAACATCCAACATCAAACAATCTAAACATCCAAAATCCAAAATATAAAAAATTAAAACATGCATAAAAATACATAAATACAATGTGTGTATTTTTTCTTGTGTGAGTTTTCTTGTTTGTTTGCATTTATATTTTAGCCAATGATATGAGGCCCCTTTTGTTTCTTTTTCTTTTGCACTATCCAATGATATGAGGAGAATATTTTTATCATTAATCTGTCTAATGATATGAGGACACATGCATTTGGAAATTCAATCATCATGGTCTTTATACTTTGGCGCATTTTGCTATATGCCACATCAATAACATTTCTAATGATGATAACAGTGGGCAATGTATGGTAATACACCCCCTTTAGATCATCATCGTTTAGCCTTATCATCATCCACACCTAATCCTAATCATCATCTAACTATATAACCTCCTCACCCTCATATCCAATTAATCCTTTATGAATCAATCCATATCCACATCCAAATCTTATCATATCACATCAAACATCCACAATACTCATCCCTTGGATGGGGCATCTTATAACATCCTCTTATCAATCAAACTCCAACATTATTTCTCATCACTTCATCAATCATCATCCAATCCTCTCCTCATCAATGTCCTATCATCCACATCAATTCAAAAACCAATCCTTATTCTCTCATCCAAACATCCTCAATCTTCTAATCCTCTAAATCCAACATCCTATAAACCAATACGCTATCTTCCTGTCCAATCGATCCCCAAATGTAACATTCTCAACTCCAACATCCTCGAATCTAACATCTTCTTCACCCTTGTCATACATCGTTTACTGGGGCATCCTCTACTCCAAAATCCAATATCTCCTAATCTCCTCATCTCATACTCATCTAATCGTCTCTCTTATATTTTAATCCTCTAATCCAATATCCTTAATTTAAAATTCTTGACTGGCGAATCCTATAATCCAACCCCTCAAATCAATATTCTAATCTTATAATCCTCTCTCCTTTCCTATAATCCCCAATCTTCACATCCTTTAATCCTTTCTCATCTAATAACTTTGTCCTCTCCTCTTTTCAAGTTGGTACCCGACTCGTTCCTTCCCCACCTAACCCCTCAAGGGGGCATCATATCACCATCCTAACATATTTTCTTCTTTTGTTGAACAACCATTTCTACACAACAACCAATCAAAGAGGGGCAAAATGTAGACATCTAAAATGTCGACATAATTAATACCAATTAATTTGTCCCAAAAATATCCTAACATCACCATTATCTAATTAATCCCTTTCCTATAAAATACCACATATATTATTTATTCTAATCAATTTAATCATTTATCTAATATTCCATCATTTCATCATTAATCTCTTTAATTCTAAAAGGAACGATAACTAGATCGTACCAAGCCAAGAACACGGATGCTAATCAAACACCACGATCAATAAGATGAAAGTAATTTGCCAGAATATCTTTACACAAAACCTTTACAAACAAATGAGCAACAATATCATATATTATTATGGAACTCAATGAAATACAATGAGAATGGGCCTTGCTTATAAAGGAAAGGAATAACAATCTAAGAACCAGTCAAGGTCGTAGATCAAGCCATAAATCATGGAAAGAACTAGTCATCAAAAAACTAGTCAATTCCATAGATTTATGAGAGAACTAGACATCAAGGATCTAGTCAATACCATAGATCTAGGAAAGAACTAGTCAATACCATAGATCAAGGAAAGAACTATACCTAACAACTAGATAATATCTCTTAATATCTAAATAAATAAAAAGAAATATCCACACACATAAGTGGGTGAGGATAAATACAATAAAGGTAAATAATGTACCTAGGTGAACATGAGATAAGGTAAATACCTACTCTAACACCCCCCCTCAAGTGAAGCTAGGGGAATAAATAGAAGTGGCATGTCCACAGTATGACTCCCGGTAACTAGGCCTGATGAGGTACTCATGTACAATATATCAATGAAGAAATATAGAACTAAAAGAAGGAAAGAGAAAGAAGAAGAAGAAGGAAGATGTTTTCACGAACACCCCCCAAGAACAACTTCTAAAACCCCAAGCATGCCACGTAACTCAAGGTAGCAAGGTGATGCAAAAGGCTTCGTAAAGATGTCTATAACCTGCTGCTGAGTCAGAAGGCACTCCAAGCAAAGAACTCCATCTTGAATGTGCTGTTGAATGAAGTGGATGTGTATCTCGATATGCTTGGTCCGCTGGTGCTCAACTAGGTTGTGAGAAATGTGAATTACACTTTGGTTGTCACACCAAAGTATAGTTGGTGAATCCTGTGGGAATCCAAACTCTATCAATAACTGGCGAAGCCAAAGAATCTACTGACTCACTGTAACTGCTACCCTGTACTCTTCCTCTAAAGATGAAAGTGCAATAGCCTATTACTTTTTGCATGCCCAAGCAACTGGAGAAGAACTAAGACAGAAAATATAGCCAGAAGTAGAACACCTGTCATCAATAGAACCTACCCAATCTGAATCTGTATACCCAACCAACTGAGTAGAACCCCTAGTGTAGTGTAGGCCAAAGTGGGAAGTGACTTGTAAATAGAGCAAAATCCTTTTAGCAGCCTGCCAATGACTACTATGAGGAGAATGTGCAAACCAAGATACAATCCCTACTGTAAATGAAATATCAGGGTGAGTATGGGTCAAGTACATGAGACTCCCAACCAACTACCTATACAATGTAGGATAACAAAGTGGTGTGGTACATGTGGATGTAAGAGTAACCCTAGACTAAAAAGGAGATGGACTTGGCTTGCAATCAGCCATATCAAAGTGCCTAAGAAGATCATGGGTGTATTTTTGTTGACTCAAATGAATCCCTGAATCTGTCTGAGAAATCTGTAAACCAAGGAAATAATGTAATAGCCCAAGATCTATCATGACAAACTATGTAGAAAGAGCCCTCTAAATACTCTGAATGTGGGAGGAAGAGCTGCCAGTAAGTAACAGATCATCAACATACAAGACAAGTATCACAATATCCTCACCGACATGCTAGAGATACACTGTATGATTGGAGTGGCAACGGACAAAACCGGTAGATAGAAGAAAAGAATCCATCTTCTCATACCAAGCCTGAGGGGCTTATTTGAGACCATAGAGAGACCTTTGGATCTGACAAATAAGAGAAGAATCCTAAAAAAATCCAGCCGGCTGCTCCTCTTGTAGGTTTGGAAGTAGAACTCAAACCTAGAGAAAAAAAGACTCCTTGGAAGAAGTCATGTGATGAGAAGCACCTGCATCTATAACCCAATTGTTTGCAAGTGGTGACTGAGATCTTCCAACAACATTAAGTGCTTTTCCATGCTGATTAGAAGGAGGTGGAGTGGAGATAGAAATTTTGTGTTTCTTGACTGCATCCTCTAAGGCTTGCATTCGCTTATAACACCTATTTTCTTGATGATTACTACCCCCACAAAAAGAGCATGAACGACAAGACTTATTCTTGAATTTAGAAGACTCCTTGGGTTTTGAGTTGTTTTATTTGGGTTTAGGAGCATTTTGAGATAGAGAAGGTGTGGATTTGGTTTTACTGTTTGGTTTTCCCTTGCCCTTAGGATTAGATGCAACTAATGCCTTTTGAGAGGTGGAAGACTCAAGGTGAGATAATTTGGATTCTTCCCTAGTAAGTCTTTCACAAAATATTTCTAAGTTAGGCAATTTGAAGGTGTCACCTAAGGCATCCATGCTAGAGAAAAGGTAGAAGAAAAAATTTGGAATGGTCCTCTCAACTTGGATAGAATCAAGTAAACACACTCTTCATTTTTCTTATCTCTTCCACTCCCCTTCAACTATGTCAACAAATGCTTGAACTTGGTGAGATAGTCTATAATTGTTGGAAAATCTTTAGGATTAAGAGAGGTGATCTCAATTTCAAGTTGTATGGTTCTCATATGATCCACCTTACCAAATAAATCCTCCAATTTCTCCCATATTTTGAAAGGAGAGTCACACTTTTTGAAATGAAATAAAAGACTGTCACTTACATAAGTTCCTATCAAACCCATACACTCATCAAATTTACACTGGTACTAAAATCTCTCATATTCTCTAGTGAACATTGGTTGTTTTGAAGAAGTTAAAGCCCATAATCCTTTCCGCTTGATTATTGTTTCCATTCTTGGTTTCCATGTGTGGTAATTATGTGTTGTTAATGGCTCAACATGATCTAATGTAGAAGTAGATAAAGATGCCATCCTCAAAAAAATCACCAAAAGAAATGCAAGAACCAAGAAATGCAACAAGACCCCCAAACAATGCAACAAGAGCCCCCCAGATTTTGGCACTTTATAATGAGTGCATGTTACAATATGAAACTTTATAATTATAGTGTGATTCTTAAAATAAATATTTTCAATGGAAAGAGCATAAAAAACTACACACTTTTGTAAAAAAACGGCACTCAAAACCGAGTTACCGATCAAAAGATACAAGTTTTTCAATATTATGCTCTACTATTTATTTTAGTTACCACTAAAAAGAATAAAATGCTCTTTCCTTCACCACACAAATAAAATGAAAGGGGGTTGGAGTTAAGCACCTACTAGTAGGAATCACAAGCTTTAAGCCCTCATATGATACCATATGACCAGGGGCTAAGAATTTCAATGGGTGTGTGCAACTTACTATGGTTTTCGAGAAAGTCACATCCAACTACTTCTTTTGGTAAAAATTGCTATTTCTGGACTGTGTTGAAAGTGACCTTCGCCACCCCAAAATAGTAGTTGCGCCGTTGTCCGTGGACCCCTGCCAAAAGAGGAAAGAAATGTCCTTCGTGAAATCGTCTGCTACACATGAACCGAGAATGCTATAACCATAGAAATTAAAACCTAGATCCGAACTCAAAAATTGTGAAAAACCTAGAAAACAATTTGCTGATTTTCCTTCACATCTGACACGAACCTCGAGGCAAGCCACCATAGTTCTCTGCATAAGAAAAAAAACCAAAAAACTACCTCCCGAAATGGTCAAGTTTACAGTCACTCTTAGGGTTTTGCCACCTTCCGGATCTAATGGAAGCCTCTGTTTTACATAAAAATCCACACAACAACAATATACAAGTGAATCCCGAAATTTAAGAATATATAAAAAAAATTATTTACAAAATAAAACTTACAGACAAATGTCAATAGCATTCTCCTGCTCTGATACCATAAAAGGAACGATAACCAGATCATACCAAGCCAAGAACATAGATGCTAATCAAACACCACAATCAATAAGATCAAAGCAATTTGCCGGAATAACTTTACACAAAACCTTTGCAAACAAATGAGCAGTAATATCATATATTATTATGGAACACAATGAAATACAATGAGAATGGGCCTTGCTTATATAGGCAAGGAATAACAATCTAAGAACCAGTCAAGGTGGTAGATCAAGCCATAAATCATGGAAAGAACTAGTCATCAAAGAACTAAGTCAAGTCCATAGATTTATGAGAGAACTAGACATCAAGGATCTAGTCAATACCATAGATCTAGGAAAGAACTAGTCAATACCATAGATCAAGGAAAGAACTATACCTAACAACTAGATAATATCTCCTAATATCTAAATAAATAAAAAGAAATATCCACACACATAAGTGGGTGAGGATAAATACAATAAAGGTAAATAATGTACCTAGGTGAACATGAGCGAAGGTAAATACCTACTCTAACAAATTCATTACTATCACACCTTAATCCTTATTATCATTTTCTAGGAATTTAATATTCCTACACCTACCTACCCACCTAGCCTACATCTAGTCCCTCCATGTAATCACATCATTAAATCCTAATTAAACGTAAACTAATTTAATCCCACCTTCCTCTATTTCTAGAAGCTTCTAATTCTAGAAGCCTCTCTATATTTCTACTCCTCTCCATTGAATTATAAATTTAATAGATATTTCTCCTTGATTCTAGAATTTTCTAATTCTAGAATTAATCCCACCTCCTCTATTTCTATAATATTCTAATTCTAGAAGCCTCTCTAACTTTCTACTCTTCCTTAAATTCAATGGTCATTCCTCCATAATTCTAGAATTAATACCACCTCCTCTATTTCTAGAAGCTTATAATTCTAGAAGTCTCTCTAACTTTCTACTCTTCCCCATTGAATTTTAAATTCAATGGACATTCCTCCATAATTATATAATTTTCTAATTCTAGAATTATCTATACTCTTCTATCTTCTCATTCAATACTAACCATTGATATTCCATCTCTTCTCCATTTAATTTTAAATTCAATGGATATTTCTCCATAATTCTAGAATTTTCTAATTATAGAATTATGTATACTCTTATGTCTTCTCATTTGATACTAACCATTGATCTCCAATGGGGTTTGGGTGGATTAATTAAGACACACAGTTGTGTCTAGATTCACCCAGCTTCAAATTTTGTTAGGCACGATCCCCTTTGGGGTGGTTTATTAGTGGTGGCGGGTGTTGCATCACTGGTAGGTTACGGCGGTTATCGGTGGTGGTGGGAGTTACATTATAGATGGCCACAACTCGTGGTTTTGGCTAGTGGTTTTCAATGGTGGTGGTCTTTGCATTGTTGTCATTGGTTGCAGCTGTTGGCTCTAAAAATGATGGCGGCGGATAAAAATTGCATTGTCGGTGTGGGTTTCTTGGTCGTTGTTTATGTTGGTTTAATTGTAATATCTTGTCTATAAAGGAAATTATTTTAGGGTGGGGCCCCGCCAACCCTTTGGTTCATAGCTCAGGTCAAAAGTGTTTATCAATAAAAATACTAACCATTGATCTTCCATCTACTAGGTAAGATCCTAGCCCTCCATTTCTTCTTCCAAAAACAAGAAATTGGTATGCTACCTTCCATGGAAACCAATCTTGAAAAATCCTTGAGAGGTACATAATCTCAACAAATCCATAACAAAATCTCTTCCATTTTATCAATCATCCACAATATTTAATCCATCATCAATACAATCTATCATCCATTAATCCTTCCTCAAGCATCAATCAAATCCAAGCAAATAAAAAGGAGTGCTTCCCAAGTGCCTACTCAATCTAAAGCAATCAACACATCCTTGAGCAAATCCAATACAACAAAGGAAGATTATTGTATTTTATTAGTAAGGGTTGGTATTAATTCTCTTACACCCTTTAAATCTCTTTCTCAATCTAAGGTATTGTTGAAATTATAAAACATAGGAAATACCATCTTCTCTTATTAGTCTTGTTCTCACCAACAAGGTATTTTCTACATTATCTAGTGGTCACACCCAGAGATATGACCCAACACTGGTTCCTGTTAGGTTTAAATGTGGTGCCCTTTAGTGAGTGTCCCACGAAATAACAAATCACTCAATAGAAATGTCAACCAACTAACAAAACACCCATTGAAACACAAGTTCTTAAGGTTTAGGGACACACATGTATATACTCTCATATCCAAACAATAATCATATTTTTGAAACAACCAAGACTACGTCATGGTGTCCAAAATGAGTCAGATTCTATGATACAAAGCAATCTGAGGACCCACAAAGTGCCTTATAGCCTCAAATTTTTCAAGGTCATAACAGTGGTCAACCTAGAACACATAGTAACACATCACGAGTAATCATTGGTTATAAATGTCTTTCACAGCTCGTCAAGGGTGTCCTAAGATGCACTATGAACTTGATCAAAAAGATCTAGTTCTCTTAACAGTTCTAATGATCTAGAACAAAATGGCTACAGAGCAAGGGTCTCCCAAACAATTGGACCAGTAATACCCAAATGGTACAAAAAAAACATCCAACCAATGGTCTCTATTATGTAGGGATTCACAACTGCGATGCAATGGACAACACCTAAAACTGGTGCCATCAGGTCTCAACTGGGGAAGTTCACCTGGTCTCGGAGCCAACTATTAAAGTTTTTGTTATTGCATTTCAACCTTAGGATCTGGTCCCACTCTTGGACAAGGGGCCACAACCAAAATAGCCATCACAACCATTGCAAACTTAACAGTCATATCAGTAAAACCCTCAGATCTATTTCAAGATGTCGCTTCACTTGCTAGAGTATAGGGGGTGTGGAAGATATAACTAAGCATGTGCATAAGTGTGAGTTATTATGGAAAGATAAGGGAATAATAGCTCCTGAAAGGAAGGAAAGTTAGTTTACCACCACACTTCAAGGGCACACACACAATTGGTATATGAAATATGATCCACATAAGACTTGATGGATTATGATGTGTTGCACGCTAACTTTTTAGTTGAATTCCATATTCCTGAGCTTGAGAAATAAAGCATTAGCGTGCTAAAAGACATCAAGTAGTGCTTGTCTGAAAGTGTGAGGGAGTATGATGCATGATTTAATACTTTGTTGTCCATGTTATCTTATGATATCGATCAGAGCTAACATGTGCAGTGGTTCATTAGAGGTTTTCTGACTCCCTTTTGAAGGGCTCTATCACATAAAACATTTACTAATCTGTGTAAGGCCTTAGAGGAAGCTTTAAGTAATTTGGAGTGCAGATATAGAGGCAAGTCCTTTTCTCAAGGCACAAATAATAACTATGGCTACATAATTGTAAAAGTTGTCTTCCAATATGGTACATGAGTCGTGTAGTGGGTTATGGTGTATAGATTACAAGGTTGAGGGGCATACAAAGGATAACTATCCACATAGGAATGTGAGTGCCTCGTTAATATCTTGTGAGATTTTTCACAAGAACCATGATGTTTGGAATTTTCCACTCTTGTAGCGTGCAACACAAAATAACATCTCTATGTATTATAAGATTTGTGATGAAAAACCCATAATACAACTAACTGTCGTTTGATCGACCATATTCATGAGGCATGTGAGACTGGATTACAACAGAAAACTATGCCCAACAATTCTCAGGCATAAGAAGGACAAACCAATGAAGGGCGTAACAATGGAGATGGTGGCTTTTTAGGTGGATATCTAAGCCATGAACATGGTGGTAGAGGAAGGTTCATGTGTGGTACATTCTATACTTGTGGATCACCAAACCATTATCAGCGTGAGTGTCCTAAAAAACAAGTCTGCACATATTTTGGGAAGGCACACAAGGATAAGGATTGTCCAGACCTCTATGAACATATGTGTAAGAATTAAAAAAGGACAAAGGCATAAAGATGATTAATGTGGAATGTGTGAAGAATGAAAAATGGGTGTTTAAGTAGAAGGGTGATCTAGAACTTCAACCTATCCTTGTCACTACACACACAAAAGCAATGCTCATGCCTGAGCCTCTTAAAGAAAAATCCCTCATCAGGAGAGAGGAGATTATACATGTTAAGTATCTATATGTGACTCATCAGAAGGAGGTTTATTGGCTTACCATGGGAGTCATAAGGGATTTACATGGCTAGATCCAGTGCTTGAAAGAACATGCATACAAGAGAGAATGAGTAAATAGTGAAAAACTTCCTGAAAGGGATGTGGATGATTTTAAAGAAGTGTGCAAGATGTTGCACCAAGAAAATATCATTCCTTTATTAGGAGAATGGTTGAGGGATAAAGTGCCATGAGCAGGGGTTGAGTGAAAGCACTAGATCCTTCATTCAATTTACAACCACAAGACCGTGAATATGAAAAGGAGATTGCATTAAATGCAGTAATAGATGGTTGGTTGGTGAGTAACATTCTTATTGAAACATCTGTAGAAGTCAATGTTTTGACATTTGATGCTTAGAACCAAATGGGAAGGCCACAAATACAACCATCTTCTAATGTGTTGTATATGGCAAATAGAACTAGGTCGATGCCCATTGGGGCATTGAAGGATGCTTCAATCACTATTTAAGGAGCTAAATTTATAGGTGATTTTGAGGTATTGGAACTTGCTGAGGCAAATAACTTCCCAGAGTAACTTAGATGTCCTTAGTTGTATGCTAATAATGTAGATACACACTTCAACAAAAGATATATCACTTTTGATAAAAAGGATGAACACGTGATCATACCCTTAGATGATATGAAGGTTGAACTTTATACCAAACCTATAAATGAGGAGGAGCTCAAAAAAAATATGTATATATAATGCATGACCATGAGAACGTGGAACCATCTAGGGAAGATGCATAATCTATCATTGACACTACAAGTGTTTCTTGTGAAAATTGGCCCTGTGAAACTTATGAAATGGTAGGTTATGAGGTTAAGTTAAGAGTCATCAGGATGATTAGGTAGTGCAAGATCATGTGCTTGGGAAAGACATAGTTACCAAGGTACACCAAGGAAGAGAATCCCGACTCTTTCTTGTGCATGATGGAGAAAAAGTGGTGGAATGAGGGAAATAGATGGTCTATACATTGTGTAGAACAAGAGTGTACTGATGGGCGACACACAAAGATAATCTATTGGGTTGGCGCAAGGTCAGAGTAACATTTTTAACAAGGTTTACTTAAAGTAATATACCTTATATTGTATACTAGAGTAGTGCCCACTTTCCTTTGACACCTTTTGATGCTTATGTTGATACTATTGATTACATTATAGACATTATTATGTTTTGATTTAGTATGATGTTAGAAATTGATCATGGATTATTGTTGATCTTGATTTGATTTTGATGCATGATGATTATTAGAGACACCTTATACGTGGATGATGATATATTATTGGCATGGATGTTGTTCAAACATGTGATTTTGGATATTATGAGTAGATCTAGAAAATGAATATTTTATGATACTGATATAGTTGTGGATTAAAAATGCGAATGATGTAGTTATTGCTTCGATGTTGTTGGGATTCATTTATATAGTTGGTTTTGTGATTTCATTTATATCACGTTGGATGTTCTGATATGGCCATGAGGTTGAATGAGGTATTTGTGTTTTGCAGGTTTAAAATATCACAACAAACATTGTGGGATCGGAGACCAACCACAATGGAATTCTAGGTGAATTTGACACTGTCACCATGGCAACTTGTTTTATTGTGTTGTGTGTTGTTTGGTTAGAGATTCCCATGGGGGGATCATCTTTACATGTGACCATGGGTTTGTGTATTTTAGTAATGTGGTTAAATGTTTATTTATTGTTGTATGTATTTTATTAGTAATGTGTTCCCTTCTTTTAATTAATGAAAGTTGTGATAGATTAATGTGGGAAATCATATTATTAAAATTCAAATAAATTAAATTGGGATATGAGAAAATAATAATGGGAGTTGTTGGCTCTTTGAATTAATTTTGTAAGGGATGTGTAAGTTGTGTAAGAGCTTGTGTAAGTTAGTTTTAGAGTATGAAATACTCCACCTCCATGAAAAATTCGAATTTGTCCTTGGGAGCTATTTTTGGATGCTTGTGGGACAAGTTAAACTTGTCCCATACCTCTAAATTTAATTTTCCAACCATACCTATGGTTGGAAGACTGATTTTAGACTTTTATAATGAATTTTATTCATCATGTTGCTTGTTTTGGAATGCACTCTCTTACATTTCATTTAATTTTCTGTCCCTTGAGGTGTGGGCTCTTTAGAGCGTATAAGTAACTTGTCATTTTTCACCCACCTCTTTATTGTGCTTGGGAGAATGAAATCTTGTCTTTTGTGTTTGAGTTTGAGGATGTTTGATGTGGCATACTACATGGATCCAAATCATCATCTTCTTTCCATATTCTATTTAATTCAAACTCTCTTCTTGTTTTGGGGTTGTTGAATCATTTTGCAACTTCTTGGGGGTGCATTTTCTTATGGGAGCTCTTGTTTTTGGAGGAATTTTTGGAGAAAGCTTTGAATGCTTGTGAGTTACTATTTTAGACTATGTTTTCTTGGCATTTGAAGCTTGATGTTGGGAGAAAAAGTCACCATGGAGAGGTAGGAAATTAACTCTTATTATTTTGCTATTATTTCCTTCTTGTGTTTTGTGAATGGTGAATGCTTTGTTTCATTTGTTGGCTGGTTGGGTAGAATGCCTTAGGGAAGGAGTAGGAGAAGGCTATGGGAAATCCATGTGGGGGGCATAAGGAATGCCATTGGCATCAAAGTTTTGTGGAGGGATTTTGGGTTTGGGATCCACCATGGAACAGAAATAGCTTGCATTTCTTACTTGGGGTGGGCATAAGGAAATTTGTGGGGGGGGCATAAGGATGTGTGTGGGATGAATTATTTTGGTAGGTTGTTCTAGTGGATGCCCAATTTCCAATTGGGAGGCATAAGTAGCTTCCCCCATAGCCCTTTCTCCTTTGGCTTTCTTGATCAAGCCTGAGTTTTGATTGATATGTTCTCAATTGTAGTGTAAACTACTATTTTGTATTGATCTATGTTTTATTTTGAAATGTGTATGTGAAATAATGCTATGTTTTGTGGAAGCCAGTCATTTCCATGGGTTGAATTTCATCTATTATTATATTTTGGTTGGGGCTTAGGGGCCAATGATGAAGGAAGGCTTCTCCTTTCATTGGATGTATTGGTTGGGTGGAGAGTGTTGCCTTTCCCCCTCTTTTGTTGTGATCAACTTGGAGAAAGAGATAATGTACATGTTGCTGTCCTGGAGCAAAAAAAAAAATGCAGTTTGAAAGTCCCTTGTGAAAACATATTTAATTGTAATCCTTTCCCACTTGTTGTGGATGAAATTGTAATATGTATTTTGTGAAGAAAGATGTATGTAATTGCTTATGAAAATGGATATTCAAATTGTAAAAGACAATTAAATTCAGATTTTGTTTATTGGAAAGAAATGAAAATTCTATTAATTACATTCAAAGAATGAAAGAATGTAAAGATGTTTCTTTTTTTGAAGTCAATAAATAATTGCAAGTTCATCTCTTATTTGCATTGTTGTGATGAAATGGGAATATCAAATTGTGATTTAAAGCTCTGTTTATTTGCAAAAGAAAGAAAATGCGTATGAAGGAAGGATGTTGCTTGTTTCTTTTGGGAAATATATGAAATTGAAAGTCAGACCTTATCATTTGGCTTTGAAAATGAATTTTTGTAAACAACTAAATGCATTAGATTATTTTATAAATTATATACCACACTTAAATGATAAAATTGATAAATAGATCCTTTAAAAATTTGATCACTGGCATTATGACTTTTAAAATTGACAAATTTAATCAAATTACACAGTTTGGACCAGTACTTAACAATCAACTTGGAAACCTTAAAATTCAACATGATATATTAACAATGAACTCAATTGAAAAAGAAGATTTAAGAGAATAACTTGAACCATTGCAAAATTGAGCTCAATCTCTTCCTCAACCATTTTCTGTCATTTGTTGGACAAAATTCAAATTTCAATAAATTAAACTAATAAACTTCCCTAAAACACTTTAAAATCTCCCTAGATCAATTCTCCATGCCTGTTTGGCATGTTTAGTGAAGGAGGAGATCCAATTTAATCAAATTGAAAAGTTGGAAATTTCCAGTTTGCTAATTAAAAGCCTGCAGATCCTTTTTACAAAATCGACCCCTTAAACTTTACCAAAATGTAAAATTTATGTTTTTTATGCAAAGAGGGCTTCGAGATATTTCCAAAAAGTCCTTGTCTTCCCAAAACTGAGCTTTCTAGCTCAAGTTATGGCACTTTGAAGTTTTTGAACCTTGGTGGGAAAATTTGGGAAAATTTTCCCTGGTGGGCCCGCAACCCAAAAAATTCCCATCAAATTGCCTTAGAAAATTAAAAAAAAATTAGCTTAGGAAAAATTTCATCTTTTCCTCCATTGGCCCACAGCCAATCAAAGGCTGCCACGTGTCCTTACGGGGCAGTGGCGGAGGTGCGACATTTTCTTTTGCCCTTAGCCTTTTTGAAAATTTTGGAAAAATTTTCCATTTGGCCCTACCGGCCCGCGGCCAATCACAGGCTGCCATGTGGCAGATTTGGGTGCTAGTGGAGGGGGCAGACCCTTTTGTTTTTTTTTTTGGTTTTTGCCTTGGGTTTTTCCTCTTCCACGGGCGCACGGACCCATGCGTGCCTTCCACCTTCTTTTCCCTTTTTGACGAAGCTCACCAAATCTCCCCACTGCTCCGCGCTTCCCTCACCCTCTCCCACTTTGAACCAGGACTCGACGCGTGTCCACCAGGGACATGAGGAGGCATGGGAGAAAATTTTCAATTATGCCTGTGCATGGAGAAATTTTTTTAAATCCACCTCGAGACCTGCCAACTCGCCAAAGGGGTTTTCCCCTCCTCTTGACACGTGTCCCCTTGTGGAAAATTTATCCCCTAAGCTCTGCCAGTCCATATCTTGAGTTCTACAAGGAGTTAGGAGGACTTATTTATATCACCAGAAAGGTGAGAAAATTTTGAAAGTGTTAAGCATGAGAAAAATCTAGTTGAAACTCTGAGCCTGTTAGAGAGTGGGTATGGGGTAAATTTCTCCCTAAACCTAACTGAAACTTCTAACCCTAAAATTTGAACCATGCGAACTTGATAATTGTTAATAAATGAAAAGTATGATCTAGTAATTTTGGAATTGTTCTAGAACCTAATAGGGTCGAGTGTTGTCTTGTAACTTGGTTGTGGACACTTCTAAAAAAAAATATTCCATAATTTTCTAACTAATCCTGGGTTGTTTCTTGGGTCTCAAGTGGGTTGTTTTAAATGGGCATCACAACTAGTATGATGGGAATACTCCCATGTTAGTGCAAATCCATAGCTATGAGAGATAATGGATGCAAAATCAAGAGGATATACCACCATTCCTTTGGGTACATAAGTATTACTCTACTCTGCATGGGCATGGTATGTGCATGCCAAGTTAAAACAAGAGACTGTAAATTGGAGCGACATGACTGAAGGTATTTTTCACACCTTTGACTATTTTTCCACTAAACCACTAGTACATGAAGCTTTGCATATCATGAAGCACATCACGTTGGGAGATAATGTGAATGAAGATGGACTTATGGTTTAGCTGTTGGGTGAGCTTGAGACTAAGGCACACAAATATGGGTTGGAAATATAAGAAACACTGTTAGGGCACATGTGTAAAGAGAAGGAAAAACGGAAAATGGTATACCTCATTGATGATGAGGAAGTTGAATATTTTGACATCAAACATATAGAGGGTGTGAGTGAGGTGATGGAATCCATAGATGAGTAGGTGCATGCATACCATGTACCTATGAAGACTAAAAAGGTGAATATTAGCACTAAGGATGCACCTAAGGAGGCTATGATTGGAGATTACTAGTTAGAACCAGAGGTTATGAAGATCATTGAGCTGTCGCATGACTTCTACGAGTTATTTCCAAGGGGTTACCATGAATTGAAGGGTGTACACCACTCATTGGGAGAGATGAAGATTAAGCTAAAAGATGGTGTTGAATCATGTTGCATTTGTTGGTGTTGTCATTGATGTCACATGACATTGATGGGAAAGGAGGAGTGAAATAACACGAAAATAGGTGTTTGTCAGTGGTGCTCAATGATTTCAAGTTGGTTCTTGGAGTGTAGTGCCCACTTCCCTTTGACACCTTTTGATGCCTATTTGATACTGTTGATTACATTACAGACATTATTATGATTTTAATTTAGTATGATGTTAGACATTTGATCATAGATTATTGTTGATCTTGATTTGATTATGATGCATGATGATTATTAGAGACACCTTATATGTGGATTATTGCATATTTTAGTAAACATGGAAGTTGTGTAAAACTTAGAAAAAATGAACTAACTCTCACTTTGGTCTGTGCAGGAGGCGCATGCGAGGCAAGGGGAATTTTCACATAAACTCAGACTTACCATCACCACCACCACCATACTAGGGTTGTAGCAGCCATCATACCCCAAATTTTGTAGACTCTTCAGGATGTTAATTCCACTCTACGTGGAGGATTAGGAGGAGGACATACAACCAGCCATGATAGAGCCCTTTCCATTGAGGGTCAGGTATCTTCTCAATCCAATAAGGAGCATAGAGGAGAGAACTCCCATGCGGAGTCAGACAGAGCAGAGTCACCACATAGGGGAAAGGGTGACTGAGTTTCAAAGCGTAGAGATAGGTTTCAGAGCCCTAGGCTTAGGGATGATCGTGCAGAGTGACCTAGAGGCTGTCAGACCATAGCTGTAGATCACAACAGGGAGATCCTGAAGCTTCAGCCATCACATTACTCAGGTGACACAGGTGGATTTAAGGAAAAGGCATGGCTAGTGAGCTTGAGTGATTGCTTCAAGCTTTTCCTTGTTCTATCAACACGAAAGCTCATGTTGCGATCCATCTATTAAGGGATGGAGCAAGAGTATGGTGGAGGACAGAGGAGCAGAAGCTCCATGTAGATTCTGAGACAGTGACATGGGAGCATTTTGAGGAGAGATTCAGGATCAAATATTTGTCACGGAGGTTCATACAATAGAGTATTGATGAGTTCCATGACCTCTGACAAACATCTATTTCAGTAGTAGAGTATGAGAGTAGGTTTTTGGATCTACTCCAGTATGTTGAGTATACATAGGATGAGAAAGTACGGATTAATAGGTTCATCTAGGGCATGAATTTAGATATTGGAGGTGCAGTGCGGATCCAATGCCCATAGACATTAGCTGAGGCTGTCAAGAAGGCCTATATAGATGATAAGACTCTAGGGAAGACCCAACAGGTTAGAGACCGAGTCTGGAGCCGCATACAACAGATGCATGATAGTAGATCGAGGGGGTTAGTACCTCTTCCTCGTGGTGGCAAGGGTTCATCACAGTGATCCTTTAGGCCATAATAACAGTAGCAGCAACAGTCCTGCCCACCTCATAGACCTCCACAGAGAGTTGATGCACCGAGAGGTCAGAGTATGGGGCCTCCTCCTAGGGGTCCCATTAGGACATAGGGTTGACCTAGAGCTTGGTTAGTGGTAGCTCGCTAGTAGAGACCTTAGTAAACCACAAAAAAATCATCAAGATCCATGCCACATACTTCTAGGGCACTTACTGGAGGTGCTACTCATTAGGGAGGGTCAGGAGGATGTTTTGGTTATGGAGTTACTGAACACTTTTGGAGAGACTGCCCAACATAACCCTAACAACAAGGGTAAGAAACTAATTTCTAAGTTGACTATTAGTGACATGGGACACAACCACATGATTTATGCAGTAGTTGAGAACCACTAGGTAGAGCATCAGAGCATAGTCATTGAGACCACATGTAGCATTGGTGGTATTCCTACCTCTATATTTTTTTACTATGGTTCTATTGATTCTTTCATTACACCGTCGTTAGTAGAGAGATGTAGGCTGGTGGTAGTTAGGCAGGGTCTTAGTTGGGATGTTGAGATGGCTTCTGAAGCCAAGATCTCTATAGAATCCTTAGTTAGGAGTGTGTAGTGGATTTGGGACCTTTCACCACTGCCTCATATCTCTGTATCCTTCTTTTGGGCTTGAATGGAGTCATTTTGGTATGGATTGGTTATCTGCACATAGGGATAGGATGGATTGCTATCCCAAGACTATATCTTGTGTAGATGATTTAGGAGTTGAGTCAGTGATTTCAAGGGTTAGGAGACCCATTTCTATTCGCATCATGTCCACTATGCAACTTAAGCGGTGTGTGCGATGGTGTTGTCAGATGTATGTTGTTACAGTCAGTGATCCCCTTGAGGTGCACTGGTGATCTTTGTGAAGAAGAAGGATGGATCCTTGCGGTTGTGTATTGATTATCGCCAGCTGAATAAGGTAACGATCAATAATCATTATCCCCTTCCACGTATTGATGACTTGTTTGATTGTATGAAGGGAGCCACAATTTTCTCTAAGATTAATATTAAGTCAGGGTACCATTAGCTGAGGATTTTAGAGGTGGATATTCATAGGACCACTTTTCATACGAGATATGGGCACTATGAGTTCACAGTGGTGCCTTTTGGGTTGACTAATGCCCCTGCAGTATTTATGAGTTTGATGAATGGGGTATTCAGGACCTTCTTAGATCACTTCATGCTTATCTTCCTTGATAAAATTTTGATTTACTCACATATGCGTGAGGAGTATGAGGGGTGCCTTCGCCAGGTTCTTTAGTGTCTTCAGGAGTAGCAACTTTACGGGAACTTGGAGAAGTGTGCATTCTTTCAGACAGAGGTACACTATTTGGGTCATATCATTTCTTAGGAAGGTATCATAGTCGATCCTTCCAAGATTAGAGCCATTATGGATTGGTTGACACCCACTACTATGACTGAGGTGCACAACTTCATGGGATTAGCAGGGTACTACAGGAGATTTTTTTTGGACTTCTCTCGAATTGCACACCCTATTACTTCCCTTCAGAGGAAAGGGAAGAAGTTTGTTTGGTCAGACAGATGTAAGCAGGCCTTCAGGACATTGAAGGAATGCCTCACTATAGCACCTATTCTTGTAGTACTAGAGCCACAAGGTGAGTTTTTCATTTACAAGGATGCTTCTTTAGTAGGGATTGGAGGTGTGTTGATGTAGGAGGGAAAAGTTTTAGCTTTTGAGTCTCGCAAACTCAAGGATTATGAGCTTAACTATCTGACTCATGATCTTGAGCTTACGGAAGTTATGCACACTTTGGTTTGATGGAGGCACTTTCTTCTTGGAAGGAGATTCACACTCAGGACAGATCACTTGAGTCTTCACCAGCTCTTCACGTAACCCAATCTCAACGCTCGTTAGCGACATTGGATGGAGTTGCTTTGTGAGTATGATATGGAGATAGAGCATGTGAAGGTGAAGGAGAATGTGGTAGCAAACACTCTCAGTAGATAGAGACATGTGGTTATGGACACCTCAGTGAGCATAGATTTGTGGAGAAGGATTCTTCAGTAGCTTCCTCTTGATAGCTTATACATTGCAGTTCGAGCCGAGATCGAGTCTCAGAGAACCCTTGAATGTAAGTCTGATGGTTTCTCATTAGAGGTAGATGGTCTTCGCAGGAACAGATGCCAGATATATGTTCCTAGAGATGGAGGCTTAAGGCATGACATCTTGGTAAAGGCACATCGTGCACCCTATTTAGCCCATCCTGGGGTGAAGAAGATGCATGCCACCTTGAGACAACTGTACCATTGGAGAGGAATTCATCGATATGTGGCCTAGTTCATGTCGCGATGTTTAGAGTTCCAGAGAGTTAAGGTTGAGCATCAACATCTAGATGGTCTTCTTTATCCTCATGCTATACTAAAATGGAACTGGGAGACCATTTCCATGGATTTCATTGTTGAGCTATCGATGTCAAGATATCACCACGACACTATTATGGTCACGGTTGATAAATTGACAAAAGTGGCTCACTTTTCTCTAGTGAAGACCACTTATACAGCTAGAGTGGTGGCACGGGTATATTTGGATGAGATTTTCAGGTTGCACGGGATTCCGCAGAAGATCATTTATGACCATGATACCTTATACACTTCCCATTTCTGGACTACCATGTAGTATGTCCTCAGGATGAGAATCAACTTCATTACAATATATCATCCCGAGACATATGGACATACTGAGAGGGTGAATCATATTTTAGAGGACATGCTTAGAATGTATGTGATGGATCAACAGTCTAAATGGGAGGAGTACCTGTACTTAGTGGAGTTTTCCTATAATAATATTTTTCAGAGTTCCATAGGCATGGCTCCTTTTCAGGCTTTGTATGGTAGAGAGTGTAGGACACCTCTTAGCTAGGACATGTTAGAGGATAGGGTTTCTTTTGGACCAGCTCTTCTACAGGACATGGAGTAGCAGGTGGTGTTGATCAGGTAAAGATTGTAGGAGGCACAGGACAGGCAGAAGAAGTATGCAGATCAACATAGGATCAACAATAGTTTTGATGTGGGCATGAAGGTGTTCCTTCATGTCAGGCCACACAAGAGCCCTATCTGTTATGGAAAAGGTTCTGAGTTAGCTCTTAGATTTGTTGGTCCTTTTGAGATCTTGGAGCGTATTGGCCCTTTGGCCCACCGTCTAACGTTGCCACCCAACTTGTCTCGCATACATGATGTTTTTCATGTTTCAGTTCTTAGGAGATATATTACAGACCCTTTTCATGTGCTAGATTAGACATCATTGTAGGTGAAAGATCAAGGGAAGGTGATGGTGGAGCCTGTTCACTTCCTAGATCAGGTTTGGGTGTAGTGGGACAGATATGATGAAATTACAGCTACATGGGAGGATGCTACTTCATTACGAGTTTAGTTTCCCCATTTGTTCCAGTGACTTCCAAGAGAAAGTTGAGTCTAAGGAGAGGGGGATGTAGTGCCCACTTCCCTTTGACAACTTTTGATGCTTATTTGATACTGTTGATTACATTATGGACATTATTATGATTTTGATTTAGTATGATGTTAGACATTTGATCATGGATTATTGTTGATCTTGATTTGATTATGATGCATGATGATTATTAGAGACACCTTATATGTGGATAATGATATACTATTTGACATGGATATATTGTGAATGCTGTTCGGGCATGTGATTTTTAGATATTGTGAGTAGAATTAGAAATGGACATTATATGATGATGATATAGTTGTTACTTTGATATTGCTGATATAAATTGTAAGTGATTTTGTTAAATTGCTTTGATGTTGTTGTGATTCACATACTTAGATGATTTTGTGATTATATTTATATCATTTTGGATGTTTTGATATGGCCACGAGGCTGAAGGAGGTATTTGTGTTTTGTAGGTTAAAATATCACAACAAACATAGGGGGATTGGAGACCAACCACATTGGAATTATAGATGAATTCAACACGGTCACCATGGCAACTTGTTTTATTGTGTTGTGTTTGTTTGTTGCTAGGGATTCCCATGGGGGGGATCATATTTAAATGTGACCATGTGTTTTGTATATTTTATTAATGTGGTTCCTTTTTATTATTGTTTGTATGTATTTTATTAGTGATGTGGTCTTTTCTTTTATTTATTTAAGTTGCGGAGAATTAATGTGAGAAAACATATGGTTAAAAGTTAAATAAATCAAATTGGGATATGGGAAATTAATAGTAGAAGTCATTGGCTCTTTATATTAAATATGTAAGGGATGTGTAAGTTTGTGTAAGTCAGATTTTGGAGTATGAAACACTCCACCTCCTTGGAAACTCGAATTTATCCTTGAGGGCTGTTTTTGGAGGCTTGTGGGACAAGTAAAACTTGTCCCATGCCTCTTAAAGCTATTTACCAAACATACCTATGGTTGGAGGGTTGATTTTATCCCTTTTTAATGCATTTTTATTAATCATGTTGCATGTTTTTATTACGCTCTTCTTACTTTTATTTATTTTACAGTCCTTTGGGGTGTGGGCTTTTTGGAGTGTGCAAGTAAACTATCATATTTTCACCCACCTCTTAATTGTGCTTTGGAGAATGAAATTTGGAATTTTGTGTTGGAGTTGAGGATGTTTGAGGTGGCATCCTACATGGATCCACATCATCCTATTCTCTTCCCTCTTCCATAAATTTGAATTTTCTTGCCTTGTTTTGGGTTGTTGAACTTTTGATTACTTCCTTTTGGGGGCACATTTTCTTGCTGTTTTGGGAGCTCCTGCTTGGAGAAGGTTTGGAGGACTGTTGCATATTTGTTTTGATATGATTTTTGGTTTGATTACATTGGAAGGACCTTGTTGTTCTGAACTTGGAACAAACTCCATCATGGAGAGGTAAGAGCTTAGCTCTTCTTTTATGCTGTTATTTCCTTTTTGTGTTTGTGTGAATGGTGTATGCTTTGTGTTATTGTTGGCTGATTGGGTAGACTTCCATAGGAATGGTGTGGGAGAAGGCTATGTGGAATCAATGGGGGGGGCATAAGGAATGCCATTGGCATCAATTTTTTTGTGGAGGGAATTTGGGTTTGGGATCAACCATGCAAAAGAAATAACTTGCATTTCTTACTTTGTGGGGGGCATAAGGAAAAATATGTGGGGGGCATAAGGAGGGATTATGGGGGGCATAAGAATATGTGTGATGAATTATTTTGGTGTTATGTTACAGGTGGATGCTCAATTCCCATTGGGAGGCATAAGTAGCTTCCCCCATAGTCCTTGCTCCTTTTGCTTGCATGATCAAGCCTGAGTTCTATTTTGCAATGTTTTCAAATTTAGTTGTAAACTGATGTCTTATGTTGAACTGTGTTTTAATTTGATTATGCATGTTGAATGAATGTTGTGTGTTGTGGAAGCTTGTTGTTTCCATGTGTTGAATCACATTTCTTATTGCATTGTGGTTGGGGCTCGGGGGCCAATGATGAAGGATGGCTTCTCCTCCCATTGGATGTCTTGGTTAGGTGGAGAGCATTGCCTTTCCCCCACTTCTATTGTGATCAAATTGGAAGAAAAAGTAAACTTGCATGTTGCTGCTCTGGAGCAGAAGAAGACAATTTTACCAGTCCCTTGTGAATTATATTTCATTGTAACCTTTCCTATTATGATGTGGATGAAATTTTAATATGTTTTGTGAAGAAAGGATGTTTGTAATTGGATATGAAAGTTGTATATTCTAATTATGTAAGGATGTTTATACTTTGTTCTATTTATTGGAAAGAAAGAAATAGAAATATGTTATTTGCATTCAAACATTGAAAGATGTAAAGTTATATAATTGAATTAATAAAGAATTGCAAGACCTTCCCTTATTTGAATTGTTGATTTAAATTGAAATATCAAATTGTGATTGGAGTCCCTGTTTTGGAAAATGGAAAAAAAAGAAGAAGTTCACATGAGATGAAGTTGTATTATTCTACCTTTTCTCAAATATATGATTTTGGGAAAAGATAGGAACTAGATTCTTGTTTTAATGATTGCTTGAAGAAGGAAAGCTGTTAAGTCTAGCATGGAATGAATTCAATGTTTTATTGTATGGCAAAGAGATAGTTAAATCTCTATTTGAAAGGAAGAAATGTATGTATAATATAGTCTTTGGTCTCCTTTGTAAATGTATAAAATTAAATTCAGTATTGCATTTGATTTAGAATAGTTTGATTTAAAACAACTGAATGTATTAGACTAGGATAGAAATGAAATTTCATATTTAAATGATGAAAAGGTTAGATGGACCCTTTAGAATTGATATTTGTTGTAAATTTACAACTGGAAAATAATTTAATTAAAATGCACATTTCGAACCTGCACTAAATAACGAACATTGAAAACATTGAAATCTAGCATGTTATGATATCATGCTTCCATTTTGACAAAGAACACTTAAGAAATAATTTAAAACATTCCAAAATTTAAGCCCAAACCGATAATTGATAATTTGCAGTCCTTTTCTGTCAAATTTTGGAGAAATGCAAATTGGAAATCAAACAAGTAAAATTTACCTTCCTAAATCATCTTAAACCCTTCCTAGAATAATCCTCCATGTTTGATTGGCATGTTGAGTGAAGGAGGAAATCAAATTGAGTAAATTTTATAAGATAAAATTTACCAGTTGGCTTTTTAAAATCTTGAAGAATGTTTTCTTAAAAATTACCCCTCAAACTTTATTTAAATGTAAAATTGATAACTCTTGTGCAAAGAGGGCATTGAGAGCTTTCCAGAAAGTCCTCGTTTTCCCAAAACTAAGCTTCCTAGAAAAATTTATGACCCCTTGAAGTTTTCCTTCATTGGCGGGAAAATTTGGGAAAATTTTCCCTGGCGGGCCCGCGGCACAAAAAAATTCCTATAAAAAATCCTTACAAATTTTAAAAAAAATTCTAGGGGAAATTTTTTAAAAATTCCTCCGCCAGCCCACAGCATATCAGAGGTTGCAACGTGTCCTCATGAGGTAATAGCGGAGGCGCGACATTTTATTTCTCCGTTGGGCCTTTTTAAAATTTTTGGAAAATTTTACCTTTTTTCCCACCGGCCCAAAATCCCGCATCCATTGGGTACAGTCACGTGGTAGCATGGGGAGATAGTAGAGGGGGTAGAACCCTTGTGACCTTTTTGTTTTTGAAATCTTGTTTTTGGAAAATTTTGGAGTTTTCCTCCATGGCCCTGCACTCCTGCCCTTACCTTTGGAGAGTCTCCTTCGTGGACGCGCGGACCTGTGCAGAAAACTAACTCCTTTCCCCTCCCCTTTGGCAAATTTTTCCAACTAAACCCACTGCTCCACCCGTCGCTCTCCTTCTCCCCCACGTGAGCTTGGAGCCCGACACGTGTCCCTGGTGGAATAGCAGAGGTGCGAGCACAAATAGAAAATATCTCCCCCACATAAGAAAAATTACAAACACCGCCCTGCGATCCACCAACCCAGAAAATGGGGTTTCTTCCCTGCTCGACACGTGTCCCTCTTGGGAAAATTTTCACTCCAAGGCCCACCGGCCCATAACTGGAGTTTTACAAGGAGTTAGGAGGACATCTTTATATCATTGGAAAGGTGAGAAAATTTCCTATCCAATTGGAATGATTTAGGGAAATTTTGAATGCATTAAGTATGAGAAAAATCATGTTGAAGCTCTGAACCTGCTAGAGAGTGGGTATGGTGACAATTTACCCCCCCTGAACCTAGTAGAAACTTCTAGCTCTAAAATTTAGACCTTGTGACCTCTAATAATTGCTAATAAAAGAAGAGTATGTTCTAGTAGATTAAACTTGTTCTGGAACTTGTTAGTGACATCTGTCACCTTGCAACTTGGCTGTTGACATTTCTAATAAAAAAAATTATTCCATAATTTTCCTGACTAATCCTAGGTTGTTTCTTGGGTCTCAAGTGGGTTGTTTTAATGGGCATCACACTTCAGTATGGTTTAAGAGTGGTATCAGAGTTCTACAAGCTTAGATAGTGAAGTTGTTGTCTACTGAAGATAGTGTGTAGGTTGGCATTCTTGGCTTAGAGGTTCTATATGTTAGATAGGGTAGTACTAGCATGATAAATAGCTCTTAGAGTGAGTTTCAGGTCATCTTGTGGAAGAGTCAGTTGAAACCGACTCATTTAGGCCTAGTTCAAGAGCGTAATGAGGGGTGAAAGATTGATACAGGTAATGAAAAGACTAAGTAAGCATGGAAGGTGCATAGGGATGTTGTCTAGGGTATGTATGAGAAATAACAAGGTTTATTTTATCTCCTAGAGGAAAAATTCAAAAGTTCACTAAAACTGACCTTGAAGACTAATAACGAATGGTGAGGTAAATAAGATAGGTATAAGATGTACATGAAAAATTATGGCTAACCAACCTATGTAGTATGTATAGGGGTGTATTTAGTGCTTCATGTCAAATTTCATCAAGTTTTAAAGAGGTATGTGAAAGTTATGCAAGTTTTTTTAAAACTGGTCTACACTGAGGAATGCAAATTGAGCACCCTGTCTTCTTAACATCCAAGAAAAAATATGGAGCCTTCTTCAGATAAATCATAGAATTAATTTTTGAAGGGAATTCCAATCCTTGAAGTGTTGCAAATTTTTTTGAAGAAAATTGGTTAAGAATCAAAGAAGTTATGAGCATCTTTTCTACCAGGTTTATCTCTCCTCAGGTTTGGGGCCTTCTTGAAGTTGATAGACAGTAAAATTCATTTTTTTGCCTATCAATCAACTTGTAAGATGATTCAAATGATTCATGTTTTAATAATCATTATTCCATGCCAAAGTGATCTAATCACTTATGGTCTTCAAGCATTTCCTTCTAGCCTAGTGGACTTAGCCTTTGCAAGAGCATATTCATAAAATCATGAGAATTGAAAGGTATAGTCCCAGGTTACAATGTTAAAAGTTATGTTTAAGATAGAGAATTAGTTATGCATATTTTTAGATCAATTTGGAATTAATGGAGTACTTATTAGGTTCTTGTGATAAGCATCTTAAAGTTCAATCACTCTACCTCCACAATCTTGTGATGCTTTGTCAAGAAATCTGTATCCAATGGTATGCCTAAAGATTTTATCCTTGAAATATCTCTCTCTCAAGAGCACTTGAATAAATCATGATATGTCTTGAAAGTTGTAAGGTATAGTTCTCAAATTGAAGTCTTGTTTAATGAATTCTTTAATTATTGAATTGCTTTATGCTTGCTTAAGAGACAGTGTATCAAAACTCATTTTGTCACTCCTTTCCAAGATTGTGATAGTGAGTGGTGAGAATAAAGATTATAACCACAAATTCAGGGAAAAAAATGATTTAGGTTGAAAATGTAGTGCTCCACAACTATTGAGGAAAGTAGAAGAATCACTGCGTGTGTGCATTATGATGACAGTCATAATGTTGATTGTACTCCTCTGAGCTAGATGAAACCTCCATGTAAAGGTGAATAATTGGTCTTCAAGGTTGTGTTAGATGTTCAAATGAGGTTCAAGAATACATCATTTATCCTTCATGCCAAACCAACCAGTATAAACCCTAAAGCATCTTTTTGAGCTCAACAAGTAAAACATTGTCAAATATTAGGCTACTGTGCTTGGTCCTTGAAGTTCTGGGAGTATTTTGAAGTGTTTCAAGCTAATTAAATGCTTGGAGAAGGTGTAAAATGTCTCTCACAGTCTACATAAGAAGTTAAATTTTTGAATTTCATTAAGAAATGCTCAATAAAATCCTTTTTTGAAGCCCCTCGGGCTTGCACAGTTTGCAAAACCCTATACCTAGGGTTTGGAGATGAAAAATGCTTGAATCTTCAATTTTCACCAATAAAATTTCCTAAAATTTCTACATGTCTTTGTGAGGTGTCATCTCAAAATTTTTCAAGTCTCAATTTTTCATCGAAGGTTTGAGGAGATTTTCATAACAATTTCTTGAGGAAGAGCAAGTTTCTCTTAAAGCCTGTGAAGGTTTTTAATAAATTTTTTTTCTTCATTGAAGGTTCTATGACTTTCATGTAACTTCAAGAGATGAAAAGAATGGCTCTAATTCATATTTGGTAGGTATACTTGAATATGTCCTAAAGTGGAAAGTTTGAAGTAAGTACTTCCATGAGGTTAGAATCTCAAGTTAACAAGTCTACATGTCTTCATCTTAATTTTAAAATGAAATATTCTTAAAGGAAACTTGAAAAAGTGAATAATGATAATTATGACATTAAAGATGAGTCTTGTTTACTAAAATTAAAGTTCTCTAATGTATGAAAAAGTGTCTTAGTCCAAGTCTTTATTCTTTCCAGTCTAAGTCTTCAAATCAAGTTGTGTCATTTGATTGTGAATGTGGGCTAAGTCTTGCTAAGTCACTGCTCAGTTTGAACTTTTTGTTGAGTCAAATCTACTCAAAGTGAATGAGTTCCTAAGAGAAGTTAAATGATTTCATTCAAAAGTTACAATGTTCTCTAAAGCATATTTTCTAAAATCTAGCTTGAAAAGAGAATGTGAAGAGTTCCTTCCTTGGTCAAGAGGTGGCAATGATTGAGTCCAAAACTCCATGATCCTTAGCTCGAGTATAGGAGAGAAGTTGAAGGAATTTTAGATTCAATCTTTGTTTTTATTCAAATACAACTCTTGAAAAATTTGAAGTGGTATTAAAATAGTGAAGATCCATGGTAATGGAATTTCCAAAAGGCATAGAATATAAAAAAATAAGTTGAAAATTTTAAGTGTTTTGAATATCGACAAAATAATTGAGTTTAAGAGAAATGAAAATAAAGAGTTAATATGTTGAATGTATATAAGAAAAAAAGTGTGTGAAAAAAATGAAGAGTGAACAAAACAATAGAGTTAAAAGATGAAGTGACATGAATATGTAGTGTGTAAGATATGAGAAAAAGATAAGAGATAGAATGTTTAAAGATCTTGGAAATTGAGACTAAAAGCTTGTGAAATGATAGTGACATATGTTGTGTTCAATGTATGAAAAAGAGCAGGGTATTGAATTGGTAAATACAAGAAGAGATATTGAATGCTTCAAGAGGTCAGAGATTAGGTGAAAGGTGAGTAGTGAATTGAAATATTGATGAAATTATAGGTGAATAAGTAAAGTTAGTTTGTACTAATTTAGGGTCACAATCAGGTGTTTTGCAACCAAGTTGAAGAGTGATCATATTTTGTGTAATCATTGAGTTGTAGCTCAGTATAATCAGAAAGTTGTAGCTTTCTTGCAAGTTGTAGCTTACTTATGATCAAGTTGTAGCTTGATTTGAAGTTGTAGCTTCATCAGTTGAGTTGTAGCTCAACAATATTGTAACCATTGAGAAAATAGTTCCTTTGGTTCAGTGGTTTTTTTTTCCCAATTTGGGTTTCCCACTTAAAAAATCTTGTCTCTCTCTTCTGTGTGATCACTATTTCATTTGATTTGTGTTTTTGCATAACTTAAGAATCTGATTGAAGGTTGAATTATTAAACAAAAGTTGAATTGAACACTGATTCACCCCCCTCTCAGTGTTCCTGTTTCTAACAATTGGTATCAGAGCCTGGCCCTGGTGTGGTGAGTTTAACATCTCAAGGGAGATCCAGACAATTCAGCAATGACAAACAATCAGTCAACAAAGTGGCTTTTCTACTTCTAAAGCACCCCTATTTAATGGATCAAATTATGCCTTTCTGGAGTGTCAGAATGAAGACTTACCTAATGTCACTTGGGTTTGACATATGGAAATCAGTTGATAGTGGCTACACTATTCCAACTACACCTCCTACAGATGCAACATGAAAGAGAGAAAGTGATAAACAATTCCAAAGCCATGAATGCAATTCTCTGTGGGCTAGCTGAGGCTGAGTTCATAAAGGTCATGCAGTGTACTAAATCTAAGGAAATGTGGGAAAAAATTGAAGATAATATATGAAGGAGATAGTAAGGTAAAATTGGCCAAGCTACAAACTTACTGTGCTCATTTTGAAAGCATGAAAATGAAAGAAGGTGAAAATGTTGCTTCATACTTACAGAGAATGGATGAAGTTATAAATCTGATCAGAGGCTTAGGAGAGAAAATAGAAGAGAGTGTGGTTGTCTCAAAAGGTTGTTGAGATATTATCCTTCAAAATTTGATTCCAAGGTGTCAGCAATAGAGGAAGCCAAAGACTTAACCACCTTGAAAATGGATGATCTTCATGGAATTTAACAACATATGAGATGAGAATCAGTGATTCAAAGTCAATCAAGAAAGAGGCATCCTTCAAGGATGATAAGGAATCACAAGTTAAGAAGAATAAAGTTGAGTCTGATATGGAGATAGATGATGAGAAGGTGGAAGCCATGTTTGTAAGGAAGCTAAAAAGAGGTTCAGGTAAGTACAAAGGAAAGCTGCCATTTAAATGCTTCAGTTGTGGTCAAGTTGGTCATTTTCCTTCAAAATGTCCCAACAAACACAAGGGGGACCAAGAAGATGAAGAATCCTCTCAAAGGAAAAAGAAGAAATTCAAGAAACAAGGGGGCAAAAATAAATACTTCAAAAACAAGAAGAATTTCTACACACAAGAAGGTTCAAGTTCTTCTTAGTCAAGTGATTCCAACAGCTCTGAGAGTGATGATGAAGGAACACAAGATGAAACATTTTTATGGCTGTGGAAGTATCTGCTGCAAGCAAATTCAAAAGGAAAAATTCAGACTGAATATGAAAGTTCAGATGAAGAAGAGGCAGAGGTTAACCTTGAGGCTGAATTAATTAGTGCCTTTAGAAGAGTTGAAACATCAAATAAAGAGGAATAAAAAACTGAAATTGATGGTGAAATAGTATGAAGGAAAAATAATCCTTCTTGAGGAGAAAACAAAACAAATAAGCCCAAGAACATGAAGATATGAGTCAAGGAATTTGAGGCACAAATCAAGTTGATTGAAGAATCCTTCAAAATCAAGGAAGAAGAGCACCTAAAGCTAAAATCTGAAATGGAGCTATTGCTACAAACTCAATTGGATCAGACCTCCACCAAATTGAAGACCTATCACAAGTTTGAAAAGAGCACAACTGATCTAGTTGACCTTCTAGGAAAGAAAGAGATGCAAATGATAAATCTGGTTTAGATTTGAGGAGAAGAATGAGGAGGATAAATCAGTAGGCAATAAGATGACCAAGACAACTCAAGAACCTCCTAAAGCTAAGAGAGATGATTTCAGGAAGAGATATCATTCAAGAAAACAACATCATGCTATGAGGTATGCTCATTCATTTTATGGATATTGTTTTTCATGTAATGAATTTGGTCACAAAGCCTCAAAATGTAGAATGCATGCTAAAGGTCATGGTAAGACATCTTAACTTTTATCATTGAGAAGCAAGGATGAGCTGATTTGTTACAACTTCCAAAATTATGGACACATAGCCAAATTTTTTTATCAAAGACCTCTAAACTAGAAAATAATATTTATAAGGTCAAATAAGATCCTACAAATGCAAAGGAACAAGGATTGATAACCCAAACTACCTTTCATTCTCAGAGTGAAGACATGGAGTGGTATATTAATAGTGGGTGTTCTAGCCACATGACATGAAACAAGAGTAAGTTCATATCTCTAGAGGAAAATGCTTCAGGTACAGTAAGATTTGGAGACAATACCTCAGCTAATATTGTGGGAAAAGGTAAGCTAAGTGTTGACAATGGACAAAACCATCACTAAAAATGTGTTGTATGTTGAGGGATTGAAGCACAATATTTTTGAAGTGTCAGTCAAATGTGTAAATAGGGATATATTGTATTGTTTCATGACAATGGATGTGACATAAAGAAAGAAAAATCAGGTAAGGTGGTTGGAAAGGAAAAGAGAACCAAAAATAATATGTATTTTCTAAAGGAGGTAAACAAAGAAAAATGTCTTCACAAGTAAAGTGGATGAAGAGTTGGCTTTGGCACAGAAGACTGGGACATCTAAATTTTGATAAACCTTATCAGAATTAGATCCATGGGATGTGTAAGGAACATGCCTAAGATCAAAAAACCAGCTGATAAGCTTTGTTAAAGCATACCTTCATGGGAAACAAACTAAGAGAAGTTTCAAAACAAAAGAATACTCTACTACACAATCCTCTAGAGTTGATACACATTGATCTTGTAAGACCAACCAGAACATGAAAGAATACAAGGAGATAGCTATTTCATGTTGTTGATTGATGATTTCACAAGGATGACATGGGTTTCCTTCCTCAAATAAAATTTAGAGGCACTGGAAAGGATTTAAAGCATTCAAAGCACTAGTGGAAAATGAAAAGAATGTCAAAAATAAAGATTTTAAGGTCTGACAGAGGAGGAGAGTTTTGGTCAGATGAATTTGAAGAATTTTGTGAGACTCATGGAATAAGAAGACAATTCTCACCTGCAAGGACACCTCAACAAAATGGGGTAGTAGAAAGAAGAATAGAACATGTACAGGAAATGGCTAGAACTATGCTTAATGAATCAAAATTTCCTGATGGATATTGGAGAGAAGAAGTTAGTATAGTTGTCTATAATTTAAATAGAAATCAAATCAGAATTAACCACAAGAAGACACCATATGAGCTTTGTAAAGGTAGGCCTACAAGTCTTAATAATCTAAGAGTCCTTGGAAGCAAGTGCTACATTGAGAGAAAGGATGAAAATATGGATAAATTTGATTCAACATGTGATGAAGGCATATTTTCTTAGGATACATCAGACTTTTAGTTTAGACATATAGATGCTATAATAATAGTCCAATAAAATATAGTTGAGAGTAAACATTTCACAATTGATGAATTTTGTCCAAACAAAATCATAATTCAGCCCAAAGAAACTCCACAAATTGCTGCAAATTATAATGATGAAGAAATTTCAGAAATTAAACATGAAGAAGAAGAGAGACATGATACTAAGTCACCTTTAAGGTAGGTTAAAAGAGATCATCCTCCAAGAAAAATCATAGGAAATAAAGAAGAAAACATCCAAACAAGAAGGAGGTTGAAAATTTCTTAAAATAGAGAAGATATTGCTCTCTTATCTGAAATAGAACCAAAGAATGCAATGGAGGCTAGTAAGGATCAGAATTGGGTGAAAGTAATGAATGAAGAACTAGACCAAATTGAAAATAATGAAACATGGGAGACATAAACAAAAATGAATAATGGTATGCAGAGATGTAATACCTAGATGGGGTGATGATGGGGAAGGAGTGGGAATCCCACCTGAGAAATGTACCTGTAAGTGATTATAATCACCAAAAAAACACGATAGAGAAGGAAATGGCACTAGAATTAGTGTGCCCCACTAGTAAATGAACACTAGAGGGCTTTTCATTATACAATGATAACGTTAAGGTCAAAATAGAGAAGGTAGGGCTGTTGCAACTCTATGAGTTGCCATATTTTAGAAAACCAAAGTGCCTATACCAATGGTTAATGTCACAGGTACATGAAGATTAATTCCACTTTTTAGGGCTGCAAGATGCACATGCTACTCCCCAGCTTATCTCACAATTTACAGGCCTCATATGTGAGGGAGATAGGTTGGAAGATGACCTAGGTGACAAGGAGGCTATTTAGGAGACCATCACCGAATATGCCTGCAAGAAGGGGTTGAGGTATTATGACATTTTAGACATCAAGGAACCTTGTGGTGAAAATGTCCATGCATCTGGTGACTAAGTTGAATGGCTGAGGAGAGGTAAACTCAGGTCAACAAACCCTGGTTACATGTCTGTAGGAAAATTACAGAATGCACCATATACAACTTATCCACATACATTACAGAATAAATCATTAAGTGCGCGAAGGAAGGTGACAAAATCCTCTTCGGCAATGTCTTGCTCACCATTGTATTTTTGGAGATTGGAGTGCCTAACGCATCAGACAAGTTTGTATGGAAGTACCCCGCAGAGCATCCTTCACCCATGAAGAGGTTCGAGAAGTGTACCTATGATATAATGACATCACCCCACAAGGTGCGGTTGGAGAAATGGTATACGCGCCTAAGGAACACATTCGGGGCAGAGTGGAGAATCCCTGAACAACTCCTAGCAGCCACTAAGAGGTAAGCTAAATTCTCTGTTTACCAACATTTCTACCTGGGAAGATTCAAGCTAATAGATGAATCATGGAGCCCTTGGTGTATGCTTCCGTTCATGTTCACCGCTCCATTCTTCCAAGTAGGAGTGAATAGATTTAAGGAATCAAAGAAGTTAAGGATGGAACTAGGTACTTTGGACTGGGAGCATAGAGAGATGAGAAAGAAGTTGAATTACCTTAGCAGCAAGCGCACGTACATGGAAAGGTATGTGTCGTATGAGATTTAGATGAAAAGGCCGATAACACTACCCATCACTAAAGGATGCGTGGTGCGCATGTACCTTTGTATAAGGCCAAAGTTTGAGAAGGGTGCATATCTAGAGAAGGATGTCTCCATACTTGAGGATCCCATGTGTAAGAAGAATCCCATACCAAAGAAGAGAGGGAGAGGAAAAATAAGAAGCACCAAGTGTGTAGACTGCTCAGACAGTGAGCTTGCCAACAAAAAGTGCCAAGACAAGCACTTAAATATGGAGAAAGAAGACCCCACTAATGGAAAAGACACCAGAAGTAGAGGCACCTAGGTTAACCCTCACCAAGGAAGAGTCACCTAAGGGAGAAGATAAGGCCAAATCACCTGTTCAGGATCCACCTCTTTAGGAAAAAGACAAGGGTAGATGAGGAAGTTGACTAAGAGGTGACCGAAAACATGGAGAATTACATGGGTAGAAGAGGTGATGAGCGTGAAGATGATCATGGCAAGGAAGATGAGCCTTAGAAAGACAAGGAGCCACAGGTATTCAATGTCTACGTCACGGAAGAGGAGAGTGGAGATGAGAATCATGAGTTCGTATTCATGCGGCACAAGGGTGCACTGAATGAGGAAGACACCAAAGACATGGAAAGGAAGGAAGAGGTTTGAGGGGAAAAGAAGGGAGAAATAATTTTTACAAAGGGAGAAGATCACTAAGGTGGTGGAAAGAGAAGCAAAGAAAATCCTCGAAGCCCTGGTAGACCAAGAGTTGGAGCACATTGTGGACATAGTGCTGAAGCAAGGGAAGGAGGAGAATATTAAAAAAGAGCATGAAAACCTAGGAGGAGGTCCCACTCTAACAATAAAATTCCCCAAAGGCACGTACTCGGGTAGGAGGACACTTGATACGGAGAAAAGGAAAGTAATGGGCTATGTCTATGACATGAAGAAGGTACTACACATGCGATTCCAAAGCACTATACCCATAGAAAGGATTTTAGCCATGGGGTCTTTTGAAAAGGAGGGCATATACCCAATAACAATGAAGATTCTCTCTTGGGTGTTTGAGTGCCACATTTATGAGCCAGTCTTTGAAGTCTATCAGGGAGCACTCATAACATTTCCAAAATCTAAGGGGGCCAATCCCTTAGTGAATGCTCAGGAGCTCTCGGACGAGTAATTCTACAATGCACTCAATAAGGTCGCAGTTGAGACTGAGGCTAGACTCTTCATGCGTAATGATAGAATAAGATTACTTAAGGAAAACTAGGGAAGAAGGAAGAGGAGCTAATGGAGAAGACCCAGAGCTTAAAGTAGGAAGAGTTGATCAGTGCAAAACTAAGGTGCGAGGTTAAAGGAAGAGAAGATAAAGGTGCGGGAAGTATAAAGAAAATGGAGTATATCAAGGGCATCATCCTTTTAAAGCTCCCAGACTTAGTGCTTCTTGCACAAAATTACTCATCCCTTCTGGAATGTATAGAAGATCTAATGCATGTCCTCACTATGGAGAGATGACCTTTGGTTCTAGAGTCTGCAGAAGAAGTGGTTGTGCACTTGAATGAGGAGAACATATTGAAGGTGGTAGTGCTCGTTACCAACTATATCCAAGTGCTTGTAGAGGTTAAGGTCACTTCCTAATTTATGGAGGCCACGTATGATACATGCGTAGATAGAGATAAGGTGGCAAGATCCTGTGTCGCCACACTTGAAGTGGAGCTAAAAGAGTTCCAAGAAAAGAAAAAGGGGAACACGGTGGAAAGGGATAAGGTGCTGGCTGAAGTAGAGAGAAAATAAGAGGAAAATTAAAGCCTTAAGGGGTTTGATCAAGGCCCGACTAAAGGAACTATACCCTCAAATCACCAGGAGGATGGACAAGCTCAAAGACCTAGGCAAAGAGATGGAGCAGATCGTGGACACTTTGGGCACCCAGGGAATTGTTCTGAGTTTTGACAAAGTGAACACCCTAGTTGGTGACATCTGTCAGAAGGTTATAGGGTACGGTCGAAGTATGGAATAAGCTAGAGGTAGACTTACAGAAGGATTTTACTAGCTTGTTGAATTAATTCTCCCCCCCATTCTTCATTCTTTCCCATATTCTTTCATTCCCTTATTCTTTTGTAAAGTGTAAGATTATACATTGGTTTCCTAAGACAACATGCATCTTGGTTGAGTAAAGTGTTTCTGAGGATGGAGAATAGGCATAGTATGGGGTGATCTTAGACCCCTGAAATATTGGTCAAGTATGAAGGTGCAAAGGTGCACAAGGTCCCAGTTATGGAAAGGCATACAAGGAAAAATTGTGCAAGAGAAAGGTTTAAGGAAGCACATAACACACGTGTGACACATGAAAGGAAGTTTAAGATTTAGTCAATTTGAGCACCCAGGGTAAAACATGTGAAAAGCATGACTGGTTGCGCGTGGATAAGGTGTCATCCTGGCGACAGCTTGGCCCAAATATGGGCATGCCTTGGATGGAATCTTCTAGAAGAACATCATAAGATAAAGTGGAAAGCTCAGGCCTGGAGAAGCATGCTCACATGAAGGACTAGATTCAACACTTGGCACTAGATCTGAGGGCACTGGAAGGTGAGTTGGCAGTGTAGGAAAGCGATAAATACAAGTTCCTGCAAAGTAAAAGATATATTAGTTTGAGATATAGTGGGTTAGAGAGAGTGCGAGTTTAAGAGACAACATGGACGTGGAGCTCTACAGAATTACTGCAAGGTCTCTATTAGTGGATAGTTGCATTCAGGAGAGAATTTACTAAGCATGGAGTTGTAAATTTTCTTTTGGTAGCTTAGTTACATAAAACCAGTGAAATGCATGATTACGGTCTACTTCTCTGTGACACTCTGTAATGGTTCAATGAATGTAATGAGTTTACCTGATATAATATATACATGACTATCAATGGTTATAATGCATATTTCTATCTTATGAGTTCTCTTTCCTTTCATGCTAAGTATGAATGCTTGTATATTTCTTTCTGTCATAATACATGTTCTAGATTCTATTAAAGCACTTGGTCTGAAGTGACTGTAAGGATATAGATGCCATTCTGAGCCCTATGGTTCTTATATGTCTTAACTTCCCCCCTGAAAACTCTTACACCAATCATTGATGATGTTTCCCACTAAACTCACATAAAATAGAGACTCGGTACCCATGCATGCCTCAGGTGAGTGCTCAAATTTTGTTGGGTAATAGGCCTGGATGCGTATGGGGTTCCTTCTTTTTGTGATGGGATTAAAAATGACTACATATTAGTTCCATTTATGGGACCTCTTTTTGAAGTTGTAGTGGGATATACAATACATCATGATCTGTGTAATGAGTAATGACAGAGTGGTTAACACTGGAAAAAGTTGAATCATGGTTCAAGAGCACAAAGGATAAATTTTCTCAAAGATTTAGCACTGGACTTGAGTTTAATACATGTATATGGGTAGAAGAGAACCTCTACCATGATCTGTATGAGACCTTATTTTTCTACTTCCCAGTAGAACTATATGAATGGATTTTAGCCTATGCATCTATATCAAGTTGGTCATTATGGATCTCATATGTGGACCAAAGAAGACTACCAAAGGTTGCAGGATGTAGATCTGATGTGGACCCATGTGCTGTAGATCATTGGTGGAGAGGAGTAATGGCTAGCTACACTCTGGAGTATGCCATTTCTACGTATTATTGTCCAGAGGTTGCTGAGTTTGAATTTCTATGAGAACCTAGAGGAATGTTTCTACGTGTTATTCCTCTAGCTATGAAGATATTGATGGTTACCATGAGTTTAGAGGCATTCCCAATGGCCAGCTAAACCATTCTAAGCACTAAGTAATAGAGCTTGGGTGGAGGAAGATGGTAAATATCATGACAGAGAAGGAGAGGGAATAGAGACGGCTCAAGTATAGTGAAGCGTGTGAAATGGATATTGTTAGACAATGTGAGGTTGCTAGTGTGATGGATCTTTGGAGACAAATGTTGCGGGAAGGAGCTGCGGTTCACACGAGAGGAGAACCTTAGTTTTTACTACCCCATATTGGAAATCACATGAGGGAGACCCCTTTGGCTTCTAGCAAGAGTTCATCACATGGAGAAAGGAGAGTCGTTGGCACATATCTGAACCCACCCAGTGATCGAGCCCTGGCATTGGTTTTCCCAAACCAAGAAGAAGTGTTATAGACCTAGTTGATATCAGTGGAAGAGACAAATCCACGCTTAGGAGAAACAATTTTTTCAGTTCCTTCTTCTATGGCTGCAAATATTCTAGTATTCAGAGATTCTTTGGACAAGGAGCAAGTGTTTTTTGTCTCACATTGGGACACTAGTCTATCTATCAATGCCCAGTTTAGTGGGACCACACTTGGCAGCTCCTAAAGCCCTATTAGAACCAGTGGTTATGGTGGATCTCGTTCTGGACAGGACCTGGTGGACCTGGTGGATCAAGCAGTGGAGGAAACACCAGAGGGAACCAAGGCTCTGGCTCAGGAGGATAGGGACCCCAGCCACCACCTCAGGTATTCTTTGAAATGTCTCTACATTTTCCAGATTATAGGGGCATTGAGGATGTTGCAAAACATGTTCACAAGTGTGCTATGGTGTGTGAAGGGTATCACAACCCTAGAATGGAAGGCTAGTCAGTTTGCAACCACGTTGCAAGGGCACACACATAGCTGGTATAGGAAGTATGACCCTCATCAAATGGTGGTGGACTACACTGCTTTAAAGAATGCATTCTTGGTCAGAGTTCCACATTCCTGAGTTTAAGTAGAAGAGCATCGAGTGCTCTAAAGGAGATTCAACAAGGAATGGCAGTGAGTGTGCGGGAATATGATGCGTGTTTTAAAACTCTCTTGTCTAAATTATCATATGATATTCACCATTCACAGACATGCTCAGTAGTTTTTTGGAGGGCTGATCACCCCTTTTTGAAGGGCCTTATCTTATAAAACTTTTATAGACTTGCGTGAGGCATTGGAGGCTGCCCTATGCACTGGGGCTGTTGGTAGTGTTGATACTAGCGTTAGCCCATTCTTGGAGGCTCAGATTACTACTATGGCCAAGCAGTTGGAAAAATTATCTGCGAACTCAGCCCATGAGACTGCAATGGTTTGTGGTGCACAAATTGTGAGATAGAGGGGCACGTTAAGGATAATTTCCCCCGGAGGATAGTATGTGCTATGGTGGTAGATTGTGAAATTTGTCATGGGGACCATGATTCAAGTAGATGTCCCTTGCTGCAGCGTGCAATCAGGAAGAATGTATCTTGTTATTGACAAAATTTACACCTCTAAAACCCATGATACTAAGGACTATAGGCTCATTGATCAGATCCATGAGGCCATTGATCATGGGGTGCACCAAACCAACATTGTCCAGTGGTTCTAAAGGTGATGATCACCGTTATGAGGAGCACGCAGATGGAGGCATGCACATGGAAGGGGTTTTCGAGGAGGATTCCATGGTCGAGGTAACTATGGAGGAGGAAGGAGTGAGTTCCCATGCGGAACATGTTTCAACTATGGATCTACATAACATTACAAATGTGAGTATCCGGACTTGTTGCTAATGCTCGTGGTGCAGGAAGAAGCATAAGTATGAGGAGTGCCCAAAAGTATTTGAGCATATGAATTAGTAGCACCAGAAGGACAACAACACTGCAATGGTCAACATCAAGAAGGTATACATACAGTGGACGCCTGGGGTAACACGAGATGTAGGTTTAGAACCTATCTTGGTAACAAAAAGGGTAGAATTCGTATGCATGCAAGAGAGGTACCAAGATAGAAAACCCTAGTTTCAAGGGAGGAGGTCATTCATGGAAAGTATCCAGATCCCGCGCATCAAAAGGAGATATATCTAGACACCATGGATGTTATTCAGAGCTTACAAGGGGAGATCCAGTGTCTAAAGGAGAAATCCATAGGAGGGAGGAATAAGGAAGGAGAGTCGAGGTGCAAAAGGATGACCTGGATGAGGTCAAGGAGGTGTGTAAAATGCTAAGGCAGGAGAATATCATTCCCTTGCTAGGATCCTGGTTTAGAGAGAAGGTACCACGCACCGGAGAAGAGCATGAGAGAGGTCTTGCATGTAAACCTTCCCCCTCATAGCCTCAACTATGACAAGGAGATTACGTTGAATGTAATTGTAGATGGATGGCTCCTCAGCAATATCCTCATTGACACAGGCATGAAGGTTAATGTTCTGACTTTAGATGCATGGCATCAGATGGGAAGACCTGCATTACAACCATCTTTGAATGTGTTGTATATGGCAAACAAGACTAAGGTAATGCCCATTGGTGTCTTGAAGGATGCACCTATTACTATCCAGGGAGCCAAGTTTACTGGGGACTTTGAAGTCTTGGCACTCACCGAGGAGGACAATTTCCCAATACTACTTGGGTGCCCTTGGTGTTACAAGAACAATGCGGACCTTTGGTTCAATAAAGGGTACATAAGCTTTGAGAACAAGGAGGAATGGGTCATTATACCCCTGGTTGATGGGAAGTCAACACCCTATATTGAACCATTGGGGGAGGAAGTTCTAGATGGGATTTATGTGTGCTCAATCAGAGACCCTGAGATGATACACCCTACTAATAGGGTTATCCAATTTGAAGATTCTTAGTCAATGAGTGATACCACTAGCATGGCATGTGACAATTGGGTGCATGGAACTTACGAATTGATGGGATGGTAGTTGATAGGATTGGTGACCAAGGTAACAAAGTGCATGCACGGTTAGGCACGTTGGAGGAAAAGAACTACCCAAGTATTCAAGAGGAGCCTTCCCTGAGATCTTTCTGTAGGAGGTGGAAGCTCAGTGGAAGGATGGAAAGGAATGGAGGGGGATGTTAAGTTATGTCTTACTCGGCACATAGCAGCCTGGGTGGTGGGCCACACATTAGGAGAGCCTTTTGGAGTGGCACAAGGTAAGAATTGCTCTCTCTGTGTCAGATTTTCTAGGAGCAATGTACCCACCATCATCAAAGACTACCATGGGAAGGAGCCCACCTCTTTCCATATCCAGGAGTGTGAATGGGTCTAGAGAGAAGGCACGGAAGCTTTACCACCATCCCTCTGGGTGCACAAGTTGTATTCTACACTAAAGGGTTGTGCGCGTTCATGGTACATTCATTCAGAGACACACCACCAGACAAGGAATTGGCAAGAGCTCGCGGCTGACCTTATTCAAACCTTTGAGTATCAGAGTACCAAACCATCAGTTGATAAGGCCTTGTAGGATATCAAGTGCCTTACCATGGGGGATAGTGCCAGGATGGAAGATAGGTTGTTGGAATTACTAGGTGAACCAGGATTGGAGGAGCGCTTTGAAGAAGTAGAGGAAACAAAAGAGTTATAGCTTGAGCATGCGTGTTTGGAAAAGGAGAAGGGAAATTTGGTATATGTGATTGATGGAGAGGAATGAGAAAGCTTAGATGTTATCCATTCTGTAGGGATGCGTGAGGTAGTGGACAGTGTAGATACTTACACATGTGCCTACCATGAGCCTTTAAAATGAATAAAGTTAACATCAGTTCAGGAGAAGAACCCAAGGAATGTTATTGGAGATTACTGGACGGAGAGGGAAGTATCTAAGATCATTGATCTGCTGTGTGAATTTGAGGATTTATTCCCCGTGGGTACCATGAGCTCAAAGGAAATTTAACATCAGTTCACCATTCCTTGGGGGAGATGAAGATAAAACTGAAGGATGGTGTGCACACCTGGTTAGGAAAAGGCCCTACCAGATGAATCCCAATTTACGTGTGAAGGTCAAGGAGAAGATAGAAAAAATGATAGCTTCTGGGATCATTGAGGTAGTAGAAGAATCAGAGTGGGTGATGGTAATCAACATCAAGAAGGATGGGTGGATTAGGATTTGTGTGGATTATAGGGAATTGAACGTAGTTTGTGTCATTGATCCCTTTCTAACCCCCTTCACTGAAGAAATTTTGGAAGGATTCACTGGGCATGAGATCTATTCCTTTACGGATGGATTTTTAGGGTACCACCAAGTCCGGATTGCAAAGGAGGACCAGGAGAAGACAAATTTTGCCACCGAGTGGGGAAGTTTTGCATATACGGTCATGCCCTTTGGATTGAAGAATGTGCCGGTTGTCTTTTCACGCATAGTGGTGTAAGCATTCTAGGACTTCATCCATAAGTTTCTTTAGGTCTATTTGGATGATTGGATAGTATATGGTCTTGTTAAGGACCATTGTGATAATTTGAGGTTAATGTTTGAGATGTGTAGGAAGTTGAGGATATCCCTCAACATTAAGAAATGTGTGTTTGCTACACCCTTTGGGACTTTATTGGGGCATATCATATGTAAGGAGGGCTTGCTGGTAGATCCTGCTAAGGTTGCAGTTATTGTGGGGTTAAGGGAGCCTACTAGCCAGAGCGCAGTGCTGCAGATTCCTTGGGCATATGGGCTATTACAAAAAATTCATTAAGGGATATTCCAAGATCGCCGTGCCTTTAGAGGAGCTGCTTAGACATAAAAGTGCCTTCCATTGGCGAGAGGCACAACAGAGGGCATTTGATACATTAAAAGATAGGCTTATCACTGTGCCTATTTTATGTTTTCCCTCTTGGGACAAGACCTTCCATGTCCATGTAGATGCCTCAGTGACCGCCATTGGAGCAGTGCTTAAATAGCTAGGTGAAGGGATTGTTGATCATCCTCTGTGTTTTGCAAGCAGGAAGCTAACACTAGAAAAGCAAAACTATACCACAACTGAGCATGAGGCATTGTCAATGATCTACACACTCTTCAAGTTTAGACAGTATCTGCTGGCAACACCCTTTGTGTTTTACACTGACCACATGGCATTAAAGTATTTAGTGAACAAGCCTATTCTACAAGGACACATATGTCGATGGGTGTTGTTGTTTCAAGAGTTTGAATTCACCGTTGTAGTAAAGCCTGGAAAAAGCAACTGTGGGCCTGATCATCTATCAAGAATTGATTTAGGGGAGGACACATGTAGAGTATTGAGGAAACAATGCTAAACTTACAACTGTTTAGGTTGCGGCATGCACCCTCGGATTTGGAAGAGATTGCAATATTTTTAAAGGAAGGTGTGGTGCCAGATGGAATGAAGACATTAGAAAAGAAGCAGTTGGCCATACGCGCCATGCCCTACATGTTAATTAGTGGAGACTTATACAAGTTGGGACATGATGAAGTTTTGCGCAGGTGTGTCTTAGAGCATGAGCACCTGTCCATCATGGAGGAAGCACATAGAGGAAGTGCGGGTGGGCATTATGTAGGTGATGCCACATGCGTGCAAGATATTAATGGTAGGTTTGTGGTGGGAAACCTTATACAAAGATTGTAGAGATTATTGTAAAGCATGTGACCATTATCAGCACATTGGAAAACTAGGAAGGAGAGATGAAATGCCTTTGTGCCCTATTCCTAGTGCGGAGCCTTTTGAAAAGTGGGTGATAGACTTTGTGGGACCTATTGCACCAGTAATGCATAGGACTGGGTCACATTATGTCATCACTTACATGGATTATCTCACAAGGTGGGAAGAGGCAGCCCCAACTAAAGACTGCATGGCAGTAACAATGGTAAGGTTCTTGTGGGAGAACATTATCACAAGATATGGATTCCCATTGAGTTTGACCAGCGATAGGGGTACACATTTCTTGAATGAGACCATGAGGATCCTATTATCAGAGTTCATGGTGGCTCATCACAAGACTATGCCCTATCACCCATAAGAAAATGGAACCACAGAAGCATTCAACAAGATACTGAGTCATACCTTGACCAAAATTTGTGATGTCGGAAGACAAGATTGGGATGACAAAGTATCAGTAGTATTATGGGCTTACAGGACAATGTATAAAAGGCTAAACAAAGCCACACCATTTCAATTGGTGTTTAGCATGGAAGCTATTTTTCCAGTTGAATTTATGTTACCTTCTCTATGAATACGTGCACAAGAGGATTAGACGATGAACAAGCACTGGAAGAAAGGATTGATGAGTTAATGAAGCTAGATGAGAGATGGTCACTCGCCAGGTGGAGCCAAACAAATAGAAAAAGAAAAGTAAAAGGCTTGGCATGATTGCCACATTAGGAACAAGAAGTTTGAGGTTGGGTAGATGGTGTTACTATATGATTCTAAGTTTCTGCACCATCCTGGGAAGTTGAAAGTCCATTGGTTGGGTCCTTACACAATCTCGTACATCCTTGATTTAGGTGCATGCCAGTTACAAGCACTGGATGGGATGAAGTTTCCTGGACACTTCAATGGGAGTAGTCTGAAGCCCTACTATAAATAAGTCTTCTTGGTGTTTGTAAATAAGGTAGTTTTTCCAGTTAGTTTAGAAGTTTCCTTTATGCTTTCCCTTTCTTGTGTTTCCCTTTCACGTTGTTGTTTTGTTTTGCACCTTGGGTCCTAGTAACCTTATTGCTATTTTTTGAGAATTTGTGAGTGCATAGAGGACCGCACATCATTTTAAGTGTGGGGTGGAGAAATGTGAAGGAGTGCATGATTAAGGTACCAAGGAAGTTGTGTTGAAAAGCCTTGTTGAATGGCCCGGTTGAAAGAGGTATACAAAGAAATATGGAAGATGAATGGTTGGTGCTAGGGTAAAGCTACTTGTAGATCCCACATACTAAGAAGGAGAAAGTGACATTTAAGCAACACGAGGTAGGTGAAAGTAAGAATCAGGACAGAAGAAGTGCCTTCCGTGTGGGTTATGCACACACAAGAGTCTCCTATCATGTCAGATTGGTTGTGTGCCAGAAGGTTGGAGGAGTTTTCACGCAAGGTTGGGCGCATGAGTGTGAAGTGCTGAAGATGGGATTTGTTTGAAAAAGTTACATTAAATGAACAAAGTATGGTGGTAGGTGAAGTAGCATTTAATGTTCAAAAAGAGAAAAAACTATAAGTAAATGGTTGAGCCTCTTTCATTTTCACTTTTTGAAATAGAGAAAGGAGCGAGTTTTATAAATTAGGGTTTCCAGATTCGATCGTGTGAAGAAAGACCTGCGAGATTGAAGCGTGAGCATCCAGTTTGAGTTTACAAACTAGAAGGAAGGGGTTACATGGGTGTGAAAATGGTTGTAAGGAGGCACTGTCTTGTGGAGTTAATTTGATCCCAGTTAGGGTTTAGAAAACTAGGGTACAGGTTCAAGAGAGTTATATTGCAGATTTGAGATCGGAGGCTAGAAGAATTGGAAGAATAGAGTAATAAAAATACCTCAACAATGACACCCAAGAAAGGAAAGGGCAGGGGCAAGGAGAAACAACAAGAACCCGACGTAAACACAAACAAAGAATGGTATGCAGAGATGCAATACCCAGATGGGATGACGATGGGGAAGGAGTGAGAATCCCACTTGAGAAATGTACCTGTAAGTGATTATAATCACCTAACAAACATGAAAGAGAAGGAAATGGCACTAGAATTAGTTCACCCCACCAGTAAACGAACACCAGAGGGCTTGCCGATATACAATGACAATGTTAAGGTCAAAATAGAGAAGGCAAGGCTGTTGCAACTCTACGAGTTGCCCTATTTTGGAAAACTAGAGCACCTGTACCAATGGTTAATGTCGTGGGTACACGAAGATTACTTCCACTTTATAGGGTGCAAGATGCATGCTACTCCCCAGCTTATCTCACAATTTAAAGGCTTCATATGTGAGGGAGATAGCTTGGAAGATGAACTAGGTGACAAGGAGGCTATTCAGGAGACTATCACCGAATATTCCTACAAGAAGGGGTCAAGGTATTATGACATTAAGGACATTAAGGACCCCGTGATGAAAATGGCCACGCATCTGGTGACTAAGCTGAATGGCCAGGAGAGGTGGAACTAGGTCAACAAACCTTGGTTACATGTCTATAGGAAAATTACAAAAGGCACCATATATAACTTATCCACATACATCACAGAAGAAATCATTAAGTGTGCAAAGGAAGGTGACAGAATCCTCTTTGGCAATGTCTTGCTCACCATTGTATTTTCAGAGATTGGAGTGCATGACACACTGGAAAAGTTTGTATGGGAGTACCCTACCGAGGATCCTTTGCTCATGAAGAGGTTTGAGAATTATGCCTATGATACACTGACAACACCCCACAAGGTGCAGCTGGAGAAATGGTATACACACCTAAGGAATGTGTTTGGGGCAGAGTGGAGAATCCCTGAACAACTCCCAGTGGTGACTGAGGGGGAAGCTGAATTTTTTGTTTATCAACATTTATGCCTAGGAAGATTTAAGCTAATAGATGAATAATGGAGCCCTTGGTGCAAGCTTCCCTTCTCATTCACTGCTCAATACTTCCAAGTGGGAGTGAAAAGATTTAAGGAATCAAAGAAGTTAAGGCTGGAACTAGGTAGTCTAGACCGGGAGCATAGGGAGATGAGAAAGAAGTTGAATTACCCTGGTGGTAATCATGTGTACGTGGAGAGGTACGTGTCACATGAGATCCAGATGATAATGCCAATGACATTACCCATTGCTGGAGGATCCGCGGCATGCGTGAACCTCCGTATAAGGCTGAAGTTTGAGAAGGGTGCATATCTAGAGAACAATGTCTCCATACCTGAGGATCCCATGGGCAAGAAGAAGCCCGCACCAAAGAAGAGAGGGAGAGGAGAAGAAAAAGCACCAAGTGTGTAGACTTCTCAGAAAGTGAGCATGCCAACAACAAGCGTCAAGCCAAACACTTACATACAGAGAAAGAAGTCCCTGGTGAAGGAAAAGAAAACAAAAGTAGAGGCACCTAGGAAACTATACGTACCTAAAATTGTAGGGTACTACACCACCGAAAAGATGTTACACATGCCCCAATGATGATACAGGTCTCCTCGCAAGGTGTTAGGGATCCATAAAAGCTCACCAAGTATACGTTTGTATCCCGTATGCCTCACCCGGCCTCCGTGTGCTTTATTCTACCCTCTGCCCCTCTTTTTCCTTGCATTTTGGTCTTAAGTGACGAGACCACCACCCTACCTAGGCGGCAGGTCTTATGACTACTGCCCAAGACAGGGCGGAGGTCCTATAACCGCCGCCCTGCACAGGGCGGCGGTCTTGTTTGTGTTTTCCAGAAAGTTTGCGACGATCACGTCAAACATAATATTTTCAAATTCTATCCACATTTTTCAGCTACTTTGCTTTGCATTTATGTTTTGGCCACCCTAGGAATAGTGTTTTCACTTTGTTTAATGGTAAAAGAGTTCCATTCCAAGTTACCTTCTAGTGAATACATTTGCTATAAATAGCCAGCTTGTTTTCAAACAAAATGGCCCCTCTCCTTCTCTGTTTAATCATTCAGTCTTTTGAGTTTCTTGCTTATAATTCCAATAGTTTCATGTTTTGCATCCATTGTTGGTCTTCCTTTGTTGTTTAGAGGTCATTCAATCTTCTTGTTTCATTCTTGCTTCATTGCTGTTCCATACAAGTCAGTTTAGAATAAGATAGTTTCATTCTTAGATTGGAATCCATTTAGAGTTGCAGGTTTTGTTTAATCACAAAGGATAGTTTCTAAAATTCTCGATGCATTTGTGTTGTATTCCCACAATAAATCTCGCTAGGAATTGCATAGTCGATCTCTGTTCACTTGCACTATCTCTCTCTTACTCGCATTGTATTCGGTCTATATCCAAAGCTGCCATTGTTTCGAGTGCCTTATTTTGCTGATACTATCATATACATGCTTTTCTGGATTCAAGAGAACATGAAGGAATGAGGAGATCACACTGAGGGGACAAAGTCACACACAAATGGATTTACCACAATTCTATAAATGCTAGGTTTGAGCTATCAAAGTTCTAGTTACAACGTATCAAATAGAGTAGTAAATTATTTTATTTCAGTCAAATCTCACTCTCGATATCGCCAGGGAAGCTATGGGGATTGATAGTTTCTGAGAAACTATGATTCATTCCTCACTTCTGAGGTAGGATCGAGAGTCTTTCAATTTAAATCAATTAGTTGCTTAGATATTTAGGATAAATTCACAACTGCACAGGCAAATAGCCACACCAGGCTACTTTGTTTGTTTTAATTCTGTTACTAGATTAGTTGTCGATTTTCTAAATATATTAGAATAGCTGCTCTTTTAATTTCATTAAAATACTTCATCGAAAATACAAAAATAAAAGAATACATGCATAGTGTAGATACATCTTTCATAATTAGTTTATTAATTTTAGTTAAAAGTTGAATCATTTTGCATGACAATCACAGGACCTAGAGAGCCCAGAGAATACATATTTGAACCAATAGTGCCTCAACCAAATCTACCCACAACACTAGCTGATATAGATCAAGACCTTAGGATACAGGTCTTTCGAGCAATGGAAAACCTATGAGCAATTAGTGAACAACTGAGAGAGTTAAATATTGAAGACGACAAGGCATACACATTTTGGTCAAATCATCCTAACTATAGACTACCTTGATAGGATATCCATATGACTGTACAAGGACTCGAAAGAGAACAAATATTTGGTTGCGATCCTCTAGTTCCACAACCTAACGTAGGAGACCTCCTCGTTGACATAGATACTAGCTTACGCATTCAAGTTTCTAGAACACCTATAAGGTATTATGAGAAAAATTAGACAACTTCTAGTTCTAAACATAGAGGCTGAAAAGGTGTATGATTATTGGATAATCAGAAGGAGATATTAACTCTTCACATGACCATAGGAGGTCTGGCATAACCACAGAACTTACGGTTGTGATCCACAGGTCCCACAACCCAATGGGCCTACTAATCAATCAAACATTGATGTTGGTTTACGAACACTAGTATTTAGGTCCTCACCACTTCCACCAGACATTATTACACAATTCTCCTTACTAAACACAATAGCCAATCAAGCTAAGGATTTCTGGACTAGACCAGAGAATTGTCCATAAAACCCTAGAGAATCCACTACACCTCCCATCACCATTTTCATGACCTTGTCTAGAAATATACAAGAAGCTCCCGTAGGTCATTTCCCACGTACCCAATAGCCAATAAACAAGATCTCGATAGAGCTTCGACATTTATTGGAGCCTTCCGAACAACTATTATATCCAAACGATCCATTACACCAATTCAGGTTAGGAGGGCCTTCTTCGCCTTAGATTTGCATAGATTCCATTATTGTGTATTGAGGATATAAGATTATCCAACTAGTTTTGTCTGTATCCATATATATTCCACATTCACCGGCCGTCTCGGCACGACCTCGGGAGGTCGGGTACGAGGAAGAGTTACTTGTAGATTCCCATGCTCGCATGTCACTTTTCCATCGTACAAAATTGGTGAACCCGACGTGAACAAACAATTATTCCCCTTTTATTTTCATTTCTTTCATCCACCTTCGCTCTTTCCCATTATTCTGTGGGTATTCATATACCCCCCGAATATGTTCGAGGATACGACACATATGGTAGACCTCTCTCAGGTCTTGAAGCAAGTTATAGTCAAACAAATAGAAAACCATCACCCTCGCTTTCAATATGGGCTGATAACTATTCAAGTAATTACTTGTCGTCTCAAAACTCCCCCCAAAGAACTAGCTCTAGTTCTTCATTTCGAATTGAGGAGTTGGATCAGCTTACACAAACACAACAACCAGAGCCCTCAGGCTCTAACAATATGACGTTTACTGGAGAATCCATTTCATCTCCTCAGGTCTTGTTCAGACCACATATCAGTAGACAGTTAGATCCACTCCCATTTTTGGATGAGGATTACTTAGCACGCTATGCTAGAAGCAAACAACGCTTCCAAAACATGTACCCTACCTATAGGGAGTTTGCAAATACAATCTGATACCCTACTCCAAGAAAACACCCTCATTCCTCCACCTATGGGAAATGACCCTCGGTGAAGCTTGGCAGGGGTAATGATCAATTCATAGCAGGGTATCATACCCCTTTATAACCTCAAGGTATACAACAAATGCCATTAAGGCAAAACACTGTGTCTTCACCAATAGAGGTCATTTCAGCCTTAGTTGAGAAGGTTAGAGGGCTAGAACTTTCTCAAGCAAACCAAAATTCATATTTTGGGCAAGTAGGAATCCCCAACCCTCCGCATCACCCCATTCAGGTTGACCTCCTTATAGGAATAGGCATATTAGGCATGCCTCCTCAACATCTGTATAATTACCCACAACAAACACCAACTAGGACCGTGTTTTCAAATTCCACTCCAGTTGAAAATATGATACCTCCCAGCTTGGCACCAAACAACCCATACCAGAACAATGCTCCTCCCTACTTAAACATTTATTCAAAATCACCACAAGGAGACATGTTCTCTTCTCCCGGGATGTTTTTTCAACCACAGGGATTCCCTTATGTCCCTGCAAATACATATGCTATGCCATATCAACAACCCATTCCACCTCCACCCCCTCAGCAAGCACCATCGATGGTCGAGGCCTATGTGGTAGGGACTTATTCAGAATATTTAAAAGAGCCCCTAGACTTCACCATACGAAGCGTTATGCTTCCAAGACCTCTTCCCGATTTACCCAAATATAAAGGGGAAGGAGATCCAAATGCACACATTAAGGCCTATGCCACGAGCCATACAGGAATTACTCCCTTGGGATGGGGTTGTTGCTAAGATATTCCCTAAGACCTTAGAGGGTATTTCCCTTGATTGGTATTACAGAATACCTGAAGCCTCGATACACTCATTTAAACAACTCGTGTCAGAGTTCATCAAAGCTTTTGATATGAACAAATTGTTAAGAACAGGAATCAAGGAAATTCTTGCATATTAAACAAGAACATAATGAATCCGCTGCTCATTTTATTCAAAGATGGCATATGGTTCTCTACTCATTAGCAAGTGCTCCAAACATGGATCAAATGGAACTATGTGATTTATTCCTCCATTCTCTCAATAGAGAGATAAAGGAAGAAGTCTAGAAGTTCCCACTAAGAACTTACGATGAAGTACTCGAGAGTGCTCTCTGAATTGACCAAGAAGTGATAGATAGTGGTTCGTAAGACATATGGGACAAATAGGAAATTAACCACTCCCAATCAAAACACCATGGCCTATCCTAACACCGAGGAACACTAATCAAGGACCTAAGATCCTTAACAGGAACCATGGAGTTACAACAGATGGAGTAACTGACCAAACTAAAAGAGCAAACGTTGTAAACATTTCGCCACCTGTTAATAATCAACGAAATAAAAATTTTACTCCAATAATCAATGCGGTGGATTTTAATCATCCACCATGATCACAACAAAAAACAACAACGATGACGACAAATCCAAACACAAGGTCCAAATTGAAACCTAACTGGATATCAGAGTCAAAACCAAAGGCAACAACCTCAAAATTTTAACTCTAACAACCAGCAACCTTATCAAAATTTTGGGTCATAGCAGGATTCAAATCAGCAGCCTCGAAATTATAATCCCAATTTGTATTGTGGCTTCCACAAAATTCAAGGCCATGATACTAGGACTTGTTGTGACTACAAATAAATTCATGCAGTGCTTGCTAGAAGATCAAAAACAACTCTTTATAGATATGTTTTTAGCAAATTCTATAGTACCCATGCCAAACACTTATACAGGGGTAGTTTCCCCTCAAAATGCACCCCTCAAGATCTTTAATGACCCACTCCCAAACCATTCTAACAATAACATGCTAGATCCTAGCGGAAAAAACAAGGGTGTTATAATAGGAAACAATGATCATGAAGCTTCAACTTCATTAAATCCACCAGTTGCACCCCAACTAGGAACTCGACCCCAAACTATGATAGTTGGTCTAGTGGAGTTAGACACCGAACTACCCATAGAAACCATAACAAGTACATGGGATTATTCTTCTCAACCAACTCCAAGTTATCCATTGGAACTAGAAAACATTCAACAAACATTGGTAAAACCCATAGGTGCCTATGATTTAATTAATGACTTAACTAAAACCTTCTCTCACATCTCCTTTTTGGATTTGTTAAAGAACTCTCCCACCCATAGGGCTGCCCTCTTAGAAGCATTAGGCCTTGGTCATTTAATCAACATCACTCCTTGTCCAGAAACACAAGTGAACCATGTAGACTTTGACATCTACCCTCCAGGGCAGCCAGATAGGGACGCTGAGTTTATATTTGATATAAGAAAAATGCCAACAGATGCCAAGATTGCATGAAGAGGTGACCCAAATTTACATTTACAAGTATGGGTTTACAATAATTATGTTAAACGTGCAATGATTGATGATGGGGCAGTAGTTAACATAGTCCCCTTCTCTTTTCTTCAAAATTTAGGATATGGAGAGAAAAACTGTTCCGCAACATGAAATACACTAAGAGGATATGATAGCCTCAAGGCCACTTCAATTGGAACCATAGTTTTACCAGTCACTTTAGGACCCAAGATGGTCCTCACAAAATTTTATATTATAGATCAGGAAACCAACTTTAATATGATCCTCGATTGGCCATGGATACATTGTATGAAGGCAATCCCTTCCACATTATTCCAAGAAATAAGATTTATACACTTAGGGAGAATATTTATGGTGCAAGGTGACCCAAAACCCTTCGATATACACCTAGCTAATTTGAAGAAAAGACCAGGTGTTCACTCTAAATTTGAACTCCCAACAAATCAACTTATCAAACCAATTAATTCAAAACCAAAAGAGAAGTTGACACCCACCATAGAATTGGAAATTACAAATCTAGCCGAGGACATTTCAATACTAAAAAATGAGACCAACTTCATAGAAACAGTGTCACTGGGGACTACCACAAAAATTGTCGAGTTGTTAGAGAAATACTTACCTATTCTCCTACCATTTGATTATAGGGGTATGGGATGTACCCTGGGAATTACTTTTCTTCCATCATATGGTAGAAGTAATCAAAGAAGAAGAAATAGATACAACAAATATCCCAACATCCATTTTTCTAAGCAAATATTGGACTCTCCACTTGGATGGAGCTAGATGTCACTTTCGAGTTGGGGTAGGAGTGATATTTACTTCACCTGAGGGAAAGATCCTACCTTTCACCTTTAAATTAAACTTTGAATGTACAAACAACGGGGCTGAGTACAAAGCTTTCCTCCTTGGCCTCATCCTAGCCAAAAGAATGGATGTCGATAACAATAGAGTGCTAGGAGACTGACAACTAGTTGCAAACCAAGTCTCTAAGGTATATGAAACTAGGGCTGAACATTTACAACTCTACAAAACAATGGTGTTAGATCTAAGAAAGGGATTTAACTTCATATCAATTGAAGCAATCCCACAAGAGTAGAACCTTCTCATGGACTCAATAGCAACCTCAGCTTCCTGTTTCACTCCAAACAGTGAGTTAGAAGATACAAATTTCATAGTATCACTTCGTACCGAACCATTAGTGCGTAAAATACCAACAAACCCACTCTTGACTCATGGAGAAGATGAGGATGATTTTTCTATCATGGATCACTCTGATAGTGATGGAGACACTCTCGAATATCTAAACACCTATGCGGAGCTACACCTTACTTACTGCATAGTGGATCTTTCCCTAATACCATATTCCTCTTCCTATTTTGGAAATCCCATGGTAGAGTCTCCTCCACAAAAGGATCTCGATATCTACGAGATAGAAGATGGAGAAAGCTTGGAACTACCTCCAGCCCCACCTGAATTTGAAGAAGGTAACACTTCTTTAATAGAAGAAACCATTGACATAAACATTAGAACAGAGGAAAAACCAAAATTTTTGAAGTTGGGATCCTTATTAACTTCGAAGGAGATAGAAATACACACCCAAATCCTCAAATAATATCAAAAGGCTTTCACATTTAACTATAAAGAAATGATGGGCATCGCACCACACATCACGGTACATAATCTTGTCACTAAACCAGATGCAAGACCAATTAAACAAAAATCAAGACCAATGAAGCCAAAAGTGGCTCTCATGGTAAAAGAGGAAGTAATAAAACTTCTCCAAGTGGGATTCATCAAACCCGTTGACTATTCACAATGGGTATCCAATATCGTCCCTGTTCTAAAAAAGAATGGGAAGATATGCATTTGCATATATTTTCAGGATATTAACAAAGCTTGTCCCAAGGATGACTTCCCGTTACCATCCATTGATATTATTGTTGATGCAACAACTAGATTTGAACCATTGTCCCTCATGGATGGGTTCTTAGGGTATAATCAGATTAAAATATCTGAACAAGATCAAGCCAAAAATACATTCATAACTCCCTGGGGAACTTATTGCTACACTGTCATGCCATTCGGTCTTAAGAATGCTATTGCCTACGTATCAGTGGGTAATGACATACATATTCCACGATCTTATCCATAAAATTGTGGAATCCTATGTGGATGACTTATTGGCCAAGGCCAAGAAGCATTGTGATCATCCAGAAGTACTCCGTATCATCCTCTCATGATTAATTGAATATGGCGTCACATTAAACCCAGAGAAGTGCGTGTTTGGTGTGATAGGAGGCAAAATTCTGGGCTACATTATATCTTCACGAGGGATTGATGTCGATCTAGCCAAAATCTTGGCTGTTCTTGAAATGATTCCACCATCAGACGAGTCTAGAATCAGGTCATTTCTTGGGAAACTCAGTGCAATCCGAAGGTTCATCCCGGATTTAAGTTTTTCCATTCATCCAATCAACAATCTATTAAAGAAAGATTATAGCATTGATTGGACTGAAGAATGCAACGAGGCCTTTAAAGTAGTTAAACACTTCTTGTTGTCTCCACCCATGCTAATGCCTCCCAGACCAGACCACCCTTTGATCCTATACTCACGGGCCACTGATGTCTCGCTAGCCTACATGCTGGCTCAAGAAGACAATGATAAATGAGAACGTGTGGTCTATTTCATTAGCTGAACGTTTCTCGATTATGAAACATGTTATACACAGGTAGAGAGAGAATGCCTTGCCATAGTCTTTGCAACAAAATGTTTAAGACATTACATGTTGAACCAAGAAACAAGGGTCATTATAAAGACAGATCATTTACGAACATTCCTCATGCAAGGGTCTTTATCTAAAAAGGATGGGCGTTTCATAACCTTAATGGGTGAATTTGAGTTAATATTTGTAAACCAAAAATCCATTAAGGGAAAAATCATTGTAGACTGGTTAGCTAACAATCCACTAGATGGAGGTGATCTGGTAAATCTGGACTTTCCTGATGAGTGTATATACTTTGTCGAAACCAGCCCCCCTATCTCTACATGTCCTTGGTACACTGATATCATCAATTTTATCATGGACCACACATACCCGGAAAGTGCCACATCATAACAAAGAAGGTGGTTATGCATTATCACCACTAAATATGTTGTTTTAGAACAAGTACTCTATCGTAAAGCCTTCGATGGCATGCTTCTAAGATGTGTCGACACAGAAGAATCCAAGAAGATTCTTTATGAATCCCATAGTGGGATATGTGGAGGCCACTTCGGTGGTCATGCCACTACTCGCAAAATACATTAGATGGGCTATTTTTGGCCCACTCTCGAACATGATGTAGTAGAGTTTGTACGTAAGTGCCACAAATGCCAAGAATTCTCTCACGAGATTCACATGCCAGCACAGTCCCTGCAACCAATAACAACCCCGTGGCCCTTCTCCACATGGGGTCTAGACTTGATAGGGAAATTCTCTCCCTCATCAACCGATGGCCATAATTTTATAATTACAGCCATGATAATATTTTACCAAATGGGTAGAGGCCATGCCTCTCACCACTGTACCAGGTTCGGTAATTGCCAAATTCATTCTGAACCAAATCATTTGTAGGTATGGTGTCCCACAAGTCATTATCTCAGATAATGGCACATCCTTTAAAAATGACGAGGTCCATGAATTATGTAGAAAATTCAAAATAAACCATCACACAGCCTCTCTTTACTACCCTCAAGCCAATGGGCAAGCCGAAGCAATAAACAAAACATTAAAGGCTATTCTCCTCAAAACAGTCAAGGAGAACAAGTGAGATTGGCATTTAAAACTATATCCGGCCTTGTGGGCCCATCAAACCTCAATAAGAACACTAACAGGAGAAACCCCTTTCTTATTGGTATTTGGGGCAGAAGCAGTTCTCCCACTTGAGGTTGAAATACCGAGTCTCTGCATCTCATTACAAGGGATTTTGGATGAAGAAGCTTACAGGGAGGCATGCCTCTCTCAACTGGAAAGCCTTGACGAGGCTAGGCTAAATGCCGAAAAACAACACAAAGCCTATGCTGACTGGATGTGCTGATAGTATAACAAAAAAGTCTATGAGTGAGAAATATATGAGGGAGATCTAGTTCTAAGACTAGACAGCTGGATTGATAAGAAAACTGGTGAAGGAAGGAAGTTCCGGCCCAAGTGGTTGGGCCCATACCGAGTCATGAAAGACTACAGAAATGGTGTATATCTCTTATGCACACTAGAAGGTGAGGAATTCAATGAAACTGTCAATTCCTTGCATCTTAAATGGTTTTACGCATGAGACATCAGAATCACCACTTGTACATTATAGCTACCTACATTACATTAGTCATCTTGCTGTTTCATTTTGTCCACTCATTTCATAAAAATTGTAGTCAAGGAACTTACTCTTAACAATCTTATTACAAATTTATGAAAATATTGGCAAAAGCATTCAAATCACATCTCTTCAAACATCATCAAGTAATTTCAAATCTTCTCATCAAGTTTGACAGACAAGTATTGACGAAAACCATACCAAGGCCTGCATACTTGGTTTTGCTCTTTCTTTCCACTAGGTGAAGTTTTCCTTACCTACGGTCTATTCTAGAAGCTTCTTGGTGTCACATCTATCCCTCTAAAAATCTCTTTGAAAGAAAGGTATATCCCAAAGTCAAATAAAATCAAAAGTGCCAAGCAAACAAAATATTTTATTTTACACACTTCTTTGCCCCACCAACCTTCGGTGATAAGCCTGCATCTCTTACCAGTGGTGTGAGGTTGGGAAAGGAAAGAAGTACCCTTACTCACCTATATCCTACCTTTGGTGACAAACCCATGCTTCTTACTAGTGGCATGAGGTAGGGTGTGGGGGGTCCATTCACACAATTTAACAAATCTTGGTATTCTAGAAATACAAATCAAATTATATTAAGAGAAAACAAATGTCCAAATTCCAAAGAGATCAAATCCTCAAAACTAGATTTTGTTAACCAGGTGTCCATTTATAAATATAAGTCTAGATAAACTAAAAAGTAAGTGTCCTGTTGAGCTTGGTGGTAGTTATAAGTAGGGTAAGTGTGTAGGTCTAAGTTTGGTTTCTGATACTAGTTTATCTGTCTCTCATTGTTCCATTCAGTCAAACGCATACAATTTTTTCCCTTCCCAACTCTTAGTGTAGAGCCCTTGCATCTTACTGGTTGCGTGGAGTTGGGAATGGGACAAGTTCATCTCTTTATCACTATATGTTCATCACATTTTTCCAAAACAAGAAGAAGCAACGAACATTGCCCAAAGAGGTTGAAATTTCAATACTACAATGTGTTTGTATCATCTCATATCAACATTTACAAAAATAAATAAAAAGAGAAGTATTTTGTTCAGTATTTGCTATCCTTTTTCATTCATCACATACATTCTGAAAAGCATGAAAAAAAATACTCTAAAAACATCTAGCATACATATGGAAACGAGTCACAAAATTCTAGGCACCAAGATTCTAGATCCAAAAAGATATATATATATATATATATATATATATATATATATATATAAATCAAGTTTTATATACAATGCCATCATGCACTAGGCATGCTCAAAACACTCAATGAGCCCGAAAAGTACAAAAAAGTTCATATAAATATCAAACAAAACACTACAAAAATGGCCTCTCAACCCCTATGGGATCCCTCAGAGGGTGCACGACCATGTGTAGGACTCTGGATATGACAACACTCCAAATGTACTGAGGGCTCACAGTCACAACTAGTAGCTACCGTTTCACTATGAGAATGACTCCTCCTCATCAAGCGCTCAGCCATCCTATATCCAACTACCTTAGCATGAAGAGAAGTCATGATCCTTGCCACTTGCTAGACAGGGGAAAAAATGTTGGTATGCCTACCAGTTGTTGAAGGCTCTCCCATGTCCTTAGAAAGATCAGCTTGAGTCATCTCTAAGGGGAGCAACAAGGTATCTACACATACTCAGTGAATCAAGTCTCACCACTGATCATCAGTCGCTGCAAATAAAGGATAACAAAAGTTAGAAAACTATCAAAAATAAAACCAAGAATAAATGAAACAACAAAAGAAAATAACAAATAAACAATTATAACTAAAGAAAAATCAAGAGAAGAGTGGTAACTCACTCGGATCTCTAGGCCTCCAGGAAGGGTCTCTAGGATCCGCACCTGCCATTGATGCTGCCGCTGATTGTCGTCCCTCTCCCACATCTAGAGCAATGTGATGACCTGTGATAGAACTTGCCATCTCCCCCTAAATCCTAAGAGGTTAACTCCTCTGAAATCAGAGTCACCCTCTCTGCACTCTGCTTCGCCCTCTCGGCCCACAAGATATCTTGAGTGTCATGCCACTCAGAATCACTGTCATCCTCCCCACCTATCCTTCCAGTCTCCATCTCCTCTGTCTCCTCCTCTGTCTCTCCCCTAGTGAACTCCTCAGACTCAGAGTCCACATCAATAGGCTCATCTCTGCTATGGGCTAGGACCTAGTGGAAATCTAAAGTAAAGGTGCTTAAGGAGCACTAGCTACCCCTCGAGCACGAACCACCCTCCTAGCTGCGATGGGAACACCAGGAGTAACAATAGTCCAACCTTGGCCTCTAGGACCTCCCAAGCCTCACGAAAATATCTATACATTGGCCCCAGCTGGAGGAAACATGTCGATGTATGGGAGTCCAAACTGCTGTGGTACTCTGTCAAAGGGGTGGATCTCTAACTTCCCCATCCTGTCTACCAGCTAACTGGTAGTGTGGCAAGACAATCAATGTAACAGTCTCCTCTCCCCATAACCATGCCATGGCCTAATAAGGAGTAGCCTCCATGTCTATAGTGGTCAAAGAAGCCACTGGCTGGTGAGGCACTCTAAGAATGGTCATCCCTTTCCATCTTTTTTCCCTGATGGCCCCAGGATCCTCTGCCTCTACACCTCTCCCATACAAAGTGATGTGCTCATACACCCAACTCATTACAAGAGCGGGGTGGCTTAGTGACTATCCCTGTAGTCTAACCACCCTATATAAATCATGGTAGGTGGTCCTAAGGATGTCTTCTCCCCAAGCATAAACACGTCCATGGCCCTCAATATTTACAATGATGGGAGCCTAACAATATAAGAGAGTGTCCCCTCCCTTGTCCCCAATCAATCTCAAAGAAAGGATGCCCATGATAGCCTTGCAGAGCACATGAATATCAAACTCTACAATGGAGAGGAACTTCACCCCCTTCTTCGACCCCATGGAAAAAATGGCATCCCCCATATAAGTGGCCCACTGAACCACCTGAGATCTCGACACTGCTGTCTTGAGAGATAGCCGCCTCCCAAGAATCGAGACCCCCAATATGTGATAAACATCCTCCAGGGTGATGGTCCAATCACCCCTAACTCTCAAAAATCAGAAAGTGTTCCGATCCACATCCTAGTATGAAAACAAGTCACATAATAGGTGCAACATGATGAACCTATGTGATCCTCCTAATACCAACCCTCTGCGAAGTGTCTCACTCAGTCTAGGTCAATTCCTCTAACACTGCTAGGAGCCAATCACACACCCTCTCTCGGTTCCATCTAATGTACTCCTTTTGCATACACTCAAAAACATGGAAAAAGAGTAAGTTAGTAACAAAATCTGACTGGAAAAGCTATCAAAAACATGTAAAATGCTAAAAATGTAAAAACAAGTAAGTAAAGCATCTTTTTTTGCATTCTGTTGTGAACCGCCGGCCTGTGCAAGAGTGGCGGTTTTGTAACTGCTGACTTCTAGGGTGGTGGTCCCGTAACCGCCACCCCTGTGTAGGGTGGCAGTCCTGTCCCAAAGAAGTGAATGGCTCGGAAGCTCTAAAAATGTGTAAAAACAAGGAAAATACACCATTTTAACTAAAATAAAGACCTATCCTATGGGCGCCCCCCCTAGAGACTCATTTAAAACTAGTATTTTCAAAAATACCCCCCCCAAGACAAAGATTTTATCATTTTTACATTTTAGGTCCAAAAATAATAAATTAAGAAGAACTAACCTGAGACTTTGTGGTTGATGTTCCACTCTTGGAGGCATGATCACTATCTCACCACGAAAATTTTGACTATACTCTCATAAAAAACCATCACCATGGGTCCCAGAGCTTAAAAACCATCAAATCAATCCACGTGAATGAATAGTAAAATGAGTTCGTTATATATATAATATATATATAGCTTTCTAAAATTAATTTTGAATGTCTTTTGCAGGGTTGGAGCATCAACAGAGGTAAGTTCTAAACCCCGCGTAGATGGTAAGTCCTAATTTCGTATCAATTTAGTTTTATTTCTCAATTTATTTTGTCTAGTTGCATTTGAGTCCCTTTTTTTATTTTGCAGATAGTGGGAGTTTGGATGGTGACTTTTCGACACACGGGGGCGTGTTAGGTATAACCCCTAACTCCCCATTTCGGGACATCCATACTCGGATCCACCATTTTACGTCTCTTCATGGCTAAGACACTTCTCTGAGGGGGAAATATGTACGTACCCAAAATTGTAGGGTACTGCACTATCGGAAAGATGTCACACATGCCCCAATGATGATACAGGTCTCCTTGTAAGGTGTTTGGGATCTAGAAAAGCTCACCAAATATATGTTTGTATCCCGTATGCCTCACCCAGCCTCTGCATGCTTTATTCTACCCTCTGCCCCCTTTTTTCTTGCATTTTGGTCTTAAGTGATGAGACCACCACCCAGGATAGGGTAGTGGTCCCGTAACCACCGCCCTGCACAGGGTAGTGGTCCTGTTCGTGTTTTCCAAAAAGTTCTTACAATCGTGTCAAACGTAAATTTTCAATTTCTATCCACATTTTCAGCTACTTTACATTGCATTTATGTTTTAGCCACCATGTGAATAGTGTTTTCACTTTGTTTGATGGTAAAAGAGTTCCATTCCAAGTTACCTTCTAGTGAATGCATTTGCTATAAATAGCCAACTTATTTTCAAATAAATGGCCCCTCTCCTTCTTTGTTTAATAATTTAGTATTTTGAGTTTCTTGCTTAGAATTCCAATAGTTTCATGTTTTGCATCCGTTGTTGGTCTTCCTTTGTTGTTTAAAAGTCATTCAATCTTCTTGTTTCATTCTTGCTTCATTGTTGTTCCATGCAAGTCATTTAGAATAAGATAGTTTCATGCTTAGATTGGAATCCATTTAGAGTTGTAGGTTTTTTTAATCACAAAGGATAGTTTCTAAAACTCTCAGCACATTTGTGTTGTATTCCCACAATAAATCCCACTAGGAATTGCATAGTCAAGATCTATTCACTTGCACTATCTCTCTCTTACTCACATTGTATTTGGTCTATATCCAAAGCTGCCATTGTTCGAGTACCTTATTCTGCTGATGCTATCATATACATGCTTTTCTGGATTCAAGAGAACACAAAGGAACAAGGATATTGCACTGAGGGGAAAAATTCACACATAACTAGATTTATCACTGTTCTGTAAATGCCAGGTTTGAGCTATCAAAGTTCTAGTTACAACGTATCAAATATAGTAGTAAATTATTTCATTTCAGTCAAAGCTCACTCTCGATATCGCTAGGGAAGCTGCGGGGATTGATAGTTTCTGAGAAATTGTGATTCATTCCTCACTTCTGAAGTAGGATGAAGAGTCCTTTCAATTTTAAAACAATTACTTGCTTAGATATTTAGGATAAATTCACAACTGCATAGGCAAATAGCCACACTGGGCTACTTTTTTGTTTTAATTTTGTTACTAGATTAGTTGTCTATTTTCTAAATATATTAGAATAACTACTCTTTTAAATTTCATTAAAATACTTCATCAAAAATACAAAAATAAAATAATACATGCATAGTGTAGATACATATTTCATAATTAATTTATTAGTTTAGTTAAAAGTTGAATTGTTTTACATGACAATCACGGGACCTAGAGAGGTCAGAGAATACATATTTGAACTAATAGTGCCTCAACCAAATCTACCCACAACACTAACTGATATAGATAAATACCTTAGGATACAGGTCTTTCGAGCAACAACAAACCTACGAGTAATTAGTGAACAACTAAGAGAGTTAAATATTGAAGACAACAAGACATACACATTTTGGTCAAATCATCCTAACTATAGACTGCCTTGATAGGATATCTGTATGACTATACAAGGACTCGAAAGAGAATAAATATTTGGTTGCAATCCTCTAGTTCCACAACCCAATGTAGGATACCTCCTCATTGACATAGATACTAGCTTAAGCATTCAAGTTGCTAGAACACCTGTAAGGTATTATGAGAAAATTACATAACTTCTAGTTCTAAACATAAAGGCTGAAAAGGCATATGATTATTGGATAATCGGAAAGAGAGATTAACTCTTCACATCAACATAGGAGTTCTGGCACAACCACAAACTTACGGTTGTGATCCATAGGTCCCACAACCCAACAGGCCTACTAATTAATCAAACATTGATGTTGGTTTACAAACACTAGTATTTAGATCCTCACCACTTCCACTAGACATTATTTCACAATTATCCTTACTAAACATAGCAGCCAATCAAGCTAAGGATTTTTGGACTAGACCAGAGAATCGTCCATAAAACCCCGGAGAAATCCACTACACCTCCCATCACCATTTTCATGACCTTTTCTGGAAATATACACGAAGCTCCTGTAGGTCATTTCCCATGTACCCAACAGCCAATAAATAGGATCTTGGTAGAGCTCGACATTGATTGGAGCCTCCGAACAACTATTATATCTGAATACGATCCATTACACCAGTTCAAGTTAGGAGGGCCTTCTTCGCCTTAGATTCACAAATTTCTATTATTGTGTATTGAGGATATAAGATTTGCCCAACTAGTTTTTCTATATCCATATATACTCCACATTCACTAGCCGTCTCGGCATGACCTCGGTGGAGGTCGGGTACGAGGAAGAGTTACTTGTAGATTCCCATGCTCGAATGTCACTTTTCCATCGTACAAAACTGGTGAACCCGACGTGAATCAAACAATTATTCACATTTTATTTTCATTTTATTTCATCCACCTTCGCTCTTTCCCATTATTCTATGGGTATTCATATACCCATCGAATATGTTGAGATACGACAGATATGCTAGACCTCTCTTAGGTCTTGAAGCAAGTTATAGTCAAAAAAATAGACAACCATCACCCAGACTTAGCGCTGCTTGCACAAAAGTACTCATCCCTTTTGGAATGTATAGAAGATCTAACATGCGTCCTCACTATGGAGAGACAACCTTTGGCCCTAGAGTCTACACAAGAAGTGGTCATGCACTTGAAGGAGGAGGACAGATTGAAGGTGGTAGCACTTGTTGCCAAGTATAGCTAAGTGCTCACAGAGGTTAAGGTCACTGCCTAATCTATGGAGGCCATGTATGATACTTGTGTAGATAGAGATAAGGTGGCAAGCTCCTTGGTCGCTACACTCAAAGTGGAGCTAAAAGAGTTCCAAGAAAAGAACAAGGGGAACAGGGTAGAAAGGGACAAAGTTTTGGCTGAAGTAGAGAGAAAATCAGAGGCAATTGAAGCCTTAAGGAGTTTGATCAAGGCCTAGCTAAAGGAACTATACCCTCAAATTACTAGGAGGATGGACAATCTCGAAGACCTGGGAAAAGAGATGGAGCAGATCATGGACACTTTGGGCACCTAGGGAATTGGCTTAAGTTTTGATGAAGTGAGCACCCTAGTGGGTGACCACTGTTAGAAGGCACAGGGCGAGGTCAAAGTGTGGAATAAGCTAGAGGTAGACTTACGGAAGGATTTTCCTAGGTTGTTGAATTAATGCTCCCCCCATTCTTCATTCTTTCCCCAATTCTTTCATTCCCTTATTCTTTTGTAAAGTGTAAGATTATACATTAGCTCCCTAAGGCAGCATCCATCTTGGTTGAGTAAAGTGTTTCTGAGGACGGAGAATAGGTATAGTGTGGGGTGATGTTGGACCCCTGGAATATTTGCCAAGTATGAAGGCGCATAGGTGTGCAAGGTCCCATTTATGGAAAGGCATGCAAGAAAAAGGTTTAAGGAAGCACATAGCATGCGCGACGTGTGAAAGGAGGTTTAGGACTTAGTGAATTTGAGCACCCAGGGTAGAACACATGAAAAGCATGACAGGTTGCGCATGGATAAGGTGCTAGCCTGGTGATAGGTTGGCCTAGATAGGGGCATGCCTTAGATGGAATCTTCTAGAAGAATATCATGAGATAAAGTGGAAAGCTCAGACCTAGAGAAGCATGGTCACATGAAGGACCAAATTTGACACTTGGCACCAGATCTAAGGGCACTTGAGGGTGAGTTGGCAGTGTAGGAAAGTGATAAATATAAGTGCATGCAGAGTAAAAGATATACAAGTTTGAGATATAGTAGGTTAGAGAGAGTGCGAGTTTGAGAGACAACATGGGTGGAGATCTACATAATTACTACGAGGACTCTATTTTTGGATAGTTGCATCAAGGAGAGAATGTATTAGGCATGAAGTTATAAATTTTATTTTGGTAGCTTAGTTACATAAGTCCAATGAAATGCATGACTGCGGTTTACTTCTCTGTGACACTCTGTAATGGTTCAATGAATGTAATGAGGTTACCTGATATAATATATACATGAATATCAATGGTTCTAATGCATATTTCTCTCTCATGAGTTCTCTTTCCTTTCATGCTAAGTATGAATGCTTGTATATTTCTTTCTACCATAATACTTGTTGAGGGTTTTGTTAAAGCACTCAGTTTGAAGTGACTGCAAGGATCTAGAGGCCATTATGAGCCCTATGGTTCTTCTATGTCTTAACTTCTCTCTTGGAAACTCTTACACTAATCATAGATGATGTTTTCCACTAAACTCACATAAAAGAGAGACTCGGTACCCACGTGTTCCTCGGGTGAGCACTCAGATTTTGCTGGGTGATAGGTCGGCACACATGGGGTTCCTTCCTTTTGTGATGGGAGTGAAAATGACTACATGCACCTAAATGAGAAGGTTTACATTGAAAAACTAGATGGTTTCTCTCTTACTGAGGATATGGGATTGTGTGTAGGATAAAGAAAGCTTTTTGTGGGCTTAAACAAGCACTTAGGGCCTCGTATATCAAGTTAGAAAAGTACTTGATTGAGAAAGGATTCAGAAAAGGTGTAACTGGTAGGTTATTTTATACATAAAAGAAGAAGAAACACATGTTGATTGTTGTTGTCTATGTAGATGACATCATTTTTGGGAGGCAATAATGAGAGTATGCCACATGGATTTTTTAGAGGTAATGAAAAAGGAGTTTGAAATGTCAATGCTTAGGTGAACTCTCATTCTTCTTAGGGCTGTAAATTCTTTAAGGCAAAGAAGGAATATTTTATCTCATAAACAAACTACCTCAAGGAGATGCTCAAGAGGTATTCTAAATGCAAGATTGTAAATGCCAGTAAGCACTCCCATGAGTATAGGATGCAAACTCAACAAGGAAGATAGCCCACTAAATGTAAATCAAACCCTATATAGATCTCATGATAGGCAAGCCTTCTGTATTCAACAACATCTAGACCTGATATCATGTATGGAAGTTGGTTGTTGGTTGGGAAGATTTAAATAATACCCAAGGGAAATTCATCTCCAAGTTGTCAAAAGAGATCTTCAGGTATCTCACAGGGACATTGGATTATGGTCTTTGGTATCCAAATTGTAGATTAATTTCCAAATCAAAGATCTTCACATATGCAGATTGGGTAGGTAACATTGATGATAGGAAAATCACAACTAGTGGAGATTTCTTTGTAGGTAAGTGCCTTGTATCATGGTTGAGTAAAAATCAATCTCATGTAAGCTCTTTCTACTTGTGAGGATGATTATGTTGCAATAACCATTTGTTGTACTCAAGTGATGTGGATGAAGCAAACTCTGGAAGACTACAAAATTGAAAGTGAAGGTCCTATTCCTCTAATACTGTGATAACACAAGTGTTATAAGTGTCTCAGAGAATCCAGTGTTGCCTTTTAGAGAAAAAACACATACCCATAAAGTATCCATTTTCTGAGGGAAGAAGTCCAATGAACAAAGAATAAGGAATGAACATGTGTCTATAAAGGAAGAAGTAGCTGATATAATAAACAAAAATCTCTACCAAGAGCAACTTTTGAACAATTAAGGCATAAATTGGGGGTAAGATCAGCCCCTACATAGTCACTAAAGATCTCAGAATGATAGGGGGAGAAGCTCATGTGCCAAAGTTTCTCTCCAAGAAGGCTCAGGTTGCGTCTAAACAAGGGGGAATTTGTTCTCAAATCCAAGGCACAAGTCAGAGGTCTATAAAAAACATTAGAAGAAAGTGAAAAAGCTGAATATATAAAAGGACTATGCTCAGGGGAAGTATTATAGGTGTTAAATGGAAAAAATCTCGCAGTTGATTGAGTTTTATCAAGAAAAAGAGCAATCATTTTTCCAGGGGGGGTAAGTCATGAGGTAAGGAACATGCTTTATCATGTTATTATTCACTCATACTGCTCATGTTTTTGTGTGTGTACACCTTTGTTCATAGATGTCAAATGGGGAGAGAGTGTGTGTCAGAAACAAGAATTCATTGTGCTTGCATATCTAAATATATTAGGTGCATTGGCTTGCCATCAAAGTTTCTGAGCTTGTTGCCATCAATGAAAAAGGGGTGAATATTATTGAACCCTAGGTTACATTAGTTGGTGTTATCATTGTTGTCACATGGCATTGATGGAAAAATGATGAGTGAAATGTCATACATATAGTTGTCTTTCAGTGGTGTGCTCAGTGGCCTCAAGCTGGTTCTTTGAGATCTTTTAGGATGGTTTCAGGGTGGTCTCAGAGCACTACAGGCTTGGTCAATGAGGTTGTTGTCCACTAAACATAGTGTGCAGATGGTTGGTATAACTTGGCTCAAGATGTTTTACAGGTCCCATATATGTTGATTTTAGTATGTGAAAATAGTTTTTGGAGTGAGTTTCAGATCAAAATTGTGAAATTATAAGTTCGAAATTGGCTCATTTAGGCCTAGTTCTAGAGCCTAATTAGGGGTGATATGAGTATAAATACAGGTCAATGAAAATACAAGGTAAGCATGTGAGGAGCCTAGGTAACATTTCATAGGGGCATGTTATGAATAATCAACTAAGGTTTATTTTAGTTCTTGGAGGCAAAATTCAAATGTTCACCAAAACTAACCTTTGAGGGAGCTGATAATTAATGTTGAGGTAAATGAGATATGTTTGAGTTGTACAGGAAAATTTATGGCTAAAACCAACCTATGGAATGTGTAGAGGGGTGTCTTGTAGTGCTTTATGTCAAGTTTCATCAAGTTTTGAAGAGTTTTGTGCAAAAGTTATCCAAGTTTTTCTAAAACTGGCTCTCTTAAGGAATGCAAATTAAGCACCCTATTTTCTTAGCATCTAATAAAAAAATACAGGATCCTCCTTCAAATAAATCATACAAGGAATTTTTGAAGAGTAATTCCGATCCTAAAGTTTTTTAAAAAAGTTGTAGGGTTAAATTGGTAGAAGTTTTTGTAGAGAAGTTCTCATCATTCTTCTAACAGGGGTTTTTCTCTCCCCCAGGCATCCTTCTTGAAGTCAATGGACAGTAAATTTGGTCATGTTGGTATCTGAAATCAATCTTGTTTGAGATGATTTCAAATGATCATTTTTTAATAAGGTTGATCTAATGATGTCTAAATTGATGATCACTCAATGGTTTTGCAAGCATTTTTAGGTTCAATCCCAAGTCATACTCAAGCCTGTGCAAGTTGCATATTCTTACAATCATGAGAATGTGAAAGGAATAATCAGGTCCTAGCAAAGTTGTGTCTGAAGTTCAAATGTTTGAGCTTGAAAAAAGGATTCTAAAACTATTCTACTATGTCAATTTGGTGCATGATGGACCATGTTAACAACGTCTTGTGTTAAATAATCAATGTGAAGTTCAGAAATTCCTTCTTTTACCTCCACAATGTAATTCCTGATGTTTTACTCATGAAGTGTGTATCTTAATGGTACGCCTGCAAAAGTGTGATCCTTGACCTCATATCTCTCAAGTGATTTAATCAGGGTTATCATTAAAGTCTTCTTTAAATGGCCTACACATTACAATACATGCTTATTAAGGTGTTGGAGTCTGTGTATAAGCTTGAAGTCTTCAAGTTTGTTGAGATTGCCTCATATGCTTGGTCACGATGTGGTCTGATGTTCCACTATACAACTCATGGTTTAACAAGTGAATGCCAAAATTTTGGTTTGCGGATGTTCATTGAGCATCATGGAATAAGGTATACCAAAACTTTATAGGTCCTCTTCAAGATCCTGATCTAGGTGGAAAATGTAGTGTCAAGATCCAAAAGTAGCTTTTATCTTGATATAAAGAGCATTGTCAAAATATTTCCTATAGTATACACCGCTTCTTTAGTTATTGGGTCATAATTTTGAGTGTACTCCTCCAAGCTAAGATGAAAGCTTCCATGGAAAAGATGAATAATTTGGTCTTGAAGGTTATTTAAATTTCATAAAATATTGAGGTCAATAATACCTCATTTTTTGGCCTCTCGGGCATGCTACAGTCCAACAAACCCTCTGTCTAGGGTTTTGAGGGAAGTTTTGAATGTATTTTTATTTGAGCTTAACCACCAGTAAATTAATGTCAAATCTTTGGGCTAAGATTCCTCTGTCTAGTGGTTTCTTTTCCATTTTTTAAAGTTTCAAGTGAACCTTTAAGCATTCACTGAGTTCTCCATGATAGTTGTTTCATTGAGAAATGATAGAGAAAACCTTTTTGAAGCCCCTCGCGCTTACACAGTTTGTAAAACCCTCTACCTAGGGTTTGGAGATGAAAAATGCTTGAAGCACAAGTTTCACCCAATGAAATTTCTTGAAAATTTCTACAGATCTCTATGAGGTGGTCGTCTTCATGATTTTTCAAGCCTCGAGTTGTTTTATCAAGGGCCCATTGATATTTTCATAACATTCATCTCAAGGCAGGGATTTAAACTTCCTTAATAGTCTATGAAAGTTTTTAATGCAATTTTTTTTATTTGTTGAAGGTTTTGAAACTTTGTACATGACTTCAAGAGTCCAAAGATTGATCAAATTTATTTGTGGAGTGTCTTGAAGATGTCAAAAGTGGAAAGTGTAGCAGTAGCAAGACTTAGAATCTCGAAACAAGTCATACATTCTCTTCACCTTAACTGTTGAATGTAGACCACATATTTTGTGGAATAATGTGACAAGGTGAATTGTAATTAGGACAAAATAAAAATTAGGAAGCTAATTATAGTGTTCTAACTTGTATGAAAAGAGTGTCTCAGTCTAAGTTTTATTCTTGCCCATGTTGAAATCAATGAGGCATAGTCTAAGTTTGCAAAAACTACTAGTTGTGCCTAAATGAACTTGAAACACATTAATTGAAGTGATTGAGCTATTGGAGAAGCTAAATGGTATTGAAAAGTTACAATATTTCAAGTTTCCCACCTTTCTCGAGACAAGAATATGAATAGTTTCTTCCTTGGTCAAGCAAAAATGAAGAAGTCCAAAAGGAAAAATTCTAGGTGATGGAATTTAAAAAGTGAAGGAATAGTTCTTACTAGCAAGATAGAATGAGTGAAACAAGTTGAAGAGTCTTAAGAAAAGGACATGGTATATGAATAGTCTCATTTTGTTAAAAACTAGTGTGTGAAGAAATTGTAAGTGGTGGATTGAAAAAAATGAGAAAACAATGCATTAGTGGAGGGGAACATTCAAAGGATTATACCATGGTTTTTACTTTGAATTTACCATAGATAAGACTGTGAAATAGAGTTTGCTGATGTGATGTAAAAAATGATTGAACTAGAAAAAAATTGCAAGTTTAAATTGACTGAGACATGTATATTCTAACTAAGATAGAATGTTCAAAGATCTTAGAAAGTGAATATAGGGCCTGTGAAATATATATGACTGTGTTGAGTACCGTATAAGATTGAGTAGGGTATTGAGTTGATAAGCAAAGAAGAGATATTGAATGCTTTAAGAGGTCAAAGAGAAGATAAGAGGTGAGTAGTGGTTTGAAATATTGATAAAATTATAGGTGGAACAAGAAAGTGGGAGAGAAAATTTAGGGTCACAATCAGATGTTTAACAACCAAATTAAAGAGTGAACAAATTTTGTGTAATCACTGAGTTATATCTCAGTATAATTGGAAAGTTGAAGCTTTCTTGCAAGTTGTAGCTTACTTATGATCAAGTTGTAGCTTGATTTGAAGTTGTAGCTTCATTGGTTGAGTTATAGCTCAACAATCTTATAACCATTGTGAGTTCAATGCTTTCGTTCAGTGGGGTTTTTCCCAATTTGGGTTTCCCTGTAGACACCAAAATTGGGTCACACTCTCCTTAGCCCCTTGTCAAATAAACACCTTGAACACATTTACCTAACCATGGCCCCTTTCACCCCACTCTAATATTAATTTAATTAAATTAATTCATTATGCTCACAATATTTATTATTTAAATATCCTAATTGGGATAATGCACACATATCCACCTCACCTAGACACCTCAGCTAACCACCTCTGTTTCACCTATTTCTAGATTGTTTCTTTGAAATATTGATGAAAAAAATAGGGTAACGGGCGTAGGAGGAATACCTGTTCAAGTGCTGGTTGATGGGTTGTTACACACGGTATGACTTCTGAATCCACAGATGATTGTGAGAACTTCTTTTTGGCTAGGAGGAACTACCTATAATGAAAATCAATACCACCAGAAGGAATTAAACAATATATGCAGTGAACTGCCTAGCGTATGCTAGATCCGTCCTAGATGGCTGTTAGTCCATTGTTTTAAACAATTTAATGTTGTAAACAAAGTTAATCCTATTGTAGTTTAAAATGATTTAGGTATCTCACTTAAAAAAAAAAAAGAAATAGATCTAATCTAATAGGCTAGGTTAGAATAGGGTCTGAAGGTCAAGTGACTGGTTCTAGATCTCTGCAGGTCTGATAGAGGTCTCAGGTATATCATAGATGGATGAGGGTGAGATGAAATTAGGTGGGGTTGTATGGGAAAATACAGAGACCGATGTCAGTTAAGGGTGACCGACGGCGGTTAGGTGTAACTGGTGCTGGTTACTATGGAAATCTGGATGCCACAAAACAAGCTTTGGGTCTCCTTTATGATTGCACAAAGGATTTTGGTTGGTCGGGATGAGGTATTGGGTGACTTGGGTAGGATTTGGCAAGATTTTAATGGGTATATGGAGGTGGAAGTGTTGGAGAAGGTCAATAGGTGGCTAGGTAAACAATAGATGATAAAATAATGATGAAATGAAATAAACTAGAGTAACATGACATTATACTTATTGGGATTCTAGTCCTGGATGTTTGTGAGTGAGGGATGGAGGTGTTGATGAGAGGTTTGAAGGCTGCAAGTGATCACCAACTGAAAGAAAGCTTCTGCATGGGCTGCATGTACATTCCTCTTTGCTTGGTTAGATCAGATCATTGCTAGGATGGATGTGCAAGAGAAAGTGCTTGATCTCCTTCCTTGCATGCATGTTCTCTTTGGAATGTAGTCTTTGAATATGTGTTATCTCTCTGAGATGTGTTAATGCTCACCAACCTTCTGCCAACATTTTCCAACCTTCTTTTTTTCACTTCCAACCTTGAGAATAAGGTTGTTTTGGGGTTAAAAGGGTAACCCATGGCGGTTCTAGCTTAACCGTCGATGGTTAGGGGTAACGGGCATCAGTCAAGGCGAGATTTCCTAGGTTTACTAAACTAGGGAGATCCTCTTGATTTCCTTGGATTTCATGTCGTTAACCCATGGATTAGACTGGGATCTCATTGTAAGCATGCAGGAATGTGGTTAGAGAGAATGTAGGCATTGATTTTTAGGGTTTGGGTCAGTCTTAATTAGTTATGGCAACTTACTAAGAATAGGTCTTAGGTTGAGTTGGCTTGGTGAGGTGTCTAAGTGAATTGTATGTGTGGATATTATTTAAAATAAGATATTTGAATAATAAATATAGTGAGGATAATGAATTAATTTAATTAAATTAATTAAATTAATATTAGTGAGGTGAAAGGGGTCATGGCTAGGTCAATGTGATGAAGGGTGCTTATTTGTCGAGGGACCAAAGGGGAGTGTGACCTAATTTTAGTGTCTACAATTTGCCCCTTTTTGACGCATAGCTTGTATTGGTGAGTGACGCTAACAAAAATAAGATGTGGTTGCCCCATGTGTGGATGAAGGTGATCCCCCTCAAACTAGGAATTGACAAGGCAACAGGCATAATCGGTGAGTGGTTTGATAAAAGGTAAATGTGAGAAAGGGGAAGGTGGGGAATGGGGGAAAAAGGGTTATAGGACTACTCGGGTAATCTAGGTAATGGGTCAGGGTCAAAGGTAGTAATAGTCAAATGCACGCACATGTATAAACTGCAGCACGTTACCGGGTTGAAGAGCAGGCAAACTCTACATCGTCTAAGGTTGATAGGTTTATCCAAACAAGGTTGAAGTGATTCCGGTATCCAAGGTATAGGATATGGTTAGGAAACACAACATAGGTTAGGTGCAAGAATGTTTAGGTATGTTCTGGTACACCAAAGGTAGGGTTAGGATAAGTGGTTACGGCAATAGGCTAAGTAAGGTCATTAGGTCAACAACACAGGTAACAATGCCACAAGGTATAGTGAACACATGAGGTCAAAGGTCACTAGCGATGGTCTAGGTCCAAATATCTAGGTCACGGCATGGGTAAGGACAAGGTAGAGGTTAAGGTGGGGTGGGGTAAATGATGAGGGTTGGAAAGGTGATGTAAATGGGTAGGGTAAAGGTGGGGTGGGGTAAAAGGGGTTAATTTAGGGCAATGTGCAGGTGAGGGTGACTGATGCTGGTCACAGATAACTGACGTCGGTATTGGTCAACCAACAATGGGTAGGTAGGGCATGCGACCAATGCCAGTCAAGGGTAACCGACATCGGTTAGGACGGGTTGGTTATAAAAATAAAAAATCCACATGTTTTGTTATTCATTTGTTATTGTGTAAAGTGAGAAAATGACAAAAGAAAGAGAAAAGAGAGAAAAGTGTCTGGATGAAACAGAATAGTGAGCTGACAGTGTGATTAGACAAGGGATTGGTTAGTGAGCAGTGGGTTCACGGGATTAGGGAAAGAGATTTGATTGGTCGGAGGTTGCGTGTAGCTATTTGGTGATGACAGAGGCCAGAGAGGGATCGGTTGGGCCACTGGTATAGCGGTTAGACATGCCACTGAGACGATGGCAATGCGACGAGGTAAGTACCCTACTCTTTTTTGATTTGATAGATTAGAGGATTATTGTAGTGGTGGTTTAGGTTTTGTTTGGTTTTTCGGTTGTGTGGGTGAGTAAAAATGGAATGTGGGAATAGGGGGAATATTTTGTAAAAGGAGGAATGGGGAGGGTAGTAAATAGTATAGGTGGGATGGGTAGAGGTCCAGGAGTAGTTTAGGTCATTGTAGATGGGGTAAAAGGGGCAGGGGGAGGTTTTTAGAAAAGGGGGGTTTTGGGAAGTCGCGGGTTTTTTTTGTGACAGTGACTGGTGTTGGTCAAGTGTGGCTAGCATCGGTTAGGTGGAACTAGTATCGATCACTAAATAGGTGACCGGTGTCGGTTAAAGGGTGACTGAGGTCGGTTAGGATGAACCGGTACTGGTCAGATTAGTGGGAAAAAGGGTCTAAAAGTGATGTGGGCTAGGTGGTTGAGATGGGTAGGGTGAAATTAGGGTGTAGGAAAATGATAATTGGTGAATAGGGATTGATAGAGGTAAATTAATGTTGTGTTTATATTGGATGCAAGGGAGAGCGCAGTTACATATGTGAGACAGGGTTCCACCGCTACTGGTGACAGTGCACAACGACCCCCTTGGAGTTGTAGCACGTGGAGGTAGTGGGTTTAAGTGGGGTTTTCTGCTACAGAAATGTTGTTCGGTAGCCTAGCTTGATGGTCGTGCTCATCAATAGATGGGAATTTGTGACCAACACGTTCCACCTACCAATAGGTGAGATGACTATCACCCTGGAGGACGTGTTTTGGATTTTGTAGTTACCCATATTGGGTGCCCAGGTGTATTCTATCTCCTTCGAGACCTTAGAGGAGTTGATTGTGACTATTTTTGGTGAGGGGGCGGCTGATCTAAGATTCCATAGTGCCAGTTTGAGCTATGGAGAGATGTACCTAGCCCATCTAGAGGAGATGAGGCTAGTGGTCCTATTGATGGAGGTAGTGTGCTACTATGCACTGCTAGATGTAGAGGGTGGATGGATGCTTTCCCTAATCACTGATGGAGGTACTCCATGACATGATGGTGCATGAGACCCACTTTACCTTGGCACCAACATTCTTGGTGTAGATATACAGAGAGCTGTGGGCATATGGGCGGCTACACATGTTTAGCATGTGCTATAGATTTATATTGCATTATTAGACCTACGAGCACATAGTTTGTGTGCGGCCTATAGGGATGTCCCGAGTAGATGCATTCCCACCTAGATTTGTGTGGGTGGGGTACAGGAGATGGGTGCCGGTGATAAGAGAGTGGAGATCAGATAGGTCGACACATGATGTGGCCCATTTTTGGTAGTTACTAGAGGGATTGTCCAGAGTAGACATTATATGGAGGCCATATGTGGGATTCCCCTCATATAGGCATATGGATGAGGAGCTAGCTGAGCTCCAGCTAGAGAGGTGGATCCATGGTCGTCATGCCAGGGAGGATGAGATGATCCTGGTAGATAGAATCTGACGGAAGTTCAGGCTCGTACAGGACATTCCTCCACCCTTCCCACAGTATCGAAGAGATGACATGGAGAGGCCCTTACCTCAACCACAGCCTACAGAGCCCACAAGGGAGGAGGAGTAGCCAGTGGATTGGTAGATAGATGATGCCATATGTATAGATAGGTACAGGTAGTAGTGGATGGCTCAGTTACGAGCCATACCACCCAAACTAGGGCAGCCAGACCTAACTACCATTACAGTGTAGAGAGACACCCTTCAGGGCCAGGTAGCTACACTGATTATCTAGTTGGGTATACTATAGACAAAGTTAGAGGGTTTGGAGGTAGAGGTAGCAGAGCTACACGTACAGGTTGTAACACCCTGAACTGTTGTTACTTCCTCCTGAGCATACAAGTGTTGATATGTGATTTCTTTTGTAAAAAGGATGTGTTCCTTTGATTGAGAAGTCATGCTTGATATGGACTATATCTTCTTTGAAATTGCAGATATTTGACTGAGTCAGAATATAATTGGACTCTTTTAATTCTTTCATTTTACACCTGAGTTTAATCTGATCTCGGAATGAATTATGGAGTTATCCATCTATAAGACCTAGCCTTGGATCAGTGGTATTGATCCAAGTGATGCTTTAAGTTTATTCGGGATGAATTAAAATTATAGACCTTACGCAGGTTGCAAGGTCTGGATGCATTGAATAAGCTAGTCCGGAGTCTAACTCAGGCTGATCGTGTTAAATGAATTGGTTCCTGATATCGTAATATCAGGAAGGTCTTGATTGTGGACCAGGTAATAATTCAGATACATTTAATTCACTAGCCTATTGGTAGTATAGGAGTGAATCATGTTCGTGAATGTATGTTGTAGGTTCTTTTTCTGAGCATTTGAAATGTTAGACCTAAACTGGAGTTATTAAGGTTAGTAACCTAAAACTAAACTATGATCTATGGGTTAGATTAGTGTTAATCTAACCTAGGCCTAAGCTATAATCTAAACGTTCTAAGTTAGTAACTTGTGCTATGGAGGTTAGACTAAGTCGCATCTTAAATCCTAACCTATGTTACTAACCTAACTATTGAACAAGGAAGAAATGGGACCTATGGAAGGGTGCGAACCATGGGCGGCAGTTTCTATGGCATTAAATGGATGGATAAGCATGGAGGACAGGTAATTTGGTAGAAGTTTTAACGGCTAGCAAGAGCCGACGTGGCAGAGTCGCAAAAGTTAGAAATGGTCTTTGAATTTCATTTGTCCATCGCCAACTATAGCGGTCGGTGGTAATGGAGATTGAGCGGGAAATTTGGAGTAAATGAAATTAATGAGCTCGGTCTTCGAGCTCGGGTTTCACAGGAAGGCATGCAAAATGGAAAATTAGTAGTTTGTTTGGTTTTTCATGCGCTCCGGTTTTCCCTCTGTTTGATCACTGGTTCTTCGCACCAGTCTTCTTGGAGTTGCATGGAAAATATGAGTGTAACTCACTCTTTTCTCTGGCAAGGAAAATTTATAAGTCGTGGAAATAACAAATTTTTGTTGGTGAATCTAACTTGGAAAAAGAGGAGAAGGCTCGAGCTCTTTCAGTGGTCTTCTTCGGATTTTTAAGCAAATAACCAGGCATGTTAGGCCTTAACCTTTAAAAATCTTGCTTTCTTTCAAATGATTTCATTAGAACAACTCTGTTCAGATGATTTATGGGTTCAGATGGTTTTTATGGTAGCTTTGTGTGATTTTGTTACTATATCTTCTTACTGGTTCGATTTTTCAATTTAACCCTTGATGGGTGTGCATTGTGTTTCGAACTGTTGCTCTATTTAGTTGTGTTTTTCATTCCAGCTAAAGTTTGTGAAATGCATGCAAGAATGTATACTAAACCTACTCTTTGGGAGCCCATGAATTGTTTCCTTTTTGGGGTTCAGGCTACAATTGATACTTGTTGTTGATACTTGTCGAAAAGGATACTGATGGACTTTTGTTTGAATGTTCAGTTTAATTGGACTTCTTTGTAAGTTTTTTCGCGGTTATTATAGGTGGTGGTTACTGAATCTTGTTGGGTTTCGCTATGATACTTAGGTTATGTTGAACGGATAACTGGCTGTGTTACAATATTTAATGCGGCCCTGTAGAAGTTGTTTTTCCCTCCCTTGTGTTGCAATTACGGGATTTAACCCGTTGATGGTTTGCATTATATTTATTTATTTACAAGATGACTCTGTGGAGTCCTTGGATTGGTTCGTATATTATGGACTACTGTATAAGTCATGTATGTGAATACTGGTAGCATGATTCTGTCGGAGTCCTGGAAGGGTAACTAGTAATACGACTTCTGTTATCTTGTAATGAATACCTTCGTTTAAGTAATGAATTTTTGGTACAGAATCAGTTGGTGTAATTTTTACGTTTCTTATCTGTGTAAGCTTGAGCGAATAATGTTGTAGAGGCTCAGTTGGATTCCTTGTTACGAAATCAGTATTTAGCTTCTGTATAAGCCTGATTTTGAATATTTACCATTGTTGGCACGGTTGGAATCATTAACTAATATTTATCTTGTATATCGGCTTCTGTAGAAGCTTTATCGTGTATACTGTTGTTCAGATTCAGTTGAAATCCTTGATAGGTAACCAGTGTATCTGCCTCTATATAAGCCTGATTATGAACACTTATAGTTTTTGCCTCTGTTGGGTTCCTTAAGTATTGATAGATATATTGTATCTTGGCCTCTGTAAAAGTGGGTCGTGATTACCATACTTTTCAACCTCTGAATGAGTTTAGATGTGAATACGGTATGTTATGTTTCCTTTCTGAATAATTGTAGTTAATTGAGGCTGTGCATGCTACGTGGATTTCGTATGAATATCTCTGCATAGTCTTAGGGAAACATCATTTGCTTTAATGTTAACGAGTCTCTTGTTGACTGAGATAAAAAGGGGAAGTTATTTTGATTTCAACCTTGGATCTAAAACATTACAGTGTTTAGTAGGGATTAGAATGAGTTGTATGTTGCTGAGAGGGATTGTTGTCGAGTTTGAGCATGATTACGTCTTCTGTTGCATGGATATCTAGTCTTGAGCTTGACTGAACTAAGGAGCTGTCGACTGCACCTCGACAGGTGATGGCATTGAATATCTTCTTGTTTGTCGCTTCGTGTGGAAGGTCATGTGGAGTCTGTTTGGTTGATATTCATCACTGTTTTGGCGTGAGAGCTACTGTGCTGCTAGTAAGCTACAGGAGTTATGTTATATTTAATTTTAACAAAACTGTGGTTCTTCTTATGGCTCGTCTAACTTATTCATATGCATATAAGGTGAATGCTTTACTTTCGAGGAGACGGTACAGTCATGAGATTGTTTGAAAGGAAATATGAATGTCTTGTTTTCTTTCTCTTCTGTTGTAAAGTATATGTTGATATTTTTATCTAACCGTTGTAACTGTTTTTAACATATTGATGGAATCATGATTTGTTATGATATTCCTTTTATTATGTTGAATGTAATGATCTGTCTGATGTTAGCTGTCCTTGGGATTCAGATGGATAGTTGTTTTGGATACTTTCGTTCTTCTTGATCCCTAATATTTTGATGAAATATTTGAGAAGTATCTAGGACTATTCAGTAACGATAATTTGAGTTACACGTTTATAGTCATGTTTGTATTACAAAAGCATAGTCTGTAATATGTTTACTTGTTTGGTGAAATGATCTCATTTAAACAGGTTGTTTAATGAAAACAGTTGGTGGATTGCAATTGTTTTAAGAGTTAGTGCTTATCATGCTCAGTTCATCGAACTGACCCATGTTGACAATTTTTGCAGATGGTTGCCGTAAGTGGTAAAAGCACGCAGATCTGATAGGATGTTCAGATTGTTTAATTTGGTTTTATGATGAATTTTAGTTTGATTCTCTAAATGTACTATATGAAGAAAGATGTTCTTTTTCCGTTGAGTATTGTATCAAGTAAGCTGAAAGCATAAAATGTATTTGATTAGCCTGAAGGGAATAAAGTGAGATATTTGTTACTTATGTGTTTGTATTCTTATCTGGATAGTTTGACCTTCTTCGGATCAAATGATCTTGAGAGCTTGTTATTATTGTTTAAATTGGAGACTTTTGTGATTATCAATGTAAGCTTGCAAGAATATGTGAATGAATACTTATGATTGTTTAGCAGTTCTAGTATGTTCTATCTAAAGCTAAATTGAAATTTAGATCACTGTCTTTCTGGAAGCTAGGGTAAAAATAAACCTAAGCAAGACGCTAAACAAGCTGGATTAAATTATTAATTCCTAGTCTTGATTAAGCCAGGACAACGTTTAACTGGATTCTTAATCATTATATCTTGATACTAATAAGTAAGATATAAATTTAGTTATGAGAACTGATATAAACCAAAAAAGGGTTTGGTTAGCAATCTCATGTGAAGGATTGGGAGTAATTGTCAAATTTCGTTGATTTAGAATTATGTATATTCTATGAACTCCTTGATGGGACCTCTAGTCTTAATAACTTCTCTTGTGTATTGGGTTTTATTAAGAAGCGTCATTCTAAGGTGAGGAACCCAGGGATTGGGAAAAACTACCCTTAAAGGGAGTGTCTTATGGAATAATTTAACTCAACGTATGTAACACTTTTTAATAAGTAGATCTTTTCGAGGCGGATTTAAAGGTTGACGGCACAAGTCAACTGTAGGGTTATACCTCCGAGAAGATTAGGATCTCCTCGAAGATACAACAATGCAGGTGACTTATGACGACACCCTTTACATTGATCGTTAAGATTTACACCTTAAACTCGAACAAGTTACTCTGGGACCGATTAGGAATGTGGTCACGTTATAAGGCTGCCTAGGAGACTCGGGGCATCTTGACACACTAGTTTAACTAGGGTTGACCCAGTATGTCATCGTATCCCTAGTCCTCGGGAGCATCCATATAACGTTGTCACCATACTAATCCATTTCCGAGTGAATAACTTGGGATAGGAGGGACTGACAGAAGTCAGTATAAGACATTCTACATAACATAGGAATGGGGTGAAGGACGTATTCCAGATTGACGAGTATGTCGTTAAGGAATACGAGACATAAGCAGTATGTTTCAAATCTTTGGCCAAAGTATCGCAAGCTGCTAATTGCATTGTCCTAAGTCACCTGGTCTAAGGGATGAGATGCCGATGAATAATGGTAACAATTATTCAAATAGGTTCCTTAGACAGAGCATTCTAAATCCCAGAATAGGGAAGGGAACCACAAGAGTGGTGTGTTAAATAAAAACGCCAACTCTTATTACTCATGAATAGATCGGTAGATTACCGAGTCATGAAATGAATAGATCGGAGGTACTTCGAGTCATTACAGCTACATATGGTTATTTGTTATAAGAATGGTTATTTGATTTGTGAGTTCTAAATTATTTATTTAGAACCAGGAAGCATTTATCAATAATTTTTTTTTTGACTTGTTCTAATGTATAAAATGGAGATGTTACAATGGTTTATGTAATAAACCACCTGCTCCCTATGTTGTTCATCGTGATGAGTGAGCATGGCTCCCAAGGAATGATCGGTAGCTGATATGTATAGGTAAAAAGGTTGATTGTCTTTAGGTGGAATTAGTACAGGTGGCTGGAGAAGGTATTGTTTTAGCACCTCAAAAGCTTTGTGACATTCATCATCCCATTTAAAGGAGACATCCTTCCTAATTAGATGATGAAATAGTTGACACTGATCAGATAATTGTGAAATGAAATGGTGAATGGACTGTAATTTACCTTGCAGGCTACGGATTTGTTTAAGGTTAGTAGGTGGAGGCATTTCCAGAATGGCCTTGACTTTAACAGGGTCAACTTCTATACCATGGAGGGTAACAATAAATCCCAAGAGCTTTCCTGAGAGAACCATGAAGATGCACTTTTAGGCTGAAGGCAGACATAATATTTAATGAGGCGGTCAAAGATGGTTTCATAGGATGGTCGAGGTGTATCAGCATGATACATTTAGATGGAGGACATCCGGTGAGATGCCTGATCCACGGTAATCTGGTCCAATTTGATGTATGCATAGATATTCATGGAAGATGTATAGTCACTAGTATGCGTGATATATAGCACTAGTTTGTTTTTAAAACCACAAAGGCATGACTAGCGTAGCCAAAGAGAGTTCCCCAAGGGGTGTATGAAGGTGGTCTTGTGTTGATCTTTCGGGGTAAGAAATTTTTTATATATATGAGACCCGAGAAGCCTTTCATGAGTGATGAGCATTTTCTCATTGTACCAATCGGCATGAGGTGCTGACATTTTTGAGATCAATGGACCAGGCAAGGGAAAGTCATCTTTCAGGATGAGATACTAGGTTGTACGTCATGGAAGTCCATGAAAATGTGTTTATGAGATCCCCATTTATGGCTTGTAGTAATATGGAGAAATGGTTTGGTTGTTTCCATATGGATGGATAATCAGGTGCGTTAAGCATGGAAGGAAATCAGGTCAATTTAGTCAAGGTGCTGAAATTAGGTTCTTTTACGAGCATAGTTGAGTCAAGTTATGAGGCATGCATTGAGTCAAGTCAGTCTTAGGCATGGTTGAGTCAGGTTTTAGGCATCGGGAATGAGTTAGGTAATAGGCATGGATCCAATATGCTGGTTTGTCAATACCAGGCATGGTCTGTGTTAAAACCAAGTGAAAGTTGTGGTTCATGATTTCTTGCAACGAAAAAAAGTGATGGGTCATATGTGACATGTGGTAAGTAGCATCTAAAGCATTGTCCAATCTTTAGAGAAATGGTAGCGGGTCATAAATGTATGCTATGATAATGTTTAAAATCTGAAACAAGTTGATTCATTCAACATGGTTTGCATATTCCAATGTTGGGTATACAACTGAAATGAAGTTATGTATGATGTCTTCTGAGGCACCAAGGTAGGTGAGTATTGATTCATCATCCTAGACATTGAATGATGTTAACCTCCATAGGAGTGTCATGCCATCAGAGTGCATGCCTAGGATAGTCCCAGTGAAAAGGGACCTTAGAGTGGAAGTAGGCCTCACCTTCATGCTTGATAAGAATCATGAGGAGGTATGCAAAGGAAATGGTAGGATTAATGGGCATGTTGTGGGTTTAGGTTTGGTAGATGTCAGGATCCATCGACTCTGTAAAGTGAGGGTAGGTGAGGGTGAAGGTTGAGAAAGAAGCTAGGGTACCTCAAAAGTGAGCGTCAATGTGGGCTTGTCCTGGTAGGAGGTAATCAGGGAAGCTGATACCACTACAGATGGCATAAATGATTTGTGGGTGGCAATACAAGCCACCTGACTGGGTATGATCATACCAATTAGCTCATACCTTAGTAGAGCCAATAACCATAAGACCCTTCCATGCACAATAGCATGTATGGAATGGTGTCCGGTGAAATGGTGATTGGTCACAGTGATCACTGGAATGTATAAGTTGGAAGAAGTCCCTTGAGGCAGTAGGGGTTGTGAGTGGGCATGGTTCGAAGGTGTGTAAGAGTTAGTATCAAGTCCCCCATATGGTATAGACTAGTATGCAAGATGAGCAAGAGAACCATAAAGGAGGCATTATTGGCTAGTACAGTGATCAAATAGGTTGAGGGTGTTGGACTTATAGTTGAGCTATCCATGACTCATGCGGGAAGTCTATATGGGAATGTGTTGAACTCCTTGAGGTTATCAAGAAGGTGATCGATGCGGGAAGCTTCAGTTGATCTCGGTGTTAGAAAATGTACACAACTGTCCTTCGAGGGAGTCAGTCTATTGGTAATGTAGGTATTTTGGAAGAGGATGATGTGTCAGAAGTTGATGCAGAGGTCATATTTTTAATAGAAGTTTGACTCAAGGTAGGTTGGATCAGCCATCTGAAGTATATAGTAGTGGTAGGAATGGAGGAGGTATGTGGCAGTGGAATAAGACAGTTGTATTGGTAGGTAGAGGTGTGGTTTAAATGACCAGTGAGATCTCATCTAAATGTAGCCGACATGACAGTATCCATGAGCACATCATTGGGTATGTGTAGCGCCATGTTACATGTATTTGAAGAGGTGATGGGTCAACTGGAATGGTACTCACAGTGATGTCCTTCATGTTCAAACATTACACAGGCGTATGCAAAGTGGATAGCGCTCAACGCATGACCCATGGAAATGAGATCAAAAGGTGAGGTAAGTCTACAAAGTGAACAAGTTATATTGGAATCCCCCCTCCAAAATGTTAAGGGGATACAATTTTGGAATACCATGCGAGTGATGGTCCACTGTAAGCACCTGATCCATAGGTATGACAGTTCCTAGTGTGGATGGTCCATAGCGTCAATTAGAATGAACACAACATCACCAGTTTACTGTTTATGCATGCACTTTGGTCACGTGTATGATTGCATTTGAGGAAAATGTCATGGGACTTGAAATGATGTCTAATACTATCGTCTTCATCAATCATCCAGGCACGTTTGATACCTGTATGGTCATCAACTATGGATGGAGATAAAGAGTGTTAAGATGACGTTCATCTAATAACTCTAGTGTGTGCTAAATCGGTCTTGAAGCTAAAAGTCATCATCATTGAGCATGTCATGGAGAGAAATAAAGTGAGGGGATCTGGAGTTTGAGAGGTAGATGATGGCCTCTGATACTGTAGACTAGAGAAAAGGGTGTGGGTAAAATACAGTGGAAGTGAAAAGAAGTGCGGTATGCCCATAGAAAAAGGAATGTGCGTATGCCAATCCTTCCCAGTAGGTCATCAACCACTTTCATAAGAATTTTGTTTAAGGTTTGAGCATGGTGGATTCATGCCTTGGTAATGTTGGTTTATGGGTAATAAGGTGATGAGAAACTAAGCTGTAATGTCTAAAGGTGTATAGGAAAGTTTTGGGTACAATGTTTTGTTTTTTGAATTGTTTTCCATTGTCATGTGTATCATGTTGATGAGGAACACCAAAGTGAGAAAATATATGTGGTGGTTAATAAACTCACATGATTTTCTCAGCTTTCTTGAAAATGAGTGGTATGGCTTCCACCCATTTTGTATAATATTCGGTAGCTAGTGATGATCCATTGATGGCACTGGGAAGAATGAGGATTGATTTCTCTGACAAGATCCAAACCTCACTAAGAGAAGGGCTAAAGGTCTCGAGTGACCTGTAAGGCATGATTGGGTGTATGATGAAGATGTGGGAATGTTGTTGGCATTTTACACAAGAGTTCTAACGTACATTCAAAACAATCATGGTTAAGGGTTAGCCAGTAATAGCCTAGGTGAAGAATACGCTTAGCAACAACAAGGCCACTAAAGTGGCCTCCACATATGCCATCATGAACTTCCTTAATGGTATAAGGAATTTCAAAACTTATGAGGCATCGTAAGAGAATACCATCAAAGCCACGCTTATAGAGGAGTCCCCTAGGATGATGTAATGAGAACCTTTTTAAGGAAGGCACGTTGTCCATTACGGGTGAGATCAGGAGGTAAGATGGAGAGAGAAAGGTAGTCAGAGTATTGTTTATACCAAAGGTCACTCGGGTCAAGGGTATCGGTTCCAATTGAGTAAACATCGTGAGGTAAATAAGAAGGTGATTGGAGTCATTGTACAGTGATGAAGATTGTAGAATCAGTAGGTGAAGCATGGGTATTTGGGAAGCTAAGCAGGCCATGGTATCTATAAATTTGTTGGTTAAACGTGGGATGGTTTGAAGGGTGTAATGATCAAAGGTGGTCAAAAGTATGTCTACATGATGTTTATACTTTTGAAGTATCTCGTTACGACATTGGTACATACCATTGACTTGGTTTATGACCAATTGAGAATCACCAAAGATATGATTGATTTAACATCTAGGGCATAGGTAGGCTTGGAGACCTAGTACGAGTGCTTCGTATTCGGAAAATATTATTGGTACATTCAAAATATAATTTGAAAGACAAAGGAATGGGTTCACCATCAAGAGGGAATGAGGATAATACCAGCCCCACCCCCACGCTGACACTTGGAACCATTGAAGAAGAGTGTCATTTGGTAAGGAGGTTCATCCAGGGAAAGGGTAGTAATCGACTCATCTGGAAAGTCAAAATTAGAGGGTTGATCCCTGAAAATAGGTGTGTCAGCTAATTGGTCAGTGATAGCTTGGCCCTTGATGGACTTTTTATGAATGAATTTGAGGTCAAGATCAGCTAAAATCATAATCCATCATGCGGAACACATTGATTTTGATAAGGTTTGGTGTACATGAAGTGTAAGGGGTCGGTGTTGGTCACAACATAGGTTTTATGGTTGAGTAGGTAATGGCGGAGTTTGGTGGCAACAAAAAATAAGGCTAAGAAAAAAGTTTTTGGAATGGTGACTGTATCAGGTTTCATAGTCTAAAAGAGTATGGCTTATGTAATAAACCACCTGCTCCCTAGTGTTGTTTCATCGTGATGAGTGAGCATGGCTGCCTAAGGAGTGATTGAGTAGCTGGATATGTATAGGTAAAAAGGTTGATCGTATTTAGGTGGAATGAGTATGGGTGGTTGGAGAAGGTATTGTTTTAGGGCCTCAAAAGCTTTGTGGCATAGTCATCATCCCATTTAAAGGAGACATCCTTTTTGAGCAGATGATGAAATGGTTGGCACCTGATCTGATAATTGTGAAATGAAATGACTAAATGGACTGCAACTTACCTTGCCAGGCTACGGAGTTGTCGAAGGTTAGTAGGTGGAGGCATTTCAAGAATGGCCTTGACTTTAGCAGGGTCAAATTCTATACCATGAGAGGGAAATGATAAATCCTAGGAGCTTTCCTGAGAGAACCACTGAAGATGCACTTATTTAGGCTTAAAGGAGGACACAATATTTAATGAGACAGTCAAAGATGGTTTTGAGGAGATGGCAAGGTGATTATATGCGGCATTTAGATTTAGCCAAGAGATCATCCATGTAATCTTCCAATATGTGATGCATGATGTCATAGAAGATGTAAGTTCATAGCCCGCTGATATGTGGCACCAACATTTTTAAGGCCAAAGGGCATGACTAGATAACATAAGGTCCCCCAAGGGGTGATGAATGAGGTTTTGTGTTGATCCTCTTGGGGAAAGTAGGATTTGGTTATAACCCAAGAAGTCATCCATGAGTGATAAGCATCTCATGGCCAGCGGTAAGGTCAACTAGCTGGTCAATACTACAGGCAAGGGAAAGTCATCTTTAGGAAGGCTAGGTTGAGGTCACAGAAGTCCGTGCAAATGCGGAGTCCCCTTGTTACCTTAGTGATAGGGACAATGTTAGAAATCAATGAAGGATAATCAATGGGTAAGATGAAGGAAACAGAAAGAAGGCGTTGAAGTTATTCTTTGACGAGAAGAGCAATGCGAGGGTGCATTTTCCTTAGCTTTTGTTTGATGGGTTTGGCATTGGGAATGGTTACGATATTGTGGACCACTATGGTGGGGTCAATACCGGGCATGTCTGTCCTAAGACCAAGTGAAAAGTGTGGTTATGATCTCTGAGAAAAGAAGTGATGGCTTCCTATTCAGCAGCATCTAAAGATTGTCCTGATCTTTAGGATGTGTGGGTCATCTTGAGTATGAATGTTGATCTCGATAGTTCAATTCATTCAACATGGTTTTCATCTCATAGAAGGTAACAACCGTAATGAATATATGAGTCTTCTGCACCAAGGTAGGTGAGTATGGATTCATCATCCTGACATTGAATGATGTTAATGGTTAAGGTGTATCATCATCGATCATTTCAGGATACAGGAAGGGAAGAGTGGAAGGGGCCTTGCCCTCACGTTGATAAGTCAGAGGCCCCAAGGAAATGGTGTTTATGAAAAAAAAAAGTTAGGAGGGATAGATTCAGGATCCATCAACTCCATCGGTGAAGGTGGTGGAAGGTGGAGAGGGTGAAGAAGGTGTAGAAGAGCTAGTGTCCTTAATGAGTTCAATGCGGGCCTGTTTGGTAGGTGGTTGGGAAAGCCTGATACCACTACGTTCATTATGTTTGTGGGTGGTACATGGAATAATGATATGGTGGCCTTTCTCATAAAATCCAAAACCAAAACCTTCCATGCACATCAGTGCAGGAAGGTGTGGGAAAAATGTTGATTGGTAAGTGATTGGAAGTCAACGAGAAAATGGGCAGGTTTGTGAAGGTGGTTCAGGTGTGTAAGTGGTAGTATCAAGTCCCCAATAGGTGAGACTAGTATGAAGGTAAGGAGGACCATAAAGGAGGAAGTTCTCCTATATGGTGATCATAGTGAGGGTGTTGGTGAAGGCTTCCATACTCTTGTGGAGTAAGGAATGTGTTGAACACTATATAGGTGGTACTCCCCCAGAGTGAGGCATTGAAAAACACCTTCCAAGGGATCAGTGGTTGGTATGTAGGTATCTGGTATGGATGATGTGTCAGAGGTCGATGCAGAGGTGGAGTTAATGGATTGGGAAGCTGATGGGTCAGCCATGGAGGTTATGGCAGTGGTAGGAATGGAGGAGGTATGTGCGGTAGAAGTAGCGGCTATACTGGTAAGTGTGAGGTGTAGGTGAAGAAGTAACGGTTGTGGAGGTAGATGGCTTAATAGGTATGAGCACATCATTGGGTTGGTAAATCATGTTACATGTTTTAAAAGGTGATGGGTTAGATGGAATGGTATAAGTGTGTCCTTCATGTTCAAACTTTACACAATGATGCAAAGTGGAAGGAATGCAACCCATGACATGAATCCAGGGTCTGCCAAGCAATAGGTTATATTGGAATTCCCCTTCCAAAATGTAAAACAATTCTGGAATAGTGTAGGGGCCCACACAAATGTGAGGATGATGGTACCTAGTGTAGAGGTGATAGCGTCATTGAATGAACGCAACATGACCGGATGTTTATGCATGTAATTGTTCAGGTATGTGCATTTGAGTGAATGCATGGGATGAAATGATGTTAATGCTAGCACCCCCATCAATCATCACATGGCGTACCCGTATGTCATCAATGTGGACAGAGATGAAGAGGGTTGGGTCTGGGTGATCTTTTTGGTGTGGTGTAATCTCTTCCTCTGAGAAGCTAAGGGAGGCCACTTAGCTGAATAAGGTGAGGGTGAAGATGAAGGTGGTAATTTGGTGAGAGACGCTACATGATGGGGTGTGATAATGGAGGCTACGGGTGTAGGGTCATTGGGTAAAACCTCAATAGATTGAAGAACCTCCATGAGAGCTTGATGATGGGATTCCAAGGTTTGGATGAGGTCATATAAGGACATTTTGAGGGGAGATTGGTGTAATTGTTTGAGCATGGTGCGATGTGTGATGCCATTAGAAATGGGGTACGTGGGGCCACGTATAGTGATTTTAGGTATGGGTGCAGATGGTATGTTGGGTATAGGATTAGTTGGTGGGTCAGTTTCCTTTTCTTTTCCCTTATCCTTCTGAGCATGTGTAGTGACGTGTATCATGTTGATCTGAGGGGATGTTGGAAAATGGAGATGGTTTAGGGTGAGTGGTATAATGACATGACAGGGTAAAAACCTACAGGAGGAGAAAAACCCTGTGAGGTGAGTTGGGCACAACGAACATTTGGGTGGTGGCGTGGCAAGTTCTCTAATGTGAACCATGTTAATTTCAAATCTTGGGGGTGGTTCTAGGAGCTGTGAGGGTGGATTTTGTGGTTGTTGAGTGGGTAGTGTGGGAATGGGTGTTGGTGAAGTAGGATCCTTGTTGAGAAGGTTATCATTTTCAAAGTTAGCTTCCGGAGGACATAACTAGATAAGGACAATTTTCAAGGCCTTGTAGTTTTATACATCGTGCCCTAGAAACATGATGGTAAGCACAAATTTTAGTATCATCAAACCATCTTTGGCTTGGGTTTGAGGGGGTCATAAGGTCAGAGTGGAGGTACTGTGATGACAGAAGTCTTAAGGAGGTAGCTCAAAAATTTTGTTATAGGACCTTGCTAGTGGATCACAATGGGAAGTGAACGTGGGTTTGGGTGTAGGTGTAGTTGATTATTGAGGAATGGTTCTTTGGAAGATTCAGGAGTGGGTTGAGCTATGGGCTTGAGGTTTTGGTGTGGTTTTGGGTTTTGGTTGTGTTGGTTTAGGTAGAGGTATAGTAGATGGATGGGTAAGAGGGTGTGTGGTTGTTTTGACTACCTTATTGTGGGGTAGTGGAGTTTTGTTTTTGGATTGCACCTTCTTGGGTAAAGGTGATGTGGGTGTATGAGGTCTAGAAGGAAAAGCAGATGGGGGAAGATGGCGAGTTACCCATGGGGATAATGGGGGTGTTGTGAAGGTGGATGAAGTGGGTCATGCTTGGGGTGTGAGAGACAGTGACTGAAGTATAGTGGGTAGTGAAGCAATAACTAAGGGTAATGGAGTTATGGGTGGTAAAGATGTTGTAGGTTGCTGGTGTAAGTCATGTTGGGTGTCTGGGGAGATTAGAGATTTGTGAGGAAGGAATGGGTGGTTGTGTTTTTGGTTTATTGGTGGGATGGAGGTTTCTTGACCATGTGAGGAAGTTGAGATCCTAAGATGGACAGGATAGGTGCAGGTGTGATTGGCACAACCAGGGTATGAGTTTTATGGGTTTGGTAATTCTAGTTTGGGTGTTGGAGCTAGGTGTGGTGTTGTCTTTGGAGGATGTAGCTAAATCTAGTTTGATAGGTGGATGAGTAATGCTGGTAGTCGGGGTGACCCCTAAAGTGGTAATGGGTTTAGTCAAGGATGATGTCATAGGTGTGGTGTTTGGGTTTAGATATAGTATTAGGCTATGGGTAAGGATGTATGTGAAGTTATGATAGGTGTCATGGAAGGAATTGTATGATAGAGGTGGTTTTGTTTGGCTCGATTGGTCGAAATACTTTTGGGTAGATAGTGGAGGTATCAACAAGTGACCTCTACATCTGCGTTGAGATAGGAAGCAAAAGGTCTCCCCTATAGTAAAAGGCTCTATCCACATAATCTAAGTGATCAGCCAAATGTGAAAATAGCACATCTGTAGGTGGGGTTGATGAGGACCTAATGGTAATTCCCATAAAATATTTCTTAGAGATGGGAAATTGGCTAGCTTCAGCTTCCGTGGGTAAGAGAGTTGAAAGTAGGTCCGCAGGATTTTAGGTAGCAGATGGAGAATGCTCATCAAGAGGCAATGGTATCTCAACTAGGTCTACGATAGGTAGAGGAGATGACGGGTTCTCCTCTATGGGTGGAGGAGGTAATGTGTGTTATCCTCTATGGGTGGAGTAGGTACTTTGGGTAAAGGTTCTCTAAGTGGAGAAGCCAGGGGTGAAATGTTCTCGATGTTAGCGGAAGACTCCTCTGTAGATAATGATGGAGATGAAAGATGTTCCTCTATGGGTGAAGGAATAGGGGAGGTTGGTTTTGATGTGGAAGGATGATTTTGGGCTAGGATTTCCTCTATGGATGGAATATTTGGTAATTGGGAGGTGATGGGTACATCATTAAAGATAGCATGAACCTTGTGGGTATGGGTATCATGAGTTGAGGTTTCACCGGTTTGATCAAGACAAAGGGGCATGGTTGGGAAATAGGTTTCTTGAAGATGTGTAGGTTTTTGTTGACATGTGCATTAGGATTATCCATGGTTAACTCATCTTTCTCGAGAATTTCTTGGACAATATTTTTTAAAGTGATGCAATTGCCGTCACTATGACCCTTTACTCGATGATAGTTACAGAATTCATGTTCTTTATACCATGCAAGCATGGGGTGAGCAAGGTCAAAACCAGTGTTTGGTTTAATGGGTGGAAGGGTAATGGATTCGGCTTTGATAAGATTTTCTAAGAGAGAAGATTAAGGTTCCCCAATTGGGGTGTATTTCCGTTTCTCTTGTCTGAATTGAAAAGTCTGGATGGGTGAGAGATTAGATGAGGGGGTAGCCTGATTTGACGGATGAGCTGGGATCCAACCTTGAGTACCACTGCATTAGTGGTGCCCTTATAGCCTTTGAATAATTATTTTGTGGTTTGGAAGAAGAAAAGGTATCATTTGACTTGAATGCTAAATTCTTATTACGTAATTGTATTTTCTTCTCTTCGATAGCTCAAATCTCTAACTTTCAAGCCATAGTGAATGCTTCATCAAATGTTCAGAAGGTTTAGACCTGCAAAGTTGGTGAGATATGTCTAGCACAAGCCCATGTGAAGAGCTCAATGAGTTTTGTTTGTGGTAGTTGGAAGGTGAGTTGGATTGATCAAGCTACGCCAATGAGCAATGAAATATGTGATAGATTCGTCCTCATACTGATGTGTGGAGTATAGATCGGTCATGGTAACCTTCTTGACGATATTGATAGAGAAATGATCCAAGAAGGCTTGGGCTACCTGATTGAATGAGAATATAGAGTTTCTAGGTAACCCATTATACCAATCTAATGTAGGTCTAGTGAGGGACATGGGAAAGGTTCTCAAGAGCAAGGCATCATGATGAGTGATCAGATATCACCCGTGTTTGAACGACTACAAATTCTGCTAGCGGGTCTTCTTTTCTATTAAAATGATTGAATTTAGGCATTTCCCTAATGCATGGGGTATGAGCAGATAGGAATGGATGGGTGGATTGGGCTCATTGTAAATCTCGTCATAGGTGAGAGTTTTGTGGGAGACTGGAAACTGATGCCTCCAATGTCTGCATCTTGTCCAACATCAATTTAATTAGGTCGTTGTTCGGTTGCGATGATTGGGTGCCTCCTGTAGCATGAGAGGGTTCGTTTTGGGCATATAATGAGGGTGACACTCTAGTGTATGGTGCTGCCATGTAGTTGATTGGGAAGAAGGCAGTGAAATAGGAGGTATGTATCCAGAGTGAATAATGGATGAAAATGGGAGGTTGTTGGTAGTATGTATAGGGAGGTGGAAGGGTTATGGTAACCCTAGTGGCAATAGGGGCTAACGATCATGGAATGGAAAGGACCATGTTTTGAAATGGGGTAGGGGTTACCAACACGGGAGGTGGTAATGTAGCTATGGGTATGTGTGAGACATTAGGGGTGGATGAGGTTGTGTTTGGGGTAGTTGTCGAGGGTATGGTGGATGTAACGGATGCCATGGAGATGGAAGATGTGACAGTCATAACGGGTATAGGACCTAGCTATGAAACGACTGGGGGTAAGGTAGATGCGGGCAACACAGAGCCAGATGGGGATGATGCAAAAGTGGGAACAAGAGTCGGGGGGATAGATACAGGCATGCCATATATCAATTAACCAGAGGCATCTTGAGTGGATGAATGGGAAAGGTAAAACTATAAAATGATAGGGTTTTGGTTCAGGAGTTGTGCAAACTCCTCATCTTCGGTAGTGATAGTAATAGGTTGGATGGGATCCATGGATGGTGATAAAATGGAAGGTGGTGAAGTACTAGGTGGGAGTGGTTGAAAACTGGCATGAAATATAAGTGTGCTTGCTTGTCTTCGGGTCAGCACCATATGAACCAATACTAATCAGGTAGGGCTGCTTCTCTGTAAATGACACAGAAAACAACAGGAATAGGTGAATCTAATGGTAAAAAGTGGATTAGGTACCAAATGGTGGTTAGAAAGTGAAACATGCTAACTGATGCTGGTTAATGCAAACCGACACCGGTCAGGGGTAACCACTGCCAGTCACTGTAGAAAATGGTCAGTGAGTGAAAAACCAGGCAGAAGGTCAAATCTGACAGGTATGCCAAATCTGATGGTGTTTATAATGTCAATGGGAATGATGGTAGTGACAGGGACTGTGAAAAGTGGAAGAAAATGAATAAAATGTCCTTTTGGGTAGGTTAACAAAAAGACCTAGAACCGATGTCGGTTGGGTATAACCAACAATGGTCAGAGGGTAACTGATGACGGTTACTGTGAAATTGAAACATTGATGAAAAAATGTGGTTATGAATTAAAATCTGATGTAGAATTAGACCCAGAATTCTTAGAATGATGATGATACGGCCTAGGCACACTCAGGTGAAGCTGAAATACACCAGCTATGATGAGGAGTCTACAAGGATGAACAAAAAAATGAAGAACATGATCTCTCACCTCAAAACGCAAGCCAAGTAGAAACACTAAGAAAAATGTGATCCTAGGAGTGTCCTTTCTATTATGTTTGTTTAGCTTATACTATTTAGGGACTGACACATGAGTTGTGAAATAGAGTTTTTGTTTTGTGAGGATGGCTTCCTACAAAGAAGGAGATCTAAAAGGTGAGGTCTCAGGTATGTTATGGTGGGGGTAGGCTTCGCTTTGAAGTATGACTCGACAGAGCAGTGAGCTAAGTGCCCACTATTCTGTGATCGTGTGATCACCTACATCTTATTCTAGGTAAGATGTTATTTAAGAATGTGTGTATTTTCAATTTTTGTGAGGTTTGGTAAGACTCAGAGAGAGAGAAAGAGAAAGAAAGTGATTTCTATGGTTCGTTTGTCAACCATCTGCTGGTCATGACTTCCAACGTATAGGTTACCCATAATTAATGTGAGCTAATGCAACAAATCAGAATGCAATGCACTTATTTTTAAGCCCAAATTGAAGCGTGAGGTTAGATGACACAAAGAGATGAAGAGGAAGAGGGATGCTCTTTCACTACAATGCAGAAAACACAAAGAAACGGTTCTTTTTAATTACACCAAAAGAAAGGTTTCCTTTAGAACAAATAGAAAGAAAAGGTGGGTTACCAAGGAAGAAGATTAATGTGTATGATTTTTAGAAGGGAAACAAACACAAAATTTTTCCTAAGAATGAATGAAATGCAAGGAACCTTGGATGGGTCCCACTGGGTGTGCCAAAATGTTTCACTTATTTCTAGATCATTTCTTTGAAGTATTGATGAAACAAATAGGGTAACAGGCATAGGAGGAATACCTGTTCAAATGCTGGTTGATGGGTTGTTGCGTGCTTATGACTTCTGAATCCATAGCTGATTTTGAGAACTTCCTTTTGGCTAGGAGGAACTACCTGTAATGAAAAGCAAGACCACCCGAAGGAATTAAACAATATATGCAGTGAACTACCTAGCGTATGCTAGATCCAGGAAGTGTGATACTTCCTATATGGCTGTCAGTCCACTATTTTAAACAATTTAATGCTGTAATTTTTTTTAATCCTATTGTAGTTTGAAATGATTTAGGTATCTCACTTAAAACACAATAAGAAATAGATCTAATCTAATAGGCTAGGTCAGAATAGGATCCGAAGGTCAAGTGATTGGTTTTGGATCTCTGCAGGTCTGATAGAGGTCTCAGGTATATCATAGCTGGATGTGGGTGAGATGAAACTAGGTGGGTAGGTCTCTGTTCTAGGTTGCATGGGAAAATATAGAGACCAATGTTGGTTAAGGGTGACCGACGACAGTTAGGTGTAACTGGTGCCGGTTACTGTGGAAATCTAGGAATGCCACATAATAAGCTTTGGGTCTCCTTTATGATTACACAAAGGATTTTGGTCGGTTGGGATGAGGTATTGGGTAACTTGGGTAGGATTTGGTGAGATTTTAATGGGTATATAGAGGTGGAAGTGTTGGAGAAGGTCAATAGGTGGCTAGGTAAAAAATAGATGCTAAAATAATGATGAAATGAAATAAACTAGAGAAGTATGATGTTATACTTACTGGGATTCTAGTCCTGGATGTCTATGATTGAGGGATGGAGGTGCTGATGAGAGGTTTGAAGGCTGTAAGTGATCACCAACTGAAAGGAAGCTTCTGCATGGGCTGCATGTACATTCCTCTTTGCTTGGTTAGATCAGATCATGGCTAGGATGGATGTGCAAGAGAAAGTGCTTGATCTCCTTCCTTGCATGCGTGTTCTCTTTGGAATTCACTCTTTGAAGATGTGTTATCTCTTTGAGATGTGTTAATGCTTGGCAAACTTCTGCAAAAATTTTCCAACCTTATTTTTTTCACTTCCAACCTTGAGAATAAGGTTGTTTTGGGGTTAAAAGGGTAACCAATGGTGGTTCTGGCTTAACCGTCGACGGTTAGGGGTAACCGGCATCAGTCAAGGCGGGATTTCCTAGGTTTACTAAACTAGGGAGATCCTCTTGATTTCCTTGGATTTCATGTCGTTAACCCATGGATTAGACTGGGATCTCACTGTAAGCATGCAGGAATGTGGTTAGAGAGAATGTAGGCATTGATTTTTAGGGTTTGGGTCAGTCTTAATTAGTTATGGCAACTTACTAAGAATAGGTCTTAGGTTGAGTTGGCTTGGTGAGGTGTCTAAGTGAATTGTATGTGTGGATATTATTTAAAATAAGATATTTAAATAATAAATATAGTGAGGATAATGAATTAATTTAATTAAATTAATTAAATTAATATTAGTGAGGTGAAAGGGGTCATGGCTAGGTCCAATGTGATGAAGGGTGCTTATTCGTCGAGGGACCAAAGGGGAGTGTGACCTAATTTTAGTGTCTATACCTCACCCTAAGACCTATTCTTAGTAAGTTTCCATAGATAACTAATACCTACAAAGACCCTAAAAAATAAAAGCCTATATTCTCTCTAACCACATTCCCATCCATTAGAAGGCATCTTCCATTCCATTTCATAGGGAAAAACGGGTGAGATCTAAAAAAATTAAAAGGATTTGCCTATTATAGAAAACCTAGGAAATCCCAGCCTAACTAATGTTGGTCCCCCTAAACCACCACTAATCATCTCGAAACCACCGTCAATTACCAGTAAACCCCAAAATAACCTTATTTTGAGGTTGTCACATTTCTGAGAGGTTGATACATCTTCTAAGAATAAGTGAGTAAACCAGAGTTGCAAACAAGTAGAACTAGCATCTGTACATGCATAAGAGCATCCATAGCTAGCACCAAAAGAAACTACATATCCATTCACCTTCACAGGAGCATCCAGGGAAGTGCTAGCAACACACCAAGTTCCTTCCATTTGATCACCCACCATTGCCAACCAGATATCAAGCTCCTACAAATAGTAAGTTTTGTTAACTAGTACTGGTTCATTGTCATTTGAGAAGATCCTTTTACTTTTGTTGTTAGTTTCTACTCCCATTCCCATTCCCCACCATTTTACCTCCATGTAAAATTTACCATCACGTCACCCACACTTTTGAACTACCTATACCTAGATTCTAATCATTTCCTGTGCATACCCAGGATCCACATAAAACCTAATCATTTCCCTTCCATTTCCTCCTAGCCAAAAGCAAGCTATCACAATTAGTTATGGATCCACAAAATATACGAGCACAAAAAACCTTCAAATAACATCTTAACAGGTATTCCCTCCTAGCCCCTTTACCCCTTATCTATTTTTTGAACATTCAAAGAAATGCTCTAGAATCAAGTGAAACATTTTTGGCAGGCCCGGTGGGACCCATTCGTGGTTCTTTGCATTCTTTCATTTCTAGGTGAAAAATTTGCATGTTTGCGTCCCTTTCTAAAAGCTTCTTACATTAAAATTTCTCCCCTGGAACCTTCTCTTCTTCTATTGTCTAAAAGTAATCATATTTTTGTGCTTTAAAAAGAACACTTCTCCCCTTTCATTAGTATCACATTAATGAAAGAGCATCCCTTCTCCTATTCATATTTTTGTGTCATCGAATTCAACATTTCGATTTGGGTTTAAAAATTGTTTCATTTCATTCTACTTCTCTACATTATCTCACATTAATTAAGGGCAACCTATACACTGGAAGTCATTCTTAGCTAATGGTTGATAAACGAATCATAGAAAAACACTTCCTTTCTCTTTCTCTCTCCGAGTCTTACCAAACATCACAAAATTAAAAATATATACACATTCTTAAACAACATCTTACCTAGAAGAAGCTGTAAGTGATCACATGATCATGCCACAATGGTCACCCTGTTGGTTATCTCTATCCAGTACCCCATCAAAGGACAACCCACCCCCGCCATAACATACTTGAAACCTCTCCTTGTAGATCTCCTCCTTTGTAGGAAGCCATCCTCACAAAATAAATCTATTCTAAAGTTCACGAGTCAGTCCTTAAATAGCATAAGCTAAACAAACATAATAGAAAAAGAACTCTTAGGATCATATTTTTCTTAGTGTTTCTGCTTGGCTTGTGTTTTGAGGTGAGAGGTCACGTTCTTCATTTTTTTATTTCCCCTTGCATGCTCCTCATCACAGTTGGTGTATTCCAGCTTCATCTGAGTGTGCCTAGACCATATTCTCATCATTCTTAGAATTCTGGGTTTGATTCCACATTTAATTTTAACACACAACTACATTTTCTTCATCGATGTTTCAATTTCATAGTAACTAGTGTCGGTCCAGCGACCTTCATCTGTTACCCTCTGACTGTCATCAGTTTCACTCAACTGGCATCGGTTCACTTTTCTTTTAGTTAACCTACCCAAAAGGACACCTATTCACCTTCTTTGATTGTTTAGAGTCTCTGTCACTCTTATCATATTCACTGACCTGGTAATTTCATCATCTTCTTGCATACTTGGCAAAGTATTAGCCTTTTCCTTGTTTGGAAAAACTATCCATTCTCCACAATGACTGACAATGGTTAACTGTGAATGGCATTGGTTTACCCTAACCGACATTGGTTATCATGTGTAATTTTTTTCCAGCTGACATTTTAACCCCAATTCACCCACCACCACCTATTTATCATGTCTCTGCTATATTTCTATGTCATTTATAGAAAGCAGTCTTGCCACGTTAGTGCTTATTCACATGGTGCTGACCTGAAGCCAAGAAAATGCCCTCATATTCCACGCTAGTCATCAACCACTCCTACATAGTCCTTCATCAACTTCTATTTTGTCACCCATGAATCTTACCCAACCTATCACTATTTCCATAGGAGACGAGGAGTTCACATGAATCCTAACCCAGAACCCTTCCGCCTTGTAGTTTTATCTTTCCCACTCATCCACTCGAGATGCCTCGGGTCAGTTGATGTACGATATACCCGTATCTATTACCCCGACACTCACTCCTACTTCCACTCCAACCTCCTCTGGCTCCATGCTAGCCACACCTACCTTACCCCTAGTCATTTCTCAGCTAGGCCCCATACCTACTATGACTACCACATTTTCTACATCTGTTGCACCTGCTACATCCACTATACCTTCGCCAATCACCCAGGACATAACCTCATCCACACCTTTTGTTTCATATGTACCCTTAGCTACACAACCACCCCCGGTGTTGGTGACTCCTACCCCTTTTCAAAATGTTGTTCTTTCTATTCCACAATCCTTGGCCCCCATTTCCACTAGGGTCACCACGACCCTTCCATCTCCATATACGTACTATTAGCATCCTCCTGTTTCATCTATCATTCATTTTAGGTACATACCCCCTATTTCATTCCCTCATTCTCAATATACCTATACAGAAGTGCCATACACTAGAATGCCACCCTCGTCATATGCCCAACACCAACCCTCTTACACTATAGGAGTCACCCAACCATCACAACCTACCAACAACCTAATCAAGTTAATGATGGACAAGATGCAGACATTGGAAGCATCAGTTTCTGGATCCTGCAACACTCTCACCTATGATGAGATTTATAATGATCCTATCCACCCATATCCCATGCATTGGGAAATTTCTAAATTTAACCACTTAAATAGCAAAGAAGACCCGCAACAAAATTTGCAGTCTTTCAAACATGGGTATTATCTGATAGCCCATGATGATGATTTGCTTCTGAGGACCTTTCCCATGTCTCTGATTGGGCCTGCATTAGATTGATATAGTGGGTTACTTATACACTCTATCTTCTCATTTAATCAGTTAGCCCAAGCCTTTTTGGATCAATTCTCCTTTAACACTGTTAAGAAGGTTACCATGAATGACCTCTACTCTACGCGTCAGTATGATGACGAATCTAGTGCATATTTTGTTGCTTGTTGGTGTAGCGTGATCAATCAACTCACATTCCAACTACCACAAACCAAACTCATATATATATTCACATGGGCTTGTGATAGGCATATCTCACCAACCCTGCAGGTGCAGAATTTCTGAGCCTTTGATGAAGCATTCACCATGGCACGAAAGCTAGAGATTCGGGCCATCGAAGAAAATAAAATCCAACTACGCAATAAGAATTCGAAATTCAAACCAAATGATACCTATTATACTTCGAAACCACATAATAATTATTCAAAAGCCAAGGGAACCACTAACGTAGTGGTACTCAAGGCTGGCCCAGCTTATCCATCAAATAAAGCTAGTCCCTCATCTAATATTTCTCCTATTGAGACTTTTCAATTCAGAAGGGAACAATGGAAATACACCCTAATTGGGGAACCTTATTCTTCTATCTTATAAAATCTCATTAAATATGGGGCCATCACCCTTCCTCCCATAAAACCACACATTGGTTTTGACCCTGCTCGCCCCACACCCACATGGTATAAAGAGCATGACTTCTACAACTATCATCGAGTAAAGGGTCATAGTGATGGAAATTACATCACTTTCAAAAACATTGTCCAAGAAATGCTTGAGAAAGGTGAGTTAACCTTGGATAATCCCAACACACCTGCCAATCAAAACCTACACATCTTCAAGAAACCCTTTCCTAATCTTGCCCCTTCTTCCAATCAAACTAGAGAGACCTCAAATCATGATAGCCATACCCGTGAGGTCCATGCTATTTTCAGCGATACATCTATTGCTTCCCAATTACCTCATATTCCTTCCATCGAAGAAATCCTAGCCCAAAGTCCTCCACATGCACTTGAACCCACCTCACCTATTACTCCACCCACAGAGGAGCACCCTTCATCCCCTCCCTCACCTATGAAGGAGCCTCATGTTAACAATAAGATCATTTCACCTTTGGCTTCTCCACCTAGAGATCTGTCACCCGCAGTACATCTCCGACCTACAGAAGAGGCTTGTTTATCTCCTTCACCCACAGAGGAGCACCCATTTTCTCCTACACCTATCAAGGATCCAGTCGAAATACCTTTGCCTCTAGGTGACCATTCTCCATCAGCTACCTAAGATCCTGCGGACTTACTTTCATCTCTCTTACCCATGGAAGCCAAAGCTAGAAAATTCCCCTTCTCTAAGACACATTTTATGGGAATTTCCATTAGATCCTCATCAACCTCACCTACAACAGTGCCTTTTTCATGCCTAGCCAATCACCTAGATAATGTGGATAGAGCCTTACTTTAGGGGTGTCTTCTGCTTCCTATCTCAACACAAAGTAGATGTCACTTGCTGACATTTCCACTATCTACAAAAAATATTTCAGCCAATCAAACCAAACACAACTATAACTATCACAAATTCCACCACGATACCCCTCATGACTCAACTCAGACCTCTACCCATAACCCAACATGCATCTAAATCCAAACCCACACCTACATCCTCTTCCTTTCCTAAACCTAGTACTACCTTAGGGGTCATCCAAACCACTAGTCTTACTCACCCACCCGTCAAATTAGATTTAGCTACATCCTCTAAAGTCAAAACCAAACCTACTCTGGCCCCCAAACAGAAGAACCAATCCCATAAATCTCATACTCCAACCTCACCGATCACACCTTCATCACCTTCACCCTTTCTGTCCATCCTAGGACCCCACCCTTTCAACATGGTTAAGAAAACTCCACCTGTCGGTAAACCAAAAACACAACAGCCCATTCCTCACTCACAAACATCTAACATACCCAAGCACCTAACATAACTACCACCCATACCTAAAACATCTTTACCACTCATACCTCCAATACCTTCAATAGCTTCTGCATTACCCCCGACATTTCAGTCTCTTTCCCTCACGCCTCCTTCACAACCTGTTCCAGCTACCTTCACAACACCTCCATTATCCCCATGGCTGACACACCCCCTTCCGCAATCTTACTTTCCCTCTAGAGCTCATGTACCCATATTGCCTTTACCTAAGAAGGTGCAACATAAAGACAAAAATATGCTACCCTCCAATAAGGTAGTAAAAAAAAATCACACATTCTCTTGCAAGTTCATCTACCATACCCCTACCTAAGCAAAAACGACCAACACCCAAGATCACACCGGAACCTAAAACCATAGCTCGACCCACTCCCCCTCATGCAAATACCATTCCTCTACAGTCATCCGTGCCTACACCCAAACCCACCTTTCCTTCCCATTGTGATCCATTAGCAGGGTTCTATGCCAAAATCTTAACCAACCTCCTTGAAATTTCTGTCATCACATTACCACCTCTCAGACCTTATGACCCATTCAAACCCAAACCTAAAGGGTTTAACGACACCAAAATTTACACCTACCATTGTGTGCCAGGGCACGATGTGGAGAACTACAAGGCTTTGATAACCATTTTTATCCAGTTGTGTCCTCTTGAAGAAAAATTTGACGATGATGAACTTCTTGATGAGGACCCCATTTCACCAACACCCATTCCCATAGCTCTTCCCTCACTGCCTACTCAATGACCCAGACCTTCACCCCCACAACTCCTAAATCCACCCCCAAGATTCAAAATTAACATGGTTTGCATCAGAGAACTTGCCAAACTTCCACCCAAATGTTGGTATGCTCAATTCATCTCACAAGGTTCCTTCCCGCCACTAGGCTTTTTCCCTTCATGTCGCTATACCTTTCATGGCTCACCTACCTCACCTACCTTCCCACCTCAGATCAACATGATATACATTGCTACAAGTTCTCAGAAGGAAAAAGGCAAGGAAAGGGCAACCGACCCTCCAACCCACCCTATACCCAACATACCATCTACACCTACACCTAAAATCACTATCCATGGTCCCACATATCCTATTTCTAACGGGGGTCACACATCGCACCATGCTTAAATAATTGCACCAATCCCCCCTCAAAATTTCTCTATATGACCTCATCCAAACCTTCAAATCCCATTATCAAACTCTCATGGAGGTCCAGCAATCTATTGAGGTTTTACCCAATGAACCTACATCCGTAGCCTCCATTATTACACCTCATCATGTAGCCTCTCTCACCAAATTACCACCTTTATCCACACCTCCGCCTACTCACCAAGTATCCTCCCTTAGCTTCTCAGAGGAAGAGATCGCACCGCATCAAAATGATGACCCAAACCCAACTCTCTTTATCTTTGTCCACATAGATGATATAAATGTACAATGTGTTATGATTGATGGGGGCACTAGCATTAATATCATTTCCTCCCATGCATTTGCTCAAATGCGCATACCTCACAATTGCATGCATAAACATCCCATCATGTTGTTTTCATTCAATGAAACTATTACCTCTACACTTAGCACCATCATCCTCCACATTCACGCGGCCCCCCGCACTATTTTAGAGTTGTTTTATGTCTTGGAGGGGGAATTTCAATATAACATGTTGCTTGGTAGACCCTGGATTGGGTTGTGTTCCTTCCACTTTGCATTGTTGTGTAAAGTTTGAGCATGAAGGACACACCTATACCATTATAGCGGATCCATCACCTTTCAAAATGTGTAACATGCTTTATTGACCCAATGATGTGCTTATACCCATTAAAGCGTCTACCTTCATGACCACTGCCTCTACACCTACACCTCTACCCACTAGTGTAGCTGCTACTTCAACCACACCTACATCCTTAATTCCCACCATTTCCATAACGTCCATAGCCAAACCATCGGCCTCCTAATCCATTAGCTCCACCTCTGAGTCAACCTCTGACACATTTTCTATTCTAGCTACCCACATACCAACCACCAATTTCTTGTAAGGCGTTTTTCAATGCCTCACTCTGGGGGAGTATCACCTATATAGTGTTAACACATTACTTACTCCACAAGAGTATAGAAGTCTTCACCAGCACCCTAATTATGATCACCATATAAGAGAGTGCCTCCTTTATGATCCTCCCCACCTTCGTACCAATCTCACCTATGGGGGACTTTATACTAGCACTTACACACTTGAACCACCATCACAAACCCACCCATTTTGTGTTGACCTCCAATCATTCACCGATTTCCGTTTCTCCCTCACCTTCCTACACCGATGTGTGTGGAAAGTTTTTGGTTTTGGATTTTACGAGAAAGGCTACCGTACTGTTATTCCATGTACTACCCATAAACATAATGACCATAGTGGTATCATCTTTACAGAACCACCTATCAAGAAGGCACACATTGAATTCATTGAGGACATCAGCCTTTCTCCACCTTATTCACCACCATCACCACCTTCACTGATGGAGTAAATGGATCCAGAATCCATTCCTTCTAACTTTGTTTTTTTCATAAACACCATCTCCTTAGGGCCTCTGACTTATCAACATGAGGGCGAGGCTCCTTCCGCTCTTCCCTTCCTATATCCTGAAATGATTAACGACGATACACCTTTAATTAATGTCATTCAATGTTAGGATGATGAATCTATACTCACCTAACTTGGTGCAGAAGACTTGTATATTCATAAGTCATTACCCTCTAAGACGCAAACCATGTTGAATGAATTGACTATCGAGATCAACATTCATACTCAAGATGACCCACACATTCTAAAGATAGGACAATCTTTAGATGCTGCTGAATAGGAAGCCATCACTTTGTTTCTCAAAAACCATAACCACATTTTCACTTGGTCTTACATAGATATGGCCGGTATTGACCCCACTATAATGGTACACAATATCGTAACCATTCATGACGCCAAACCCATAAAAAAAAGATAAGGAAAATGCACCCTTGCATTGCTCTTCTGGTCAAAGAAGAACTTCAATGCCTCCTTTCGGTTTCCTTCATCTTACCCATTGATTATACCTAATGGATTTCCAACATTGTACCCATCACTAAGGTGATAGGGGGACTTCGTATTTACATGGAATTCTGTGACCTCAACCTAGCTTGCCCAAAAGATGACTTCCCTTTACCTAGTATTGACCAATTGGTTGACCTTACCGCTGGTCACGAGATGTTGTCACTCATGGATGGTTTCTTGGGTTATAACCAAATCTTGCTTTCCCTAGAGGATTAACACAAAATTGCATTCATCACCCCTTGGGGGACCTTCTGCTACTGAGTCATTCCTTTTGGCCTAAAAAATGTTGGGGCCACCTATCAATGGGCTATGACTTATATCTTCCATGAAATCATGCATCATATATTATAAGATTACGTGGACGATCTCCTGGCCAAATATAAATGCCGGTCTAAGCACCTTGCTATTAGAAAAACCATCTTTGACCACCTTATTAACTATTGCATTCACCTTCAGCCTAGGAAGTGTGTCTTCATGGTTCTCTCAGGAAAGCTCCTGGGATTTATCGTTTCCTTATGTGGTATAGAAGTTGACCCTACTAAAGTCAAGGAAATTGTTGAAATGCCGCTTCATTTCAAAATTGTCTGATCAATGTCAACCATTTCATCATCTTCTCAAGAAGGATGTCTATTTTAAATAGGATAATGACTGCCACAAAGCATTTGAGGACTTAAAACAATATCTTCTCCAACCACCTGTACTCATTCCACCTAAAGATGATCAACCCTTCTACCTATACATCTCCGTTACCGATCACTCCTTGGGGGCCATGATCACTCATCACGATGAACACAACAAGGAGCATGTAACACCCTGAACTGTTGTTACTTTCTCCTAAGCATTCAAGTGTTGATATGTGATTTCTTGTAAAAGGATGTGTTCCTCGATTCAGAAATCATGCTTGCAATGTACTGAATTTCTGGCAGATTGCAGATCTCGACTGAGTCAAAATATGAATAGACTCTTTTATTTATTTCATTTTGTGTCTGAATATTAATCTGATCTTGGGAAATGAAATGGTTCCCGATATCAAAGTATATCTGGAAGGTCTCGATTGTAGACTAGGTAATAATTCGTTGACATACAATTCTGCATTAAGAACAGGAGCTAACTCCACTCTAGAAGGTATGATACAGGTCTTTCCGAGTTTTCAGGACGAGGACCAAACGAAGTTATTAAGGGTTAGTAACCTAAAACTAAAACCTAACCTAGGGGTTAGATTATTGTTAGTCTAACCTAGACCTAGGCTATTTGTTAATATCCTAAGTTAGTATCTTTGTATAAATTTGTTAGTGTGGGCATTACCCTAAACTCTAACCTAAGATACTAACCTAACTTTGGAGGAGATTATGAAGGGGCCGATGAAGGGTGGCGAACCATGGCGGTGTTTTCTATGGCAATAAATGTAAGGGATAAGGATGAGGGACAGGTCATGGCGGAGGCTTAAGTGGCGGCTAATTTGTGCAGACTTGGCAATTGCTAAGTTTGGAAATGGACTTAAATTTTTAGTTGGACTGTCGCCAATTCTGGCGGTCGGTGGGAGTAGAGTTTAAGCGGGAAAATTGGTTAATGGCATTCAATACTCTCGGAAGTCGAGCTCGGAACTCACGAGAAGGCATGCAAGCGGAAATTTGGGGGTTTGTTTGGCTTGTCGCGATTTTCGGTCTTCTCTCTCTCTCTCTGCTTGTTTACTGGTTCTTCGCACCAGTTCTCTTTGAGTTGCATGGCATGTATGAACTGCCATAGCTCTTTTCTCTGTCATGGAAGATATATATGCGATGAAGACAGTGAAATTTTGTTGGTTGCTTTATCGTGCAAAAAGAAAAGGGAGTTTGAGCTCTTCCTGTGGTCTGCTTCGGAAATTTGATCAACATACAGGCATGCTAGGCCCTAACCTTTAAATATCTTGCTGTTTTTCAAGTGCTTTCATTAAAACAACTCTGTTCAAATGTTTTGTGAAGATTGGATGAATTTTCTATGAGATCTAGTTTGATTTTCTGGCACTGTATCTCTTCTGGTTCGATTTTTCAATTTCCTCTTGATGGGTGTTTGTTGAAATCGAACTTCAACTCTATTTGTTTGAGTATTCATTCTGGCTTATGCATGTGAGGTATTTATTTATAAGGTTCGAGTGTTCGGCCTGTTTGGCGTGAGCCCTTAGAATATACCTATGTGTAGTATGAGACCACTGTATGTCTTTGATTCGTGGTCGCTGTCTTGTTATTGAAACTGTATAAAATGATTTGGGTGATTACTGTAAGATTGATTGTACTATCGTTTCTTTGAAAAATCTGTCGTGGGATTTGTTGACAGCGACTAATGATACTTTCAGGTTTTCATTTGTTTTCAATTTTTAGCTTGGAACAGGCAACTGTAGTGTTACCATATTCTTTTCGACCTAGCGGAAGTTGTTTTCCTTGTTATTAGGTTAGCGGGATTACTTGCGTACTGTGTATAATATAAATACACCTGTACTTTGTTGTATCGACTCAGTGGAGTCGATGATTGAATCGTATTGCTATCTATTGCTGGAAATGTAGATTCATCCATAAGTTTTGTGAATGGATTTTTGTGAAAGCCTGATAAGATGAAACAGGGCTTTTGGCTACTGTATATTTGAAATAATTCAAGGATAAAGACTTCCTGTGTAGGCATTTTCTTTTCTATGAGAAAGCTGTTCGAAAGTTCGAAGCGGCTCAGTTGCTGTCCTTGCTTGAAATGGGTATTCGATTTGTTTCACTTGTTCATTCTGAATGTTAGCCATGAGTGGTATATATGGATTTATCAACCAATTTCATAGTACGTTGCTGTAGGTACAGAGGTTATAAGTGCAAAACCTTTAACAGTTACAGTGTGATTATATAGATTTAAACTATTGTGGCTTGGACGACTTTGAGGAGTCGATTGAATGATTCATTTTATTTTTGAGCCAAATAAAGTTAAGTGTTGGTATTTTAAGTGCCAGCGACTTAATGGAATAACATGTATTTCGATTTTGTTATTGCGATTGGAATTCCTTCGTGTTTTTGGGAATTTGAGGTACAGATTCTTAGGTGGACATGTATGTCTTCGACCTGTGCAAATTAGTGTAAAATGATTGGCAGAGAGTAATTTGTTGTCTGATTATTGTTATGCTTTGTTGATGAATGTCAGTATGAATTCTTATGCATTTGCTTGAATTGATACCTCCGTTTGAATCATTGGAATTCTGGAAAGGTAACTAGTACTTCTGTCTCCTTTTGAGCTTGACCTTGGACTGTCTTTGTTACTTTTTGAGGTCCTTGAGTATGGATGACCGTTTCGTGTTCTGACCTTGTTGGGTAAGTCGCGAATATCACTCCAAGACTTGTATGCAGCAAGGTAAGGATCGTTGGCTGAATTCCTTTCTTTTACTTCAGTCCGATTTTTGACTGAGCAAGAATATGTATGCTATGTTCTTTTCCAATTAATCTGTCCGATTTGACTGTGCATGATTTGGAAATACCGTGTGGGCAACATAGCATAGTCCATTGGAAACCCTCGATTGCTTGGTACAATAAGGTTGTTGTTTTCAGCGATACGCTTGTATTTCTTGTTTTCAACTTGTGTCAATGCCTTACTGTGTAAAAGGAACTAGCATTAGGCTTAGGGTTGATACATGTTTTGTTGATGTGTTAGATGCTGTACAAGAGTTTGCTGTGTTTCTGTTTCTTGATTAAACAGTGATCTTGGTTTGCGGCTTGTCTAACTTGTTCATTTTTATACTGGTTGAATGTTTTCATATGTGAAGGCAGTACAGTGATGAACTTATGAGAAAGGAAGTATGAATGGTTTGGTTCTTTCTCTTCCTTTATTTAAAATTATTGATAATTGACTAGCAGTGGGAAATTGTTGTAACATATTGGTGGAATCCCGAATTGTTATGTTATTTCCTTTTTGGAGAATGAAACAATCTGACCAATGTTGTGATTTTGGATTTAATGATTGTTGTGTACATTCGTTCCTTGTTTCTTAATATTTGATGAAATATTAGAAAGTGATTAAGACTATTTGTAACAATGATAGAGTTACATATTTGTAATCATTTTGTGTTACAAGGGCATAGTCTGATTATGTTTACTTATGTGAATATCAGATCTCATTTAAACAGGGTGTTTAATGAAAACAATTGATGGATTGCAATTGTTTTAAAAGTTAGTGCTTATCATGCTCAGTTCATTGAACTGACTCATGTTGACTATTTTTGCAGATGGTTGCCGTAAGAGGTAAAAACAATGCAGATCTGGCAGGCTGATCAGATAGTTTATTTGATTTATAAAGAATTACAGCTTGATTTTATAGATGTACTATATGTGAAAAGATGTTTCTTTTCCGTTAGCATTATATTAAGCATGCTGTTGCATAAAATGTAATTGTATGAGTTTCGAAAGGAATGAAAATAAGTGTTTGATACTTATGTGTTGTATTCTATTCTGAAAGATGAACTTCTTCGGTTTATGTAACGAAGGGGCATAGTTATCTTTGTATAATATGGATGCTTTTGTGATTGACAATGAAAGCTTGTAAGTAATTAGACTAAATTCTTATGAGTATTTAGTAGTTCTAATTTGTTCTAGCAAAAGCAATATTGTAATTTAATTATTGTCTCTCTAGAAGATAGGTTAAAATTGAGCCTAAAAGAGAACGCTAAACAAGTTGGATTGAATTACTAATCCCTAGTCCTAAGTATAACAGGACAATAGTAAATTGGATTCTTAATCATTTATATCTCTAAACTAAAAAGTATGATATAAATTCAGTTAAGAGAACTGATAGGCAATCAAAGGAGTTCAGATGGCAATCTCAAGTAAAGGTTATGAGATATTGTCCCATTCTGTTGCTTTAGAATCAGGTGTATTCTAATGACTCCTTGATGAGAGCGTGACCGTAATACCTCTACCAGTAATGAGTCTTTTAGAGGAGGGTCGTCTTAAGACAAAGAATCCAGGGATTTAAAAAGGCTAACCTAGGGAAAAGTCTTTAAAAGTAATTTAATCTCAAGTGCGTAACGCTTGTTATTGGGTAGATCTTCTCGAGGCGGATTTAAAGGTTGACGACATAAAGTCGACTGCAGGGCTGTACCTCCGAGAAGATTAGGATCTTCTCGAAGTTACAACAATGCAGGTGACTTATGGCGACACCCTTTGCATTGATATCGCTAAGATTTACACTTGATTTCTGCACGAGTTACCCTGGGACCGATTAAGAACGTGGTCATGTTATAAGACTGCCTCGGAGATTTGGGGTATCATGACACACTGGTTAAACTGCAAGGTTGAACCAGTATGTCATCATATCCCTAATCCTCGTGGGCATCCATATAACATTATCACCTTGTTAATCTGCCTCCGAGTGATTCAGCTGTGAAAGGAAGGACTGACAGTAGTCAGTATAAGACATTCTATATAACATATGAATGGGGTGAAGGACGTATTCCAGATTGACGAGTATGCCGTTAAGGAATACGAGACATGAACAGTATGTTTCAAATCTTTGGCCAAAGTATCGCAAGCTGCTGATTGCGTTGTCCTAATTCACCTAGTCTAAGGGATGAGATGCCGATGAATAATGGTAACAGTTATTCAGTTAGATTCCTTGGACAGAGCATTCTGAATCCCAGATTAGGGAAGAGAACCGCCAGAGTGTTGTGTTAAATAAAAACACTAACTCTTTTTACTCATGAATAGATCGGTAGATTACCGAGTCATGGAATGAATAGATCGGAGGTATTCCGAGTCATTACAGCTGCATATGGTTGTCTGTTATATAAATGGTTATTTGAATTGTGAGTTCTAAATTATGTATTTAGAACCAGTATGCAATTATCAAAAAAAAAAAATTGACTTGTTCTATTGTCTAAAATGAGGATGTTACATCTTGGTATCAGAGCTGAAGGTTGCAGCTCTTGGACCTATTGAGTCCATAATCTGATAAAAACCTGAATTTTCTTGTAACAGAAAATGGTTAGAACAAGGGGAAACGTTGCGAGTAATGCTCCACCTGAAGGAGGAGCGGCAACAACCCAGAAACTGGATGAGATCCTTGCTGCCCTGTTGGACACAAGAGATCGCTTGGCTGTACTTGAACAGCAGGTGACGGGAAATGAGGAGGATGAAGAAGCTGATAATAATAATCAGCAACCTCCTGAGGGCAATCCCGACACGGGTGTTGATGTTAATGCTGTGAATGCACCTGTGCAACCAGAAAATAAAAAGGCCAGATTGGCAGCAGAACTCACTAATGATATAAAAAGGATAAGTCCACCTAAGTACGATGGCACCACATTAGGAGATGGAGCTGAGAACTGGCTCAGCGAAATGGAGAAGTACTTTGCAATAAGGAACTTCTCAGAAGAAACCAAGGCTATATGGGGAGCCTATCAGCTTTCACACGAAGCATCTTCGTGGTGGGATAGCCGAAAAGCTGAGCTAAACATTGATGAGACCAATATCACTTGGGATCAATTTAAAGGCTATTTTAGGCAACGTTGGCTGCCACAACTTTTCTATGATCAGAAAATGACAGAATTTCAGAACTTGACCCAAGGGAAGTTAACAGTAACTGAATTCTGGGAGCGGTTTACAAAACTCCTCAAGTATGTGCCGCAGTATCAAACTGACGAAAAATTCAGGATACGGAAATTCATCATGGGATTGAATCCTGTGATAGGGGGAGAGGTCGATGTTCACAGTCCAACCACTATGGAAGGAGTTGTTGAGAAGGCCATAAGGCAAGAACAGAAATTAAAGGCTATTTCTGCGCATAAGGAGGAAGTGCGGAAGAAGACTGCAAACCCTTCTTCAACCTCTCTTGCACCCAGAAAAGGACCGTGGAAAAAGTTTGGAAACAAGAGTAAGTTTCCAGGAGATAACAATAAGAAAGCAGCAGTAAATAAGCCTGCTGGAAATATAAGGGATAATTTTGTTAAAAACTATAATAATGGACAGAAGTCCTATGGAGGACAGCGTGACAATTACAAGGCTGGAGGTAATGCTGAGCCTAAGAAGGGACCTGTAGGAGGCTGCTACACTTGTGGTAAAGATCATTACGCAAATCAATGTCCTTTAAAGAAGGATGATCGTAATCAGCAGCATAAGATACATGCTGCAGTAGCAGACAAGCAAGCTGAAAAGCAAGCAACACCTATAGAAGTTCCGGGTAAGTTATTCGGCATACCTGTCACTATTCTTTTTGATACAGGAGCTACTGAATGTTTTATTTCTAATAAACTTGCTTCTAAACTTAAAAGAAAAGCTGGGAAAATGGATAAATCTTGGACTGTAGAGTATGGTAATAATTCTGTTCATACAGTGAGTATGTGTCTCTTTGGAGCAGTCCTTGATTTACCTAATTTCTCCACAGAAGTTGATCTCTATGTTACACCTTTGGGATCGTATGACATTATTATTGGTGTCAATTGGTTATCTGACCATAAAGCAAAGGTAGATTGCTATGAGAAGAACATAAAATGTTTAGATGATCAGCTGGAATCAGCAGAGATTCAAGGTGTGAAACGAGAAATTTCAGTTAGAAAGCTGTCAGCTATGCAGCTTAAAAAGGCTAAGAATAAAGGATGTACCCTTTATGCAGTAAAGATATCTGAATCTTCAGAAGAAGATAGTGATTACATGAAGCAAATTCCACTGTTACAAAGTTTCAGGGATGTTTTTCCTGAGGAATTACCAGGGTTACCACCCAAGAGAGAATTTGACTTCACTATTGAAATCAAGCCTGGAACTGAACCTATTTCCAAAGCACCTTATCGGATGACTACTACAGAGTTAGTCGAGCTTAAGGCACAGTTACAAGAGCTTTTGTCTAAAGGATTGATTAAACCAAGTGTTTCACCTTGGGGAGCCCCTGTGATATTTGTGAAAAAGAAGGATGGAACACTAAGGCTGTGTATCGATTATTGGATGTTGAACAAAGCAACAATCAAGAACCAATATCCACTTCCTAGGATCGATGATCTGTTTGATCAGATGCGTGGAGCAGCGGTTTATTCTAAGATAGACCTTCGATCTGGTTATCATCAAGCTAAGAATTAAAGAAGAAGATATTCATAAAACAGCTTTCCGAACAAGGTACGGACATTATGAATTCACAGTTCTAGCCTTTGGGTTAACTAATGCACCTACAACCTTTATGAATTTAATGAACAATATTTTTCAAGAATACCTGGACAAGTTTGTACTTGTATTCTTGGACGATATTCTCATTTATTCTAAGAGCGTTGAGGAGCACAATGAGCATTTGAAGATAGTTTTGGGAATTTTGAGAAAGAGAAAGTTGTATGGTAAGTTATCCAAATGTTCTTTCTATGATTCAGAAGTTCACTATTTGGGTCATGTCATAAGTAAGGAAGGAATCGCTGTAGATCCTTCAAAAATAGTGGCCATTCACGGGCCCCACGCACTATTTTAGAGTTGTTTTTTGTTGTTTTATGTCTTGGAGGGGGAATTTCAATATCACATGTTGCTTGGTAGACCTGGATTGGGTTGTGTTCCTTCCACTTTGCATTGTTGTGTAAAGTTTGAGCATGAAGGACACAACCTATACCATTATATAGCGGATCCATCACCTTCAAAATGTGTAACATGCTTTATTGACCCAATGAGTGCTTATACCCATTAAAGCGTCTACCTTCATGACCACTGCCTCTACACCCTACACCCTCTACCCACTAGTGTAGCTGCTACTTCAACCACACCTACATCCTTAATTTCCCACCATTTCCATAATGTCCATAGCCAACCATCGGCCTCCTAATCCATTAGCTCCACCTCTGAGTCAACCTCTGACACATTTCTATTCTAGCTACCCACATACCAACCACCAATTTCTTGTAAGGCGTTTTTCAATGCCTCACTCTGGGGGAGTATCACCTATATAGTGGTTAACACATTACTTACTCCACAAGAGTATAGAAGTCTTCACCAGCACCCTAATTATGATCACCATATAAGAGAGTGCCTCCTTTATGATCCTCCCCAACCTTCGTACCAATCTCACCTATGGGGGACTTTATACTAGCACTTACACACTTGAACCACCATCACAAACCCCACCCATTTTGTGTTGACCTCCAGTCATTCACCGATTTCCGTTCTTCCCTCACCTTCCTACACCGATGTGTGTGGAAAGTTTTTGGTTTTGGATTTTACGAGAAAGGCTACCGTACTGTTATTCCATGTACTACCCCATAAACATAATGACCATAGTGGTATCATCTTACAGAACCACCTATCAAGAAGGCACACATTGAATTCATTGAGGACATCAGCCTTTCTCCACCTTATTCACCACCATCACCACCTTAACTGATGGAGTAAATGGATCCAGAATCCATTCCTTCTAACTTTGTTTTTTTCATAAACACCATCTCCTTAGGGCCTCTGACTTATCAACATGAGGGCGAGGCTCCTTCCGCTCTTCCCTTCCTATATCCTGAAATGATTAACGACGATACAACCTTTAATTAATGTCATTCAATGTTAGGATGATGAATCTATACTCACCTAACTTGGTGCAGAAGACTTGTATATTCATAAGTCATTACCCTCTAAGACGCAAACCATGTTGAATGAATTGACTATCGAGATCAACATTCATACTCAAGATGACCCACACATTCTAAAGATAGGACAATCTTTAGATGCTGCTGAATAGGAAGCCATCACTTTGTTTCTCAAAAACCATAACCACATTTCACTTGGTCTTACATAGATATGGCCGGTATTGACCCCCACTATAATGGTACACAATATCGTAACCATTCATGACGCCAAACCCATAAAAAAAAGATAAGGAAAATGCACCCTTGCATTGCTCTTCTGGTCAAAGAAGAACTTCAATGCCTCCTTTCGGTTTCCTTCATCTTACCCATTGATTATCCCTAATGGATTTCCAACATTGTACCCATCACTAAGGTGATAGGGGGACTTCGTATTTACATGGAATTCTGTGACCTCAACCTAGCTTGCCCAAAAGATGACTTCCCTTTACCTAGTATTGACCAATTGGTTGACCTTACCGCTGGTCACGAGATGTTGTCACTCATGGATGGTTTCTTGGGTTATAACCAAATCTTGCTTCCCTAGAGGATTAACACAAAATTGCATTCATCACCCCTTGGGGGACCTTCTGCTACCGAGTCATTCCTTTTGGCCTAAAAAATGTTGGGGCCACCTATCAATGGGCTATGACTTATATCTTCCATGAAATCATGCATCATATATTATAAGATTACGTGGACGATCTCCTGGCCAAATATAAATGCCGGTCTAAGCAACCTTGCTATTAGAAAAACCATCTTTGACCACCTTATTAACTATTGCATTCACCTTCAGCCTAGGAAGTGTGTCTTCATGGTTCTCTCAGGAAAGCTCCTGAGATTTATCGTTTCCTTATGTGGTATAGAAGTTGACCCTACTAAAGTCAAGGAAATTGTTGAAATGCCGCTTCATTTCAAAATTGTCTGATCAATGTCAACCATTTCATCATCTTCTCAAGAAGGATGTCTATTTTAAATAGGATAATGACTGCCACAAAGCATTTGAGGACTTAAAACAATATCTTCTCCAACCACCTGTACTCATTCCACCTAAAGATGATCAACCCTTCTACCTATACATCTCCGTTACCGATCACTCCTTGGGGGCCATGATCACTCATCACGATGAACACAACAAGGAGCATGTAACAACCCTGAACTGTTGTTACTTTCTCCTAAGCATTCAAGTGTTGATATGTGATTTCTTGTAAAAGGATGTGTTCCTCGATTCAGAAATCATGCTTGCAATGTACTGAATTTCTGGCAGATTGCAGATCTCGACTGAGTCAAAATATGAATAGACTCTTTTATTTATTTCATTTTGTGTCTGAATATTAATCTGATCTTGGGAAATGAAATGGTTCCCGATATCAAAGTATATCTGGAAGGTCTCGATTGTAGACTAGGTAATAATTCGTTGACATACAATTCTGCATTAAGAATAGGAGCTAACTCCACTCTAGAAGGTATGATACAGGTCTTTCCGAGTTTTCAGGATGAGGACCAAACGAAGTTATTAAGGGTTAGTAACCTAAAACTAAAACCTAACCTAGGGGTTAGATTATTGTTAGTCTAACCTAGACCTAGGCTATTTGTTAATATCCTAAGTTAGTATCTTTGTATAAATTTGTTAGTGTGGGCATTACCCTAAACTCTAACCTAAGATACTAACCTAACTTTGGAGGAGATTATGAAGGGGGCCGTTGAAGGGTGGTGAACCATGGCGGTGTTTTCTATGGCAATAAATGTAAGGGATAAGGATGAGGGACAGGTCATGGCGGAGGCTTAAGTGGCGGCTAATTTGTGCAGACTTGGCAATTGCTAAGTTTGGAAATGGACTTAAATTTTTAGTTGGACTGTCGCCAATTCTGGCGGTCGGTGGGAGTAGAGTTTAAGCGGGAAAATTGGTTAATGGCATTCAATACTCTCGGAAGTCGATCTCGGAACTCACGAGAAGGCATGCAAGCGGAAATTTGGGGGTTTGTTTGGCTTGTCGCGATTTTCGGTCTTCTCTCTCTCTCTCTGCTTGTTACTGGTTCTTCGCACCAGTTCTCTTTGAGTTGCATGCATGTATGAACTGCCATAGCTCTTTTCTCTGTCATGGAAGATATATATGCGATGAAGACAGTGAAATTTTGTTGGTTGCTTTATCGTGCAAAAAGAAAAGGGAGTTTGAGCTCTTCCTGTGGTCTGCTTCGGAAATTTGATCAACATACAGGCATGCTAGGCCCTAACCTTTAAATATCTTGCTGTTTTTCAAGTGCTTTCATTAAAACAACTCTGTTCAAATGTTTTGTGAAGATTGGATGAATTTTCTATGAGATCTAGTTTGATTTTCTAGCACTGTATCTCTTCTGGTTCAATTTTTCAATTTCCTCTTGATGGGTGTTTGTTGAAATCGAACTTCAACTCTATTTGTTTGAGTATTCATTCTGGCTTATGCATGTGAGGTATTTATTTATAAGGTTCGAGTGTTCGGCCTGTTTGGCGTGAGCCCTTAGAATATACCTATGTGTAGTATGAGACCACTGTATGTCTTTGATTCGTGGTCGCTGTCTTGTTATTGAAACTGTATAAAATGATTTGGGTGATTACTGTAAGATTGATTGTACTATCGTTTCTTTGAAAAATCTGTCGTGGGATTTGTTGACAGCGACTAATGATACTTTCGGGTTTCATTTGTTTTCAATTTTTAGCTTGGAACAGGCAACTGTAGTGTTACCATATTCTTTTCGACCTAGCGGAAGTTGTTTTCCTTGTTATTAGGTTAGCGGGATTACTTGCGCACTGTGTATAATATAAATACACCTGTACTTTGTTGTATCGACTCAGTGGAGTCGATGATTGAATCGTATTGCTATCTATTGCTGGAAATGTAGATTCATCCATAAGTTTTGTGAATGGATTTTTGTGAAAGCCTGATAAGATGAAACAGGGCTTTTGGCTACTGTATATTTGAAATAATTCAAGGATAAAGACTTCCTGTGTAGGCATTTTCTTTTCTATGAGAAAGCTGTTCGAAAGTTCGAAGCGGCTCAGTTGCTGTCCTTGCTTGAAATGGGTATTCGATTTGTTTCACTTGTTCATTCTGAATGTTAGCCATGAGTGGTATATATGGATTTATCAACCAATTTCATAGTACGTTGCTGTAGGTACAGAGGTTATAAGTGCAAAACCTTTAACAGTTACAGTGTGATTATATAGATTTAAACTATTGTGGCTTGGACGACTCTGAGGAGTCGATTGAATGATTCATTTTATTTTTGAGCCAAATAAAGTTAAGTGTTGGTATTTTAAGTGCCAGCGACTTAATGGAATAACATGTATTTCGATTTTGTTATTGCGATTGGAATTCCTTCGTGTTTTTGGGAATTTGAGGTACAGATTCTTAGGTGGACATGTATGTCTTCGACCTGTGCAAATTAGTGTAAAATGATTGGCAGAGAGTAATTTGTTGTCTGATTATTGTTATGCTTTGTTGATGAATGTTAGTATGAATTCTTATGCATTTGCTTGAATTGATACCTCCGTTTGAATCATTGGAATTCTGGAAAGGTAACTAGTACTTCTGTCTCCTTTTGAGCTTGACCTTGGACTGTCTTTGTTACTTTTTGAGGTCCTTGAGTATGGATGACCGTTTCGTGTTCTGACCTTGTTGGGTAAGTCGCGAATATCACTCCAAGACTTGTATGCAGCAAGGTAAGGATCGTTGGCTGAATTCCTTTCTTTTACTTCAGTCCGATTTTTGACTGAGCAAGAATATGTATGCTATGTTCTTTTCCAATTAATCTGTCCGATTTGACTGTGCATGATTTGGAAATACCGTGTGGGCAACATAGCATAGTCCATTGGAAACCCTCGATTGCTTGGTACAATAAGGTTGTTGTTTTCAGCGATACGCTTGTATTTCTTGTTTTCAACTTGTGTCAATGCCTTACTGTGTAAAAGGAACTAGCATTAGGCTTAGGGTTGATACATGTTTTGTTGATGTGTTAGATGCTGTACAAGAGTTTGCTGTGTTTCTGTTTCTTGATTAAACAGTGATCTTGGTTACGGCTTGTCTAACTTGTTCATTTTTATACTGGTTGAATGTTTTCATATGTGAAGGCAGTACAGTGATGAACTTATGAGAAAGGAAGTATGAATGGTTTGGTTCTTTCTCTTCCTTTATTTAAAATTATTGATAATTGACTAGCAGTGGGAAATTGTTGTAACATATTGGTGGAATCCCGAATTGTTATGTTATTTCCTTTTTGGAGAATGAAACAGTCTGACCAATGTTGTGATTTTGGATTTAATGATTGTTGTGTACATTCATTCCTTGTTTCTTAATATTTGATGAAATATTAGAAAGTGATTAAGACTATTTGTAACAATGATAGAGTTACATATTTGTAATCATTTTGTGTTACAAGGGCATAGTCTGATTATGTTTACTTATGTGAATATCAGATCTCATTTAAACAGGGTGTTTAATGAAAACAATTGATGGATTGCAATTGTTTTAAAAGTTAGTGCTTATCATGCTCAGTTCATTGAACTGACTCATGTTGACTATTTTTGCAGATGGTTGCCGTAAGAGGTAAAAACAATGCAGATCTGGCAGGCTGATCAGATAGTTTATTTGATTTATAAAGAATTACAACTTGATTTTATAGATGTACTATATGTGAAAAGATGTTTCTTTTCCGTTAGCATTATATTAAGCATGCTGTTGCATAAAATGTAATTGTATGAGTTTCGAAAGGAATGAAAATAAGTGTTTGATACTTATGTGTTGTATTCTATTCTGAAAGATGAACTTCTTCGGTTTATGTAACGAAGGGGCATAGTTATCTTTGTATAATATGGATGCTTTTGTGATTGACAATGAAAGCTTGTAAGTAATTAGACTAAATTCTTATGAGTATTTAGTAGTTCTAATTTGTTGTAGCAAAAGCAATATTGTAATTTAATTATTGTCTCTCTAGAAGATAGGTTAAAATTGAGCCTAAAAGAGAACGCTAAACAAGTTGGATTGAATTACTAATCCCTAGTCCTAAGTATAACAGGACAATAGTAAATTGGATTCTTAATCATTTATATCTCTAAACTAAAAAGTATGATATAAATTCAGTTAAGAGAACTGATAGGCAATCAAAGGAGTTCAGATGGCAATCTCAAGTAAAGGTTATGAGATATTGTCCCATTCTGTTGCTTTAGAATCAGGTGTATTCTAATGACTCCTTGATGAGAGCGTGACCGTAATACCTCTACCAGTAATGAGTCTTTTAGAGGAGGGGTCGTCTTAAGACAAAGAATCCAGGGATTTAAAAAGGCTAACCTTAGGGAAAAGTCTTTAAAAGTAATTTAATCTCAAGTGCGTAACGCTTGTTATTGGGTAGATCTTCTCGAGGCGGATTTAAAGGTTGACGACATAAAGTCGACTGCAGGGCTGTACCTCCGAGAAGATTAGGATCTTCTCGAAGTTACAACAATGCAGGTGACTTATGGCGACACCCTTTGCATTTATCGCTAAGATTTACACTTGATTTCGCACGAGTTACCCTGGGACCGATTAAGAACGTGGTCATGTTATAAGACTGCCTCAGAGATTTGGGGTATCATGACACACTGGTTGAACTGCAAGGTTGAACCAGTATGTCATCATATCCCTAATCCTCGTGGGCATCCATATAACATTATCACCTTGTTAATCTGCCTCCGAGTGATTCAGCTGTGAAAGGAAGGACTGACAGTAGTAAGTATAAGACATTCTATATAACATATGAATGGGGTGAAGGACGTATTCCAGATTGACGAGTATGCCGTTAAGGAATACGAGACATGAACAGTATGTTTCAAATCTTTAGCCAAAGTATCGCAAGCTGCTGATTGCGTTGTCCTAATTCACCTAGTCTAAGGGATGAGATGCCGATGAATAATAGTAACAGTTATTCAGTTAGATTCCTTGGACAGAGCATTCTAAATCCCAGATTAGGGAAGAGAACCGCCAGAGTGTTGTGTTAAATAAAAACACTAACTCTTTTTACTCATGAATAGATCGGTAGATTATCGAGTCATGGAATGAATAGATCGGAGGTATTCCGAGTCATTACAGCTGCATATGGTTGTCTGTTATATAAATGGTTATTTGAATTATGAGTTCTAAATTATGTATTTAGAACCAGTATGTAATTATCAAAAAAAAAAAAATTGACTTGTTCTATTGTCTAAAATAAGGATGTTACAGAGCAGATGGTTTATTACATAAGCCGTACTATTTTAGACTACAAAACCTGATACACCCATGCCGAAAAAATCTACTTAGCCTTAGTTTCATTGCCATGAAACTTCGCCATTACCTACTTAATCACAAAACTTATGTTATGACCAAACTGACCCCTTACACTTCATGTATGTCAAACCTTACCAAAATCAACCTTGAATTTATCCACCAAAAATCCATCAAGGGCCAAGCCATCACCACCCAATTGCCCGACGCACCTTTTTCTGGGGATCAACCTTCTAATTTTAACTTTCTAGATGAGTCAATTACTTCCCTTTCCTTGGACAATCCCGCATACCAAATGACACTCTTATTCGAAAGTTCCAAGTTTTAGCATGGGGGTGGGGTAGGCATTATCCTCATTCCGCTTGATGGTGAACCCATGCCTTTGTCTTTCAAACTCGATTTTGATTGTACAAACAACATCACCGAATACAAAGTACTCATATTAGGTCTCCAAGTTACGTATGCCTTGGATGTCAAATCCATCAACAACTTTGGTGATTCCCAATTGGTTTTAAACCAAGTCAATGATATATACCAATTTCGTAATGAGACACTTCAAAAGTATAAACATCACGTAGACATACTTTTGACCACCTTTGACCACTACGGCCTTCAAAGTGTTCCACTTTCAACCAATAAATTTGCAGATACCATGGCCTACTTGGCTTCTCAAATACCCGTTTCACCTATTGATTCTAAAATCTTTGTCACCATACAAAGACTCTAATAACCCTCTTATTTACCTCATGAGGTTTATTCCTTTGGAACCAATACCCCTGACTCGCGTGACCTTTGGTATAATGAATACTCAGACTCCCTTTCCCATTCCATCTTGCCTCTTGACCTCACTTGTAATTGAGAGCAATCCTTTCTTAAATAGGTCTCTTGTTACGTCATCATGGGTGGCCTCCTCTACAAATATGGCTTTGATGGAATTCTCTTACAGTGCCTTATGAGTTCTGAAATTCCTTATAATGTTAAGGAAGTTCATGATGGCATATGGGGAGGTCACTTTAGTGGCCTCACTGTTGCTAAGTGTATTATTCACCTAGGCTATTACTAGCTGATCCTCAACCATGATTATTGTGACAATGTTAATCGTTGCGTAAAATGCCAATAACACGCCAACATTCATCATACACCTAGTCATGCCTTACAGGTCGTTCGTGAACTTTAACCCTTTTCTCAATGGGGTTTGGATCTTGTCAGAGAGATCAAACCCCATTCTTCCTAATGACATCAATGGATCATCACCTCTACCGAATACTACACAAAATGGATTGAATCCATACCTCTCATTTCCACAAAAGCTGAGAAAATATGTGAGTTCATCAATCATCACATCATTTTTTTATTGTGTCCCACATCGCCTCATCACTGATAACGGAAAAATATTCAAAAATAAAACCCTACGAAAAATTTGTAATGCCTTCGACATTCAGCTAAGTTTCTTGTCACCTTATTACCCAAAAACCAATGGCCAAGCTGAATCCACCAACAAAACCATAAAAAAATTTCTCATGAAAGTGGTTAACGATACTGGGAAGGACTGGCATACGCACATTCCTTTAACCCTGTGGGCGTACCACAATAGTATCCTTACTTCCACCGCTACCACGCCCTTTTCTCTGGTCTATGGTACAAAGGTTGTTCTACCTCTCGAAGTCCATATTCCCTCACTTTGCATCTCTCTCCATGACAAGCTCAATGATGATGACTTTCGTCAAGACCATTTAGTACAACTCAAGTTATTAGATGAACATCGTCTTAACGCTCTTGACCATCTTCAAGTTTACCAAAAACGTATCAAATGTGCTTACGAAAAACATGTCCATGAATGAACCTTCCAAGTTAGTGACCTTGTCCTAAAAGAAAATCAACATGTAACCAAAGCAGAAAAAAGTAAACAGGGAAAATTTTCTCCTAATTGGCTTGGACCATACATCGTGACTCATACTTATAGTTTAGGTGTTTATCATAGTTCCCACTTCCCTTTGACACTTTTTGATACTGATTTTGATACTATTGATCATATTATGGACACTACTATGTTTTTTTTTGTATGATGGTTAGATGTTAGATCATGGATTAGTATTGATCTGGATTCAGTTATTATGATTGATGATTACTAGAGACATTTTCTATATGTGGTTAAAAATTTTCTCTTTCTTGTTGGGGTCAAATTTTATTGCTGTGGGAGTCTTGCTTGTGGGGAGAGTTTTAAAATTCATTTGCATGCTTGGTGTTGCTATTTTGGACTGCATTTTGAGCATTGGAAGAGCTTGTTGTTTTGGGAACAAACTCCATAATGGAGAGGTAGGATCTTGTCCCTTTTTAAATGCTGTTTTTTCCCCTTTTCTTGCATGAATGAAATGGTGAATGTGTTGTGTATTGTTGGCTGGTTGGGTAGAATGCTTAGGGCAAGGTGTAGGAGAAGGATATGGGGATTTCATATGGGGGGCATAAGGGATTGCCAATGGAACTTGTTCTATATTGGAGGGAGTTTTGGATTGGGATCCACCTTGGAAAAGAAACTGCTTGCATTTCTTACTATTGGGGGGGCATAAGGGAGAAACTTTGGGGGGGCATAAGGAGGGGTTGGGAGATATAAGGTTTATGGTATTTGATATGTTTATTGGTGGTATGATTTAGGTGGATGCCCGATTCCAAATAGAAAGGCATAAGTAGTTTCCCCATAGTTATTGCTCTTGATGGATTTCTTGATCAAGCCCATGTCCTATGTGTAAGATTATTATTGTAGTTGTGAGTTGCTATCCTTGTTTGGACTGTGTATTTTGTTGGGTTATGCATGTGAAAAGAATGTTGTTTGTTGTGATAGAATCCTTATTGCAGTGTGTTAATGTTCATACTCTATTTCAATATGGTTGGGGCTCAGGGGCCAATGGGGAATGATGGCTTCTCCTTTCCCATTGGATGTCTTCGTTGGGTGGAGAGTGTTACCTTTCCCCCTTCCTTTTTGTGATCAAGATGGAAAGGTGAAGAAATCATCATGCTGCTATTTTGGAGCTTGAAGAAAATATAGTTTGACAGTTCCTTCCTTTGAGAAATACCATTTTTATCTTCCCACTTGAAGTGGATGAATTGTATTATTATTTGTAATAAGAAGGCACCTTGTAATGCAAAGGAAAAGATCAAGATTCATTGGGAATTGTAAAGATTTATTATTCTATTCTCTATTTTGGAAAAGAATGTCATAAAATTTGTAAATTACATATTAAAAATTAAAGGAAGAAATAATCTGTTAAGTATTATTGGAAATCAATAATGAATTACATTTCTTTCTCAACTTGCATTTTTGTATTACAATTTAATTGCTGTTGTGTTGTAATTTCTGTTTTGGGAAGAAGAACACGTAGGAAAGAAATGACAGTATTTTGATCTTTTGAAGTGAGTTTTAAAATTGGAAATCAACTTTGCATATTGAATGTAAGTGTTTGTTTGAATCAATTGAATGCCTGAGATAGGAATTTGACATGCTTTCCATATTTGAAAGTTGCAAATTAATTTGCAAACTCGTAGTGAGAGATCTTTGTTTCCTTTATAAATCTGTCAATTAAGTTTATCAAATAAATGTACAGTTTGAAATTATGACTTGTAATAATATATGAAACATTATAAATTAGGTGTAATATACTCTAATGTACTCAAATTTACCTCAACAATGAGAAAGAATTTTCTCAATTTCATCAAAAAAAAATTCCAATTTCAATTTGCATAACCATTTCCTGTCATAAGTTGTAAAAATATAAAATTTCAACTCAACTAAACAAATTAAATCTCGTAATAAATCCTAAACATACCCAAGGTTAATCCTCCATGTTCAATTGACATGTTGAGAAGAATAAAATCAAAATTTGATCAAAATCTTACAAGTTAGAAAATTGCCAATTTTGAATTTTAAAACCTGCAGGTAAATTTCTTAAAATTTACCTTCAAAAATTCATCAAAATCCAAAATTAAGAATTTTTTTTGCGAAGAGGACTCTGAGATCTTTCCAGAAAGTCCTTGTTTTCCCAAAACTGACTTTTCTATCAAAAGTTATGGCCATTTGAAGTTTTACTTCAAAATGGCCATCCAAAAATTAATCTAACTATATAAAAATTAAAATTTAACCTTTGGAAAAAATTTTCCCCAAAAATCCCATGGCCACGCCACCCTCGCAGCCAATCAGATGTTGCCACATGGTACTTCAGAGGGTGGACTCTTTTGAAACTTAACTTTTGGAAAATTTGACTTTGGCAAATTTTTCTCATTTTTCCCTGTAACCCCGCAGACACACAGCCAATCACGTGCTGACAAGTGGCTTGGTGGGCACGTAGAATAAAATTTAGAACTTAACCATTATTCTCCTTTGGAAAAATTTCACTTTTTCCTCCATGGCCCCGCACATCCACAACGAATGAGGTGCTGACACGTGTCCTAGTGGACGCGCAGGCCAACATAAGTCTTTTGACTTTAAAATTCTTTTGGCACAAAACCTTAAATCGCTCCATCACTCCGCTAAGCCGCGTCCAATCACAAGATGCCACGTGGCATTTTTACGGAGGTCAGAGGTATGAAGGAAAATTTTCCTTTGGGAAATTTGGTTTTTGGACCTTCGGAAAAATTTCCAATTTTTCCTTGCAACCCGTCGGTCCTCGTCCAATCACGTGCTAACATGTGGCATTGGTTTCTCCTTGGCAGAGGCACACGTTCATTTTCTCCATTGGTATTTTAGCCTAAAATGTCCAAAACCTAAAGTGCTCTACCACTATGCTTTTCCCCGCACTAATCAGGAAGTGACATGTGTCTTCCCTATCAGACCCGCGGGTGCGTGAAGGTGTCGTGTATTCTTGGGCTCAAAAGGGAAAATTCTCAATTTTCCTCCTCACTCCGCTGACCCACTCAAAGGAAAAATTTTCCCCCTAAGCTCACGGACTCCCCAAGGGAAAATTTCTCCTCAGAACTCCACCGGGCCATAACTTGAGATTTATATGGAGTTAGGAGGAATTCTTTATATGGTTGGAAAGGCGAGAGAATTTATTATCCAATGGGTATGATTTAGGAAATTTTTGATGGCTCTAAATGTGTGAAAAAATAAGTTAAACCCTATAATCTTGTTAGGGCAGAGATGAGTGGGATTTCACTCTCCTAACCTAAGTGATGAATTTAACCTATTGTCTTGACCTTGTGCCTTATTGATATTAGTTGCTTGAAGTAATTGTTGCAAGTCAGTCTTTCTTGTTAATCCTTATCTGGTTTGTACTAACCGTGATCTCGTGACCCTCTTTACAAACACTCGAAATTAAAAGAAAATTATTCCATAATTTTCCTAGCTAATCCTAGTTTGTTTCTTTGTCTCAAGTGGTAGTTTGAAGAGGGAATTAGACTTGGTATCAGAGTAGTGGTTCAAAGGCTTGGACCATTGGGTACACTAGAAAACTTGAGACATAAAAACTTAAACCTAGCACATTGAAAACCTAGAAAACAACTTAGCAAGAATTTGTATGTTTTAGTAAACATGGAAGTTGTAAAACTTAACAAATGAACTGACTCTCGCTTTGATCTATGAAGGAGGCACAGACAGAGTGAGAGGAACCTTTGAAGAGACTCAAATTCACCACCACCACCACCACCACCGGATCAGGGTGTAGCACCCATTCTACCTCAGATTCTATAGACCCTTTAGGATGTTAATGCCGCTCTACGCGGAGGATTAATAGGAGGGAATGCAGCTAGTCATGATAGAGCTCCTTATATCGAGGTTCAGATACCCCCTCAACTTAGCGAGGAGTATAGAGGAGAGAAATCCCATGTGGAGTCAGTCAGAGTGGATTCACCACCTAGGAGATAGGGTGACAAAGTTCTGGAGCATAGAGAGAGGTCTCAGAGCCCTAGGCTTAGGGATGAGCTTACAGAGAGGCCTAGAGGCTGACAGACCACAACAGTGGATCACATTAGGGAGATCCTAAAGCTTAGGACCTCACATTACTCAGGTGATATAGGTGGATTTCAAGCAGAGGCGTAGCTAGTGAGCTTGAGCAGTTACTTCAAGCTTTGTCCTTGTTCTAGAACACGAAAGCTCGTGTTGCGATCCATCTACTGAGGGATGGAGCAGGAGTGTGGTGGAGGACAGAGGAGAAAAAGCTCCATGTAGATTCAAAGATATTGACTTGGGAGCTATTTGAGGAGAGATTCAAGAGTAGGTACCTATCACAGAGGTTCATCCAGTATAGGATTGACGAGTTCCATGACCTTCGACAGGCTACCCTTTCAATAACAAAGTATGAGAGTAGAATTCTAGATCTACTTCAGTATGTAGAGTATATGCAGGATGAGAAAGTGTGGATTCATAGGTTCATCTGAGGCCTGAATTTGGACATTGGAGGGGTAGTATGGATTCAATACCCACAGACTCTAGCAGAGGCCATAGAGAAGGCCTACATAGTAGAGGAGACTCAGGGGAAGACCCAACAGGCTAGAGACTGAGTCAGGAGCTGCATTCAGTAGATGCAAGATGGAAGATCGAGAGGTTCAGTACCTCTTCCTTGTGGTGGTAAGCATTCAACATAGTCATCCTTTAGGCCATAATAGTAGTAGTGGTAGCAGTAGTTCCACCCACCATATAGACCTCCTCAGAGAGTTGATGCACAGGGAGGTCAGAGTATGCGGCCTCCTCCTAGGGGTCCCATTAGGACACAGGGTGGATCTAGAGTATAGTCAGCAGGAGCTCGACCACAGAGGCCATAGTAGACTATAGTTGGATCATCAAGATCCATAGTACCTACTTCTAGGGCACCTTCTGGCAGTGCTGCTCCTTGGAGAGGATCAGGTGGGTGTTTTGGATGTGGAGTAGCGGGACACTTTTGGAGAGACTGCCCTCAAAACTCTAACAAGGGTAAGGCACTGATCTTAGAGATGAAAATTGGTGATATGGGATGTAGTCACAGGATCTATGTAGTGGTTAAGAACCACTAGGCTGAGCATCAGAGCATGGTTATTGAGACTACAATTAGTGTTGGAGGTATTCCTACCTCTATATTGTTTGACTCTGGTTCTTCTGATTCATTTATTGCACCATCCTTAGTAGAGAGATGCAATCTGGTGGCTATTAGACAGGGTCATTACTGGGACGTAGAGATGACTTTGGGAGCTAAGATCTCTGTGGAATACTTGGTTAAGGAGTGTGTAGTGGATTTGGGACCTTTCACCACCACCTTAGATTTCCGTATTCTTCCTTTGGGCTCATATGGAGTCATTTTAGGTATGGATTGGCTATCTACACATAGGGATAGGATGGATTGTTTTCATAAGACTATATCTTGTGCAGATGATTTGGGAGTTGAGTCGGTGATCTCGGGGCTCAAAAGACCCGTTTCTATTTGTACCATTTCTGCTATGCATCTTAAACAGTGTGTGCGATGGGGTTATCAGATGTATGCTATTACAGTCAGTGACATATTAGAGGATGGGTCTAGTGGACCATCGCTAGATGATCATCCCATCTTGAGAGAGTTTTTTGATGTATTTCTAGGGGAGCTACCAGGGATGCCACCCCCCCGTGAGATTGATTTCTATATAGATCTAGTCCCTGGAGCAAAGCCTATCTCACGGGAACCTTATCAGATGACCACCTCGGAGCTCTGTGAGCTCAAGTTGTAGCTTGAGGGCCTTTTAGAGAAGGGCCTTATCCATCCTAGTGTATACCCTTAGGGTGCACTGGTGATTTTTGTGAAGAATAAGAATGGATCATTGCGGTTGTGTATCGATTACAACCAGTTGAACAAAGTGACGATCAAGAATCGTTATCCTCTTCCTCATATTGATGACTTGTTTGATCAGATGAAGGGAGCCACAATGTTCTTTAAGATTGATCTCAAGTCAGGCTACCATCAGTTGAGGATTTTGGAGGTGGACATTCATAAGACTGCCTTCCACATGAGATATGGGCACTATGAGTTCACAGTGGTGCCTTTTGGTTTGACAAATGCCCCTGTAGTGTTTATGAGTTTGATGAATGGGTTATTTAGAACCTTTTTAGATCACTTTGTGCTCATCTTATTTGATGACATCTTGATATACTCACGTACATGTGAGTAGCACGAGGGGAACCTTCAACAGGTTCTCCAGTGTCTTCTTGAGTAGAAAGTTTATGGGAACTTAGAGAAGTGTGCTTTCTTCCAGATAGAGGTGTAATATTTGGGTCATATTATTTTAGGTGAAGGTATCGCAGTTGATCCTTCCAAGATTAGAGCCATCATGGATTAGCCAACACCCATTACAATGACCGATGTGTGTAGCTTCATGGGTTTAGCAGGATACTACTAGAGATTTGTTCAGGACTTCTCTCGGATTTTGCACCCTATCACTTCCCTTCAGAGGAAAGGGAAGAAGTTTGTTTGGATGAACAGATGTGAGAAAACCTTCAAGAAACTGAAGGAGTGCCTCACCACAACACCCATTCTTTCAGTGTCAGATCCACAGGGTGAGTTCCTTGTTTGCACATATGCTTCTTTAGCAGGGCTTGGAAGTGTGTTGATGTAGGATGGCAGGGTTGTAACTTTTGAGTCTCACAAACTCAAGGATCACGAGCTTAATTATCCTACCCATGATCTTGGGCTTGTGGAAATCATGCATGCTTTGGTTAGATGGAGACATTTTCTTCTTGGATGAAGATTCACACTCAGGACAGATCACTTGAGTCTTCACCACTTCTTCACGTAGCCCAATCTAAATGCTCGTCAACGGCGTTGGATGGTGTTGCTTTGTGAGTATGACATGGAGATAGAGCATGTGAAGGGGAAGGAGAATGTGGTAGTAGATTCTCTTAGTAGACAGAGACATATGGATTTGGCTACTTCAGTGAGCATGGATTTGCAGAGAAGGATTATTTAGCAGCTTCCTCTTGACAACTTTTACATGATAGCACGAGCATAGATTGAGTCACAGAGACCCCTTGAAGGGAATTTTGATGGTTTCACCTTAGAGGTAGATGGTATTCTCAGAGACAGAGGCTGGATATATGTTCCCAGAGATGGCAGCTTGAGGTAGGAAATCTTGGTAGAGGCACATCGTGCACCCTATTCAGCCCATCCTGGGGTGAAGAAGATGCACGCCACCGTGCGACAGCTGTATCACTGCAGAGGAATTCATCGAGACATGGCTCAGTTTGTGTCACGGTGTTTAGAGTGTCAGAGAGTTAAGGCTGAATATCAGCATCCAGTAGGTCTTCTTTACCCTCATGCTATACCGGAATAGAAGTGGGACACCATTTCCATGGATTTCATTGTTGACTACCTATGTCAAGATATAACCATGATGCCATTATGGTCATGGTTGATAAATTGACAAAAATGGCTCACTTTTCTTTGGTGAAGACCAATTATATATCTATTTCAGTGGCATGTGTCTACTTGGATGAGATTATCAGGTTACACGGGATTCTACAGAAGATCATTTGTGACTGCGATCCTTTGTACACTTCACATTTCTAGACTACCATGCAGTATGTCCTCGAGACAAGGATTAATTTCAGCACGACATATCATCCTAAGATAGATGGATAGATTGAGTGAGTGAATCAGATTTTGGAGGATATTCTTAGGATGTACGTGATGGATCAGTAGTCCAAGTGGGAGGATTACCTATACTTAGTGGAGTTTTCCTACAATAATAGTTTTCAGAGTTCGATAGGCATGGCTCCTTTTTAGGCTTTGTATGGTAGGGAGTGTAGGACAACCCTTAGCTGGGATAGGTTAGAGGATAGAGTATCTCTTGGATAAGCTCTTTTATAGGACATGGAGCAGCAGGTAGTGTTGATCAGGCAGAGATTATAGGAGCCACATGACAAGTAGAAGAAGTATGCAGATCAACATAGGATTGATTATAGCTTTGATGTGGGCATGAAGGTGTTCCTTTGTGTTAGACCACATAAGAGCCCTATCTGCTATGGAAAAGGTTCTAAGTTAGCTCCTAGATTCATTAATCCTTTTGAGATCTTAGAGCGTATAGGACCTTTAGCCTACCATCTAGCATTTCCACCCATCTTGTCTCGCGTACATGATGTGTTTCATGTTTCTATCCTTAGTAGGTACATTACATATCCTTCTCATGTGTTGGAATGGACATCATTGTAGGTGCAGGATCAGGGGCAGGTGATGGTGGAGCCTGTCCATATCATAGATTGCAAGACCTTGAGCCTTCGAGGTAGAGAGATTGATCAGGTATGGGTGCAATGGGATAGATATGATGAGACTGCAGCCACTTGGGAATATGCCACAATATTATGAGTATAGTATCCACATTTGTTCTAGTAAATTCTAGGAGGAAGTTGAGTCTAAGGGGAGGGGGATGTAGTGCCCACTTCCCTTTGACACTTTTTGATACTGATTTTGATACTATTGATCATATTATGGACACTACTATGTTTTGTTTTAGTATGATGGCTAAATTTTAGATCATGGATTAGTATTGATCTGGATTCAGTTATTATGATTGATGATTACTAAAGACATTTTCTATATGTGGTTTAAACTTTGTTCTTTCTTCTTATGGTCAAATTTTATTACTGTGGGAGTCTTGCTTGTGGGGAGAGTTTGAAAATTATTTTGCATGCTTGGTGTTCCTGTTTTGGACTGCATTTTGAGCGTTGGAAGAGCTTGCTATTTTGGGAACAAACTCCATAATGGATAGGTAGGATCTTTTCCCTTTTTAAATGTTGTTTTTTCCCTTTTCTTGCATGAATGAAATGGTGAATGTGTTGTGTATTGTTGGCTGGTTGGGTAGAATGCTTAGGAAAAGGTATAGGAGAAGGCTATGGAATTTCATATGGGGGTATAAGGGATTGCCAATGTCACTTGTTCTATATTGGAGGGAGTTTTGGATTGGGATCCACCTTGGAAAAGAAAATGCTTGCATTTCTTACTATTGGGGGGGGGATTTGATATGTTTATTGGTGGTATGATTTAGGTGGATGCCCAATTCCAAATAGAAAGGAATAAGTAGTTTCCCCTTAGTTCTTGCTCTTGATGGCTTGCTTGATCAATCCCATGTCCTATGTGTAAGATTATTATTGTAGTTGTGAGCTGCTATCCTTGTTTGGACTGTGTATTTTGTTGGGTTATGCATGTGAAAAGAATGTTGTTTGTTGTGATAGAAGCCTTGTTGCAGTTTGTTAATGTTCATACTCTATTTAAATATGGTTGGGGCTCGGGGGCAAATGGGGAATGATGGCTTCTCCTTTCCCATTGGATGTCTTCGTTGGGTGGAGAGCATTGCCTTTCCCCCTTCCTTGTTGTGATCAAGATGAAAAGGTGAAGAAATCAACATGTTGCTGTTTTGGAGCTTGAAGAAAATATAGTTTGACATTCCCTTCCTTTGAGAAATTCCATTGTTATCTCCCCACTTGAAGTGGATTAATTGTATTATTATTTGTAATAAGAAGGCACCTTGTAATGCAAAGGAAAATATTGAGATTCATTGGGAATTGTAAAGATTTATTATTCTATTCTCTATTTTGGAAAAGAATGTCATACAGTTTGTAAATTGCATATTGAAAATTAAAGGAAGAAATAATCTATTAAGTATTGTTGGAAATAAATAATGAATTACATTTCTTTCTTAACTTGCATTGTTATATTGCAATTTAATTTCTATTGTGTTGTAATTTCTGTTTTGGGAAGAAGAACACGTAGGAAAGAAATGACAGTCTTTTGATCTTTTGAAGTGAGTTTTAAAATTGGAAATCAACTTTGCATATTGAATGTAAGTGTTTGTTTGAATAAATTGAATGTATGAGATAGGAATTTGACATGCTTTCCATATTTGAAAGTTGCAAATTAATTTGCAAACTCGTAGTGAGAGATCTCTGTTTCCTTTATAAATCTGTCAATTAAGTTTATCAAATAAATGTACAGTTCAAAATTATAACTTGTAATAAGATATGAAACATTATAACTTAGGTTTAATAAACCATAATGTAGTCAAATTAAGCTCAACACTAAGAAAGAATTTTCTGAATTTCATAAGAAAAAAATCCAATTTCAACTTGTATAACCATTTCCTGTTAGAAGTTGTAAAAATATAAAATTTCAACTCAACTAAACAAATTAAATCTCATAATCAGTCCTAAACATACCCAAGGTCAATCCTCCATGTTCAATCGACATGTTGAGAAGAAGAAAATCAAAATTTGATCAAAATATTACAAGTTGGAAAATTGCCAGTTTTGAATTTTAAACCCTATAGATCGATTTCTTAAAATTTACCTATGAAACTTCATCAAAATAAAAAATTGATGATTTCTGTGTAAAGAGGACTCTGAGAGATTTCTGGAAAGTCCTTGTTTTCCCAAAACTAACTTTTCTATCAAAAGTTATGGCCATTTGACATTTTACTTCAAAATGGCCATCCAAAAATTAATCTAACTATATAAAAATTAAAATTTAACATTCGGAAAAAAATTTCCCCAAAAAGCCCACTGCCCCACCACCCTCACAACCAGTTAGATGTTGCCACATGGCACTTTGGAGGGTGGACTCTTTTGAAACTTAACTTTTTGAAAATTTGACTTTGGGAATATTTTCACATTTTTCCCTGTAACCCCGCAGCCCCACAGCCAATCACGTGCTGACATGATGCTTGGTGGGCACGTGGAATAAAATTTAAAACTTAGCCATTATACTCCTTTAGAAAAATTTCACTTTTTCTTCCATGGCCCCGCACCTCCGTAGCGAATGAGGTGATGAAATGTGTCCTAGTGGACACGTGGGCGCACACAAGTATTTTGACTTTAAAAACTCTTTTGGCACAAAACCTTAAATCGCTCCATCACTCCACTGACCCGCATCCAATCATAGGATGCCACATGGATTTTTTAGGGAGGTTGGAGGTATGAAGGTAAATTTTCCATCGGGAAATTTGGTTTTTGGACCTTGGGAAAAATTTCCAATTTTTCCCTGCAACCCGTTAGCCCCCATCCAATCACATGCTGACACATGGCATTGGTTTCTCCTTGGTGGAGGCATGCGTTCATTTCCACAATTATTGTTTTGGCCTAAAACTTCCAAAACCTAAAGTGCTCCGCCGGTCTGCTTTTCCCCGTGCTAATCGGGAAGTGACATGTGTCTTCCCTATCGGACTTGTGGGTACACGAACGCATATTGCAATCTTGCGCTTAAGAGGGAAAATTCTCAATTTTCCTCCTTACTCTCTGACCCGTTCAAAGGAAAAATTTTCTCCCTAAGCCCATGGACTCCCTAAGGGAAAATTTCTCCCCAGAACTCCACCGGTCCATAACTTGAGATTTATAAGGAGTTAGGATGACTTCTTTATATGGTTGGAAAGGTGAGAGAATTTCTTATCCAATGGGCATGATTTAGGAAATTTTTGATGGTTCTAAATGTGTGGAAAATCAATTTGAACCCTATAAACATGTTAGGTCAGAGATGAGTGGGATTTCACTCTCCTAACCTAAGTGATGAATTTAACCTCTTGTTTTGACCTTGTGCCTTGTTGATATTAGTTTCTTGAAGTAATTGTTGCAAGTCAGTATTGCTTGTTAATACTTATCTAGTTTGTTCTAACCGTGATCTTGTGACCCTCTTTGCAAACACTCGAAATCAAAATAAAATTATTCCATAATTTTCCTAGCTAATCCTAGTTTGTTTCTTTGTCTCAAGTGGTAGTTTGAAGCGGGCATTACATTTATCGTTTATCTTCACTCAAGGGTAAAACCAAACCTGAACCCCTTAATTCCTTGCATCTTCAACCATATCTACATTCACCCATACCAATGTGGGCCTATCCTCTACCCTAACCCTACCCAAACCACTCTCTCTTTACCTATTTACATGTACCCGAACCTGCACCTACCTACTTACCCAACCCAACCATACCCACACCTACCTACTTACCCAATCCAACCCTAACTTACCAACCTACCTACCTTAACCCTACCCAACCTAATATTACATCACCTATTAAACCACACACCCTGACCCTTCACCTAATTCCTTTTTGACCCTCTCCCTGACCTTACCTTTTTCCTACACATCTATACATTTTCCCCTAACAACTCCACCCTTACCTATTTTTACACCTTACATATGTTAGGATTTTCATCAAAACCACTTTTCTCACCCCTATCTACCTCACCCACCCAACCTCAGACACCTTTTGACCATTTTCCCCCCAATTATGACTAGTACCAGTTACCCCTAACCGACCCTGGTCCCCCTTCAACCGGCATTGGTCACCTGCTTCGTGACAGATATCGGTGCCCTAACACTAGCGTCAGCTAACCTTTAACCAATGCCAGTTATTGTCACCACAAAACCGCGATAACCCAACCCCCATTTTCCCTCAAAATTCAATTTTTTCCTCCATTCTACCCACCCAATCCTACCCAAATTCCCCTTATACCATTCCCCACCCCTTCTTCACCCAATCCCCTCCCTCCATTTCCTATTTTCCCTGATTTCCCTCCCCTAATTCAAAATTTATTTTACCCCCAAAAAAAACTACCAGTTTTCATCCACTAATTCAATCTAATAAAAAAACAACAAGTTGGATTGAATCCTACCTCATCACGTTGGCATTTTCATGGTGGCACCTCCAGACACTACACTGGTGGTCCCCCCGATTCCTCTCCTACCTCTACCATCACCAAATGACCTCTCTCTCTCCAACCAATCAATCCACTCAAACCAATCCAACCTAGCTTGTGGATTCACCTATCAACTAACTATCACCTACCTCGTGGCTCACCAACCTAGTCCTCCATCTCACTTAGTCACTTTCCACCTTTCTCTCTCACCTCTTTCATTTTCTCTTCTTTTGCAAAAGATAAATGAATTGAGAAAACGTGGATTTTTCTCTTTTTATAACAACCCCGACCTAACTGGTGTCAGTTTACCATAACTAACATTGGTCATGTGCCCTAACTTACCATGGTCAGTTGAGCTTTACCGGCATCAGTTCCCTTAAACCGTCATCAGTTTCCCTCATCTTTTTCCTACCCCCTACCTCTAATTTTTGACCTGAATCCTTTTTTATCCTACACTCACCTCACTTGGCCACACCACTTGACCTTCTTGACCTTATCATTTATCCCATCACATTCTCCTCATTCAAGGACTCCTTATTTTTCCCATACCTCAGCCCTACCAGTGTTGTGACCTAGATACTTGGACCTGGAACATCGCTAGTGACCTTTGACCCCATGTGTTTGCTATACCTTGCGGCACTATTACCTATGTCAATTTCCATCCTGAACTTACTTTGCCTCTTTCCGTGACCATTTATCTTGACCCAAATTTGGTGTATCGGAACATACCTAAATGTTCCTGCACCTGACCTGCATCGTGTTTCTTGACCATATCCTATACCTTGGATACCAGATTCACTTCAACCTTGTTTGGATAATCCTATCAAACTTAGACAATGTAGAGTTTTCCTACTCTTCAACCTAGTCTTGTGCTGTAATTTATACATGTGCGTGCATTTGAATGTTACTACCTTTGACCCTAACCCATTACCTAGATTACCCGAGTGGACCTTTTTCCCCTTTTTACCCCCATTGCCCACCTTCCTCTTCATCACATTCACCTTTTATCAAACCACTCACCGATTCCACCTTCTACCTCGTCAGTTCCTGGTTTGAGGGGGATCACCTTCACCCACACATGGGGTAACCACATCTTATTTTTGTCAGAGTTGCTTATCAATACAAGCTACATGACAAAAAGGGGCAAAATGTAGACACCAAAATTGGGTCACACTCTCCTTGGTACCTCATCAAATAAACACCTTAAACACATTTACCTAACCATGGCCCCCTTCACCCCACTCTAATATTAATTTAATTTAATTAATTCATTATCCTTACAATATTTATTATTTGAATATCCTAATTGGGATAATGCCCACATATCCACCTCACCTAGACACCTCATCTAACCACCTCACCCTAAGACCTATTCTTAGTAAGTTGCCATAACTAACTAAGACTTACCCAAACCCTAAAAATCAAAGCCTATATTCCCTCTAACCACATTCCCATCTATTAGAAGGAAACTTCCATTCTATTCTGTGGGAAAAAATGTGCGAGATTGAAGAAAATCAAAAGGATATGCCCATTTTAGAAAACCTAGGAAATCCCACCCTAACTGACGCCAATCACCCTAAACCGCTGCCGGTCAACCCAAAACCACCATCGGTTACCATTTAACCCCCAAAAAAACCTTATTTTTAGGTTGGAACATTTCTTAGAGGTTGATACATCTTCTGAGAATAAGTGACAAACTAGAGCTGCATGCAAACAAAACTAGCATCCGTAAACGCATCATAACATCCATAACTAGCACCAAAAGCAACTACATATCCATTCACCTTCACAGGAGTATCTGGGGAAGCACCAACACCACACTGAGTTCCTTCCATTTGATCACCCACCATTTCCAACTAGATATCAAGCTCCTATAAATAGTAAGTTTTGTTAACCAGTACCAATTCATTATCATTTGAGCAGATCCTTTTACTTCTGTTGTTAGTTTCTGATCCCATTCCCATTCCCCACCATTTTACCTCCATGCAAACTTGACCATCCATTCACCCACACCCTTGAACTACCCATACCTAGATTCTAATCATTCCTATGCATACCTAGGATCCACATAAATCTGTCCATTTCCCTTCCATTTCCTCCTAGCCAAAAGGAAGCTCTCACGACCAGCTATGGATCCAGAAGTTATACGCGCACAAAAAAATTCAACCAATATCTTAACAAGTATTCCTCCTATCGCTTTACCCTTATCTATTTTTTCAACATTCAAAGAAACCCTCTAGAATCAGGTGAAACATTCCCAATTAAAAATTCTTGTCTCTCTCTTATGTGTGATCACTGTTTCATTTTATATGTGTTTTTTCATAACTTAAGATTCTGATTGAAGGTTAAATTGTGAAACAAAAGCTGATATGAACACTAATTCACCCCCCTCTCAGTGTTCCAATTTATATTAAATGGAACATGTCTAGTTCAAAAGAGGCCCTACAAAATGAATCCTAAACTGTGTGAGAAATTTAAAGAGGAGATTGACAAGATGCTTAAGTTAGGGATTATAGAGCCAATTGAGGAATCTGAGTGGGTTAGCCTCATGGTGATTAGTAAAAAGAAATATGGATGAATCAGGATCTATGTGAACTATGGTACTACTACTCAATGCCTCATGTGTCATAGATCCTTTTCCTACACCATTCACTTAAGAGATTCTAGGTGTTGCTATGCATGAAATCTATTCATTCATTGATGGATTCTCAGGATACCATTAGGTATGCATTACACGCGAGGATCAAGAGAAGACCACATTTGAAACTGAGTGGGGAAGTTTTACATATAATGTGATGCTCTTTGGCTTGAGGAATGCACCAAAAATATTCTCGTCCATCATTATTCAAAAATTCGAGGACTTCATTTATAAGTTTTTAGAAGTTTATCTAGATGATTGGATTGTCTATGGTTAGTAAAAGTTTTTTGTGATAATATGAGGATGATGTTTGTAAATGTAGTTGAGCATATCTTTAAATATCAAGAAGAGTATATTTACCACATCCTTTGGCACATTACTTGGGCACATCATTTATAAGGAAGGATTATTGTCATTTTAGGGCTAGAAGAACCAACCAACCAGAGTGAAGTGCGCAGTTTCTTAGGGCATACTGGTTATTAAATGATGTTTATCAAAGGATATGTAAATATTTATTTTCATTTGGAAGAATTACTAGAGGCCAAAGGAAAATTCTATTGGGGGGATGCACAACAACATGCGTTTTAGAACTTAAAGGAGAAGCTTACCATTGCACCTATATTGTACTTCCCTTCATGGAACAATCCTTTACATGTACATGTAGATGCCTCTAGCATGGATATTGGAACAGTCTTGGCATAACTAGGAGAGGGAAATGTGGATCATCCCATATGCTTTACAAGTAGGAAGTTAACGCCAGCTGAGTAGAACTATATAATGACAAAACACAAAGCATTATCCATGATCTATACAAGTTCAGGCAATACTTACTGGCCATGCCATTCATATTTTATATACATCATATGTCATTGAAATACTTGGTCCAAAAATTGGTCTTACAAGGGTGCATATGCTGCTGGATACTTATTTTCAAGGATTTTTATTTTATAGTCATAGTAAAACTAGGAAAGAGCAATATGGGACCTGACCACTTGTCAAGGATCAACTCTCAAAAGGATGCATAGAGCATTAACGATACTATGCGTGATGTAAAATTATTTAGAATGAACCACATGCCAACTGATTTGGAAGATATTATTGTATTCTTGCGCACTAGACTTGTGCCAGAAGGATTGAAAACCTTGGAAAAGAAGCAAATCACTATTTTCTTCATACCATATCAGCTCATTAGAGACCTTTAAAAAATGGGGAGAGATTAGGCTTGGAGAATAAGTGCAAATCCATCATGGAGGAAGCTCATGGAGGCATAATAGGAGGACACTATGTAGGGGATGCAACTATGTGCAAGATCCTTTTAGCCAACTTATAGCAGGAAACATTATATAAGGACACTAAGGCCTATGTCAAAGCATATAATTACTGTCAAAGATTTAAAAATCCTAGAAACATAGATGAGACGTCATTAAGGCCTATAACAAGTGCAGAACATTTTGAAAAATGGGCAATTGATTTTGTAGGTCCTATTGCACAACCTGCTTGCAGGATAGGGGCATGCTACATCATCACATGTACTAAATATTTGATAAGGTGGGTACAGGTTACACCTAAATAAGATTACACAATAAAAAAAATAGTTAGGTTCCTTTGGGAAAACATCAACAACATGTATGGATGTCCATTGAGCCTAACGAGTGATAGAGGAGTTCATTTTTTGAAAGACACATTTAGAATTTTATTGGTAGAATTTATGGTAGCACAACATAAAACCATTCCTTATCACCCTCAGGATAATGGAACTACTGAAGCTTTCAATAAGATTTTGGTTTAAACACGAACAAAGATATGTGATGTTGGAAGGAATGATTAGAGTGATAAGGTATCAACCATAATCTGGGCATAAAATAAACCTATAAATGGTTGAATAAGGCCACACCCTTTTAGTTGGTGTTTGGTGTAGAGGTTGTAATAACTATGGAATTTATGTTACCATCCCTGTGTATTATGTACACAAGTAGATAGGATGATGAAAAGAAAGTTGCTGAGAACATTGACAAATTAATGTAATTAGATGAGTGGTGCGTCATTTCACGTTGGAGTCAGAAGACAAAAAAGGAACGACATAAGGCTTGTCATGATAGACACATCAAGAACAAGTATTTTTTAGTTGGAAAGATGGTATTTTTGTATGACTCCAAGTTTACGTGCCATCTAGGGAGGTTGAAAATCCATTGGTTGTGACCCTTTGTAGTGACCAAGATACTAGAATTAGGCGCATGTCAATTGCAAGTGCTATGACACCATGTTGCCCGATTACTTCACTAGGAGTAGGTTGAAGTTCTACTATAAATAATATTCCTTTATATTTTTAATAAGGCAATATTACCACTTAAATTAGATTTCTTTTCCATGTTTAGTTTTTTCTTGTTTTATTGTAATAAGTGCAATCACATGTAGGAGTTGATTACAATCAGTTAAGTTGATGCGCAGAGGACCGCACATAATTTTAGTGTGGTGTGAAACATGTGTGAGTGCATGAAAAAGAGACTATGTGATGCTGGTATATTTATTAAAGCTATCTTAGAGGTGCACATGCTAATAGGAAAGAAGGGTATTTGATGGATATGAATTGGGTATGTACAAAATTAAAGGAGGGTGTTGCAGGTGTTTAGGAATGATGGTGCTCTAAATAAATTTCTCAGATGATGAATACCATGCAGAGGGCCATGTAGTGTAATGTGAGAGAGGAAACAAAAGGATAAGAGGAAGATGGGTTACAGTACAAGGAAATGCATGCAAAGATTACTGCAGCTAGGAGGAGTAGTGGCACACAAAAAGGTTACGACTGTCACACACGAGAGAAAGCATGAAAAATTTAAAAGTGCACTTAAAGCTTTGGAGTAGTGGTAGGTAAGGGACAATTAATGCACTAATAATTTGGAAAACTATAAAAAATGCAATGGGCGGAGTTCATTTTTAGCTTACTTATTGATAATTCGATTGACTAAGTGAGAATTGTGTGTGTGCAACATAGAGTGAGTGTGAATATATTTTATGAAGGATACCTGAGTTGAACTAGAGCAAAGTGACCACGCTAATAAGTGCAAATTGGTGAGAGGAGAAACATAGAAAAGGTGTGAAGGGTTTGGAATCTGAAAATATGCATAGTGTAGGGTTAGAGGGTTTGAAGTTGTAGAGCCACGATTTGAGAAATTGAGAAATAAGTTACAAGACTAGGGCACATGGGTGTGAAGAGCAAACCAGGGTATAAATATGGTCAGACAAGAACAAGAGAGATTAAAACCTGACACTGAAGTAAAGTAATTTGGGTAAGTTATTCAATACCTAGGGCACAAATTTATGAAATTTTAAATTTAAGATATTTGCAAAGATAAAATAGTTGTGGGAAGAATTAATGACACTAAAAAAGAAAACAACTGTTATACAATTGCCCAAGGGTAAGGGTGAGGATAAAAACAAGAAGCTCATTTTTAAGGACGTGCCATATGAGTGGTTTTTAGAAATGCAGTACCCCCATAGGTACTGGTAGGCAAGCCATGGGAGTCGCACCTAACTAAATACAAGATTAACAATTATAACCACCACTTAGAGGCCCATGAAGTAGAAATTAATAAATATGTAATGACAAAAATGGATCGAAGGACTGCAACAGTGAAACTAGTATACGATGACACTATGAAGAAGGATTTGGAGAGCATTGGAGTCCTCCAAATGTATTAATTATCTTTCTTTGGAAAAATTGAGTGACTGTACTAGTGGCTCATGTTGCATGTCCATGAGGACTTTTTCTATTTTTCCGGTAGAAGAATACGCATCACCTTGCAGCTCAGGCATTGAAATTGAGAAATAATTAGGTGATGATGATGGGGTAGAGGCCACAACAAAGAAATTTAATTATCAATGGGGGAATTATGCGATGGACATCATAGCCATCAATGACTCGCCCACATGAGTTGTAACACACCTGCTGAGCTGTAGGTTAGGAACATTCAAAAGATGGTCTCAAGTGAACAAGAAATGGCTGCACATAGCAGATGAGATTATGTAAAATATCTTATACAATATTGTTGGATTCAATGCTGAAGGCATAATGGAGAAGGCACACATCCAAGTGAGAAAATAACTTGGGGCACCATATTTCTATTGATTATATTTTGGGAAATAGGGGTACCGGATAGACCCAAGGATAAAGTATTTATTTACCCAATTGATAATAAGTCCCCCATGGTGAATTTCACTAAGTATACATGTGACATGGAAATTACAAATCTATAAAAGTTGCATGTAGACAAGTGGTATAAATGGATGCACGAGGAATTTGAGAATGAGTGGTGCATACCAATGGAATTGCCCTTAATTATAGATGGACATGCATAATTTGTAGTGCATCAATGCTTCAGTTTGGGAAGGTTTTTCCTAAGCAATGGAGATAAGGGACCTTGGTGTAAATTACCCTTTACTTTCATTACCAGGTACTTTCAAGAATTTTTTAATAGATTTAAGGATGTAAAAAAGTTAACTTTTGATATAGACAAGGTAAACTCTGACTTCCACACATTGTGCACAACATTTGTATACCCCTCTAAGTTGGCCTATGTAGAGGTAATAAAATTAGACAATATGGATATTAATCCTACAACTTTTGTGGTGGGAAAGTAAGCAAGAAGAGTCTACATATACCTAAGGTCAAAGATGAAGAATGGGAAATATGTTGATGCAAGGGACGTCCATGTCTCGGAGCCACCAAAAGGAAAGAAGACAATAGGGAATTCTCAGAGAATGCACAAGGATACCCCTCCTTGATAAGAAGAATAATATGAATACAAGGAGAAGGATGACAAGCAGGGACAATTTTAGTGGTGAATATTTGTTAATTCACAAATATTTCAATTTTTGAAATTTGAAATTGGTAAATTTTTAGCGTACAAATTAGGACCAGTTCAATAAAATTTTCTAGGTACAAATCATTTTTAGGGGTCAATTCACCATTCACATGAAATAGGCATGCATAAAATTCACCTGAATACACTCATTCGGTAGCATAGTTTACGCTACTGGCCGACAACATATAGTATGTTGCCAACTGTTAGCATAAAAAATGATACTATCCGGTAGTATATTTTATGCTACCGGCCGACATCATACTAAATGTTGTCGACTGGTAGCATATAAAAAATATACCATTTGGTAGCATTTAATAGTGATGTCGTGATGTCTTGATATTTTCCATTTGTGTGAAAGATAATTTTCACAGATTCACCAAATATTTTTTAAGGCTTTTTTTTAGAGGGACCCTTAAAATTTTCCATGCCATGAGGAGGAGGAGGAAAAAGAAGAAGACATTGCACTTGATTATAGTTGCAGAAGGAAGTTACAAAGAGGGCACACAGGACAAATTCATGGCATGGGAACTTGTGAGGTGACCAAGAAGTCATCTAAAGTCACCCCAAGTAAGCCAAACCTAGAAAAGAAGATAAGTCCTTTGAGAAAGAGAAGACAACAATTGGTTACCATGGAAGAAAGTGTTAAAGAGAAGTTCATGAAAGATCTCCCACATAGTGAAGAGATGACCCATGGTGAGGAGGAAGTGACTAAGGATGATATCACACAACTTGATGCAGAGATACTGTTGTCGCCAAATCACTGCACCCCGAATGGCCTAAAAGTGAACATGAAATTTAGTGTGATTGGGACACATGGGATCACCTCTCAAGCTATGGGACTTGGGCTCGAGGTGAACCTCTAGAGAAGGCCAACTTCCTCTTCCTAAAATAAGCACTACACTACTCCTAATGTAGGTAAATGGCTAACTAGACCTATGATAATATTCAAGGGATTAGGGAGAGATATTTGCAAGGAGATAAAACCTATACTAGAAGTGGTGATGCACCAAGAAAGGGTTTTTCTAGACAAAATTCCAGCTTTCCAATGAAGAGAGATGATCATGAGGAAGAATGAACATGCATTACAAACCCAATTTACATACAATACTTCACTCTTTGATAAGCACAATGACCTCCAAAACTTGCAAAATAAACCCTATTTGCACAGTTCACCTGCAAATATGAGAGAGGAAAATAGAAGTAAAAAAATCATGAAAGGACATATAACTGATCACAAAACATAATTTCCATTACTTCAAGCACTTGCACAATGTATCATTACATAAGGGAAAAAGGCATAGGCTACCATTACAATTTTAGAAGAAAGGCTTGAGAGCCTACAAATTCATAGCATTTCAGCTTGTGAAGAGAGGGGAAGCTTTCAAAGTGTCTAAATCCTCTTGGAATAAGCACCCCTTTTACATTTATAGAAAATTCAAAGTTGTTGAGAGAAAGAAGGAAGAAGCCCTAGAATCTAGGCTAGAATGTAGGAAACAATTAATCATTATTGTTGACTATGTTCGCCCCTTTATTGCACCTCCACCTTTCAAGGCACCACTCAAGGAATGAGGGAAACATGAAATTTTAGAAATCAAAACCTCCAAAAATCCATATTATGATGACTCTATGGTGTAGATCTCTTTCTCCTGGTTCCAACGACTATAATTTTGAGGAAAATGGGCAACTGGGAAGAAATTTGTGGCTTCTTGAGTAAAATACACTTTTAGGGGCCCCCAAGTATTATATTCCATAAGTTTTCCGAGTCATAAAATGTCTCACTGAATTACTCTCTTACTCAGAGAGTTCTGTATTTTACATTCACATCATAGAATTTTCTCTCTCTCATTTCCACACCCGTCTTATTTTATCAACCAATGTTTTATGTTTTTTGATTTTGCATTAAGGCACCTACCAATTTTGAGATTAACTTGATGAGCTTCTCATTTAAACACCTCTCCACCATGCATCGGAATCTCCATTATTTTCCAAGTCATATCATCTATCGAACCCTTATTGAATCAGTTGGCTATCTTAAGTGCAAATCAAAATTCGTGATACATCTTGTGTTGAAAACAATCCCACCACCAACTCCAAATTACATGTGTCCAATTTAAATCTCCTCACATCATGGTGCTTAACTCACTCTAAAGTCAATGAAAACACATGTCTAACCTTATCTCCATAACATTCTCCACTTTCATAATAGCTACCCACTGATAATTAGATATGATAATCGGGCTCATTTACTATCTCCACTTAACCCTCATCATTCAGTGTTTTGGTTTAACTATTTAATTCATTTGTCATCCACCTCATACTTTGTATTAATTGTTATTAGATGGCGAGTTCCCCAAAATACCTCAAAAAAATCCACGTGGATTGAAATCCAAAACAACTTGTCTCAAACATTTTCATGAACCTCAAAGGTATGGACTTCTAAATCTTGAAAACCTAAAACTCTGAATTTTGGAGTTTTGGGCTTTTAGGCTTTAGACTCTTCTAGCTTATTTTTGTCAACTCAGTGGGTGAGTTCCAAACCTAAAACTTCTGAAATCTCAAAAGGGCTATGCATGAAATAAACTACCCATTCTTTCGACTCCATATGCACTTACTTCATGAGTCTGATTTTAATCTCTCGTTCATTTCTTGCCACCTGATAGAAGGCCTCTAAACTCATGTCCAATCTCTTTACCAATTCCAATAGACATCTGACATGCTCAAATTCTCCATGACATGTCCTAGTTCCAACTCACTGTAATACTGCACTTGATTCACTGAGACCACACACCAACTTCAAACCTGTGATCCATGCTCACATTTTTCGAGACACTTTCATAAGGATCTCAATTCATTCTGGGCTTAGGTCTAGCCTCAATTTAATGCAAAATCTAACATAACATAAACCCAAAAGCTATTTTTCCATCATGAGTCAAGCCCACAGCTGTGTTGATCATGCTCCTCAACTGGCTCGATCTCTTCACCTATCTCATTGAGCTATTTACCTCCATCATTCCATTACCCAGGCTCATTGACTTGAAGAGCTAAAATACACGTTACTCTTCCTTTTGTTACCCCGTGCACTTACCAATCAAGTTCAATGATGTCTTGATCAAAAACACTCATGATGATGACCATTCCTGAGTGACAAAGGACCTCCATGTGGTGTCAGACTTGTAAACTCAAAACTCGATTGCCAAGATCTTACTCTAGGCTCTAAGACCTCAAAATTTCACTTGTCGATGAAATTCTACATCCGGCTGACCAATTTTCCTTCACCATGTTTTTTGTAACCTTGTATTGAGGAGCTCAATAAATTGATCCAACCTGTGTGCTTTCCTTTACATATCAACACAGATCTAAAAATTACTCAAGCGAGCAACAAGCCATTCCCTTGCACGAATCTTGATTAATATGTTTCAGAAATTCAATCAAGCCATACCATGTAAGTCAAATGAGTTGGTCATGGCCGAGCTCACACCCAGTCTTGATCTCACCACCGTGTAGGCATCAATGTGGCACAATTGACACTCAACAAGTTCTGTAGAAATTAACTTCATCATTTGTGATGCCGAGCTATTCATGGCTTGTTGTAGTGAGTTAGTGCTTTAGCCTCACCTGATAACACCAACATTAGGTTGGGCTCTGAAAGGTGTCTCCCCATAACTGGTTTACCTCATCTTCTAAAAATCCTATGAGCTTGGCTTCATGCTATCTTCTCTGCCCTGACTCATTAATCATTTGACCTATTGAGAACTCAACCTTTTTGATTTCACTAACTTGCCAAAGAAAATGATTTGCAATTATCTCCTTTTAAAACTAAGCTCCACATTTCCATGGACTTGAGTTCTTACTCCCTTTATCCACATGAGCTCTAGGCTTGATCACTAAATTTATTTCAATCACACCATCCTACATCACCATGAATCTCATCTGTATATTCTCACACATACTGAGCCTATTCCCATCTAACTCACCAATTACAATCTCCTTCGTTGCACATTATCATCATGAGCATGCAACATCTATGACTTGCCTTCACTCTTTGGCTGAGTTATCACTTATTACTTAGTCCCCATATCTTATTCCACCCCTATAATAATCCTTAAATCTCAAAATGATCCATCTCCTCGCAATGTAGGCTCACTTTTATCCTTAGCTCATAGACCCGATATACTTTCCTTACAATGCTGCTTTGTGAGCTCTCGTAAACAATTTGAGTTTGAGCTCACCATATCACTATGACTGCAAGTTCCTGTGTACCAAGCCGAGCCCTAACTTTATTTCACCATCGAGCTTTTCATTCACCCAAACACCTTTGTGACAAAACTCCACCTTTTTCCAAATGAGTCGACCGATGACTCGGCATGTTCTTATGACCTACATTTACCATGAGCTTGTCCTTATATTGGATTACACCATGGATCTTTCAAAACTCATCCCATGAGTTCTTCTTCAGTGACTCAAATTGAACCATTCACGATGTTTGAGGTTATCCCAAGTGATGCTAGAATTCCAAGCTTTACAAACTATATTCTGATCCAAACCATGTTTCACTCGTTATTGATAACTAAGTGCCTCAATCCCGCTGCTAAACCATGTTTTCTATGCTCACCTTGGTGACTTGTTCAATTCCAAGTGAGTGACCATTCACATTCACCTTAAACCCTATTATGCATTCCCTAAATGCACTAGGCTGCTTAGTCCCAACTCAAGTCTTGATCGAGCCTTGCCTTATTCAACCTCTTCCGACCTTCTCCAAGCTTACGTTAATCCACCTTATCATTCACTGATGTATTGAATTAACATGGTGGCCTAGCTTATCTCTTTAATGACACTCCCTCTTCACACACACCATGTTCCACTTCCAACTCTTGAATGTAGATTCAACAACTGAAATGAGCTCGGTGTAGAGCTCACTCTACGCAAATCACACTAACACATGCCATCTAGCTCACTGAGTAGCTCATACACCTTTAGCTCGTGCCCATTTGTGATTTGTGTTGACAAATTTTCATGTCTTACGTTTACCTTTCTTAAACTTCTAAACTTTTCTGTGAACAAGTGGGTCATGAAGGCATGACAAGACACCTGAAAAATTATATGCCAATTTTAAATGTGTTTTGCTTGAGTTAAGTAAGTGTGGGCCCTTCTAAAGGAAATTTTCTCATTCTGAGTGAAACTTGAGCTTCTAGGACCCTATTGTCTATTTTTTCTTGAGGGGGAAAAATGGATAACATATACAAATCATGCATGCTGGTGGATATGAGGGAGAAGAAGAGGAGAAAGGTAATGGGAATCTATCTAGGGAAGGCATGGGAGTTGTAGGAGGAGATGGGAGCATCGCGTAGCTAAAGACTGAGAAAAAGATGCCCAAGAGTAGGCACAATGGCAGAATGAAGGAGTAAATTCTGCAACCAAACCAAATGAACTATATAGATGATCATACAAAGGTGTTGCGGGAAAGGTTACAAATTATGGTGCCGGGAAAAGACCTCTATGGCTGGGATTTAATTAACCTTGAAGGAATGAAGATGCGTATGAGGAAGATGCTATTGTAGAGCATACAGACTCATATGGAGGAACCTGAATTTGTGACCAAAATGAGGTGTATTCTAGGAGAAAAATGAAGAAGGATCTAGGCACAGTCCTTAACACCATCAAAACCATAGAGCTAACAAATGAACAGGAAAACAATGCATTGAATAAAATGGTAGGTGAGGTGGCACATAAGAACCTAGACAAGGGGGCAAAAATAAGAGTTTTTTTGGAAGATAAGAGGGACAAAGAACAAGAGGTACAACAACTTATGAAGGAGCTAGAGGAAGAAAAGAAACATAAAAAGTATTCTTATAACAAGGCTACTCTTATAGTAAATGCAATCACAACTACATGGCCCGACCTGGTAGAGAATGCCAAAGATGAGTATCCATCTAAGTTGCATTATTTATAAGATTTGGTAAGAATGTTGCTACATGAGAAGAAGTTTATGCTAGGGAAGTCGGACGAAGAGTTGGCCACACATAAAGAAAAGAATAAGGAAGTAGTCATGTGAAAGCTAATAGAATATGAGGTGTTGAGCACCATGATAAAGGAAGCAATGAAGAAAGTGGTGTGCATGTTTGATAACTACCAAGACCTGGATCCCATCCTTAGAGCGCATACCACTCAAGAAGAGGATAAACTTAAGTAAGCACAGAATGCAAAGAAATGCATCAAGGTTGAGCATAAGGAAATCATGGCAGAATCAACACTGAAGTGAGATTTTCTTAAATTTGTGAGGGATACAATTGAAGTAAGGATTAAGGATCTTGAATCATTGGTTGCACATAAGACATATGTGTTTGAGGGAATGACATCAAGCCTTGGTGGAATAATCAGGGAATTAAAAGAGAAGGGCGAATTGTTGACCCATGAGTAATTGTTGGATATTACCAGATTGGTACCGTATGTAACTACCAAGGAGGTTACAAGATGGGAAGAGCTGGAGAATATCCTACATATATAGTTCCTAGAACTACTCCAACCACCCCAGGAATAAATTTTAACACACACATGTGGCATATTTATATTCTTGATTCATTGGGTATATATCCCACCATTCTTTCATCTTCCAATTATTTATTCTTTCATTCTTCATTATTCTTTGAAAGAAATTTCTTATTGTAAGTATTGTCGAGGACGGATAATATACCTAGTGTGGGGTAATGTTGGTATGAGAAAATGGCTAAGTACTAGCTAGGTGTGGGAGCTACAAGTTGCATGCAAAGACATGCACACAAAGAGGAGGAAGTAAGAATAAGAGAGTGTGTAGAGCTGCGCAAACCATGGAGGAACATGTTAGCGTGTAGGGCTGCATGCATACAGTCAAACATTAAGGACTTAGCTGATTTAATAGATAGGGATAAAAATAGAAAAGTAAGAGATGGAGTGCCACTCAAGAAAGGTCCAAGATTAGGTTAAAGCAGGATGAATTGGTAGTTAAGAAAGATATATTTATGGAATAAATCACATGCAAATGAAGATGAAGGAAACACATGATGGATTCCTAAATACAAGAATTAATGGATGATAAAAACAAGCTATTTATGACTTGAACTGATATAAAATGAAACTTGCAATCTATTTGTGAGAACACCTATTATTTGGAAAGAAAGCATGTAAATGGTGAAGGGAAAGTCCCCACCGAGCATATATCTAGGTAGTGCATCCTTGTTTTGGAGAGTTCAAATAGAGTGTTAGTCTGAGAGGAAGTCTTGGAGTCTAAGTACTTGGTATGAAGTTTGTTGAGAGTGCGCATGGTCCAACACATGGATGTACTAGGTAATCTTGTAATAAACTATTTCTTATGTAATGAATTGTGGTTGTAATGGATAACTGCATTTACATTGCTAAGATTATTGTATTTGAGTATGGTTTAATGGAGATTCAAATTATGTTAGTAATTCTATATGAAGACTGATTTCCTTATTATATGTGTTGTTGAATTGTCATGATATGATGCACTTTCTTAAATGAATGGTTATTGAACATGCATGCTAACATCTTGCTAAACACAATAGAGGAGGGAATTAGAGGTTGAAAACACTTCGAGTGAGCTTCCAGACTTGTCTAGATGAATTTCCATTGCACATAGATTCATTAGGTAATAAAATACTACATCAGCGCTACTTGATGGTGTTGGCTACCTCTGCACTAGATACACTGTGTAACAAGGATCATCAGGTAACCTCCACTATACTATCTCATCATAATATTGGATCTCCTCACATAATGACTAGTAGTTGGCCAAACCCACACTACTAGGTGGCCCCATCTGACCACTAGTTTGAGCTCTCACCACCTATAGCTCAGTTCCTAAAATAAAAGTACTCATTACTCCATAGGCCTTTCGCAAGACCTCTCGCTGTTGTCAATATCGATCACGGTCAGCTATATAATGAGAAATATCTTCCTGTACATTGACGAGTTGTTAACCCAATCCATCTCTCTTAACCACCAATGTATCCTTCTTGGCCTAAAAATAAACTATGATAGCTGTAGACATGTAAAATTTCAACATGCTCATTTAGAAAATAACATACTCATTATACATTATAAATCCCCTCCCATCACTAACCATATAATAATTAATCATGAGATTAATTACTATTATCCGTAATTAGCATACATAATATATTCTCATTATTCACTCAATAATCCTATCCCATCCTTAGTTATATTAATACATTATTAATATTTCATTATCCTATTAACCAACCTCTATTATTAATTTCTAAGAATTAAAAATTCCTACCCACCTACCCACCTACCCTACACCTACTCTACAACTAGCCTCTCCATCTAATCACTCCATTAATCACATCTAATTTCACCTAATCCCAAAATAACCAATCCTCATAATCTAGAGGCTTCTATTTCTACATTCCTCTTCATTTTTTACCTCTTCCATATTCAAAAATTCAAAAATGTTTCCTCCTTCAATTTAATTTTTAATTAAATGGAGGCCTCTTCTAATCTCTAGAATTTTCCAATTCTAATTCTTTCTCCATTCTCATCGATTCTCCACCATTGATCTACCATTTACATGGAAAGATCTCAACACTCCATTCCTCCCTCCTCTAACTATAAATAGGAGTGCCACCATCCATGGCAATAATCTTAGAAAATTGCAAGTATATGCTGCAAAAATATCTCCAAGCAAGCTATCAATCATCAAGCAAAAAACATAATTCAATAAGGGGAGGTGCTATCTAATTTATCCCACAAATTTGAAGCATTACAACAACCATCTTGAGCACATCCAAAGAAACAAGGGAAGATAATTGCAGATTATAGGTAAGTGCATGTATAACACTCTTTCTCCCTTCTTATCACACTCAATTTGAGTTATATGATAGGTGTATTAGATTAGGAACTAGTTTGGTTTAGTTCTTAGTTTGTATCTTTACAACTGACACCATCTTTTGTCTATATTTTGGTACCCACCATGGGGCTTACCACCTAAAATATTTATTGTGTTTGATAATATTTCTCATTTAAATCAGGCTGCTTAAATTTGAAAAAAATTCATTCTGGTTTACACCCTGAAAATTTGAATTTTCTTGACAGTCTTCTGTATTGGTGCCTTTGACCTAAAACAATGCTTTTACATAGTTTATTAACTTCTATGGTTGCAGGGTCATACTTTGGCACCTTTTTCAAACATGTGGCATCTTCATGTCATACTTTAGCGCCTTTGTTTCTAACCTTGTTCTATGCAGATACAACACCTTTGTTTGTCTTTTGGCGCCTTTGTAGCACACTTTAGCACTTTTGTCTTCTGACTTTGTTTTGAGTAGGATTAGCACTTTTTTCTATACTTTAACACCTTTGTCTATATTTTGGCGCCTTTGTTTGTATTTAAACACCTATGTTTAGTCTTTATAAACTAAATTCTACTAACATTGCATGTTTCTATTTTGGCATCTTTGCTGATATATTAGCACCTTTGTTAATAGTTTGGTACCTTTGATATTATTTTAACACTTTTGCTGATAGTTTAGCACTTTTTTAATGTAGTAGTACCTTTGTTATACTTTTCCACCTTTTACCTGAATCGGCGCCTTTGTTATGGAAATTAGCGACTTTGCTATTTTGTAATTTTACAAGTGTACTAATCAATCTAATCACATTTTTTGGAGTTTTGGTGGTGTTTTACAGGGTTTAACATTATGTTTTTGTAGAAATATTACATAGATAAGGGGAAATTTTTCCCATTTTAATAATCATTTTTTTTTTCTAACATTTGTGGTCGCATGTATTTATTTAATTAAAAAACTATTAACCATCCTTTTTTTTGCAACTTGAGCGGTCTAAGAATATTGGGGTATAAACACAAAACTACTAATCCTTTGTTGTGTAGGACCTCTTATCGAAGGCCCCATCATATACACCTTATTATTAAATTTTATTGTGTTTATCATCTTTTGTTTTACTTGTTGTTTCTCTTTTTTATCCCGAAGAAGACACTGTGTATGCTCTCCTCTTGTGTCCTAGGATGGTCTTGAGGATCAAAAGAGACTAGTCTTCCTTCCCTTTTTTATTTTTAGGGGGTAAGGTGACATGGAAGTGAAATCCATGTACTTACCATAGTCCTATGGATCTTTTGACAATGGGATTCACCTCCATGCATGTAGACACACCTCATGTTCTAGCGGGGTAGATAAATTCAAGGACAACTGTTGTTATTAGCTAAGTACTTGCTTGTTTTAAGGACGGTGTGAAGTGAGGGAATTTAAAATCCCAATACCCTTTTGCTTAGACAACATCCTTGCAACATGGAATTAGTCCCCATGTATCGAAAGGTATATTGGGGACACCCCTATGAGCTTGTTATCCTAGACTGGGTAGCCATTTTGGCCACATATAAAACTATAATACAAGGAGTCCACACTTCCCAAGATCACTCGCTAACTGACCCCACATTGGCACATAGGTGAAGAGCCAGTTTTTGGCACCACGATCAGTGTGTGGTATTAAAAGTGAACTATAGTTTGGTTTTAATCCCACTTGACTAGCTAGGGTGTGCTTGCATGATTGTACTTATTTGAGTGTTTTGTCTAAACCATTGAATAACCCTCACACCAATCCTTCTAATTAAACCATAAACCTATCATCCATCCACTTTTAATACAACCCTTGACCTCAATTTTTATCACACATCCCTTACCATATACGTCTCACACCTACGATCATTTTTACCTTTCACAATCCTATAAACACAAAGTAAAATAATTAACAATATTTTCCAACTAATCTGTAAACCTTATAATAACAAAAGTTTTACCACACATCATTTATTGTAAAATTTGAACCACATACCTTTAACCATACATTTTTATCATCCATCATCTATTTGAAATCCCCCACATCCTTTTAATAATGTACATAAGAACAAATAAATAAATCCCCTTCATAATCCATAAATCGTGTAACCATAAGACATATTTACACACATCTCCATCTATACCCAAAAAAATTTAAGAGTTCACTTACACAGTACTATTCATAAACATAACCCATTATAGAACATCACACTCAACTTAAATATCCATCCATTGTATCATCACACAACTTTCACTTGACAACTTTAACATTTCCTATTGGTATCCTCATACTTATCTAGGTCCAAGAGATACCAAAAAACCTATCATATCACATATCTCTTTTAATCCCAACCATAACTACATCCTTACACCTTTACCCAAATCTACACATACATTTTTTGTACCTAAACAAACCATCTAATATTTCTTATTAGCGCAATTCACCTAATCTTGCTAATTGATAACTTTTATACGGACAAAACATCCTTATCACTTATCCTATTATTCTAATCCCTTACATCAAGGCACATCCAAAGCCCTCTAATAATGAGGAAAATACTTCTTCTGTATCATTAATAACTCCTTAAATTATTCTATCCTAAAAATAAGGTTTGATTATTAAGATCATACATCAGTCAAATAAAAAATCCTAACTGTTCCTCATCTACACATTTCTCATCAATTTAACACACCCTCATTTCATCCACACATATCAACACCACTAGGATCTCATGACACCTAGGATAATGTCTACTTGATCCCAATCTAGAAATGGTGATGAAAATAGGCACTAAGAAATAGGACACACCATATTCAATCACAACTATTATAATGCCAACACAGAAGACAATCGCCACCGAGGAGATGATGAAGAAAAAATGGTCAACAGTAGTAGCTACGATGAATATAATACCTACTTTATGGAAGGAATAAGATGATATATGCTTAATCATTTCATTCATAAAAATAAAGATGCTCTCTTACTATAATTATATCACATGGGAGTGAAACTTACTGCTGATTACACAAAAGACCAACTTGATAGTCTCCTCCATAACAAGAACGAATACGTTAGAAAAACATCATCCCCCATCACCTCACAATAACTCAAATAACAAACACTACCACACTGAGCATAGATGAAATAGAAGAGAGAACAATAATAACTCTCATATTCCCAAGGAGACAGTACTATCCCAGTTACAAAAAATGAGCAACCAGATCACCCAATTAGCCTCACAACTTGGCCCAAAACCATCAAATGACCATGGATCTCAACATTCCCAACAAATTAATTCTAATCTACCACCCAATGATCCCCAAAAACATACTTATGAGCAACAAATAAATTATATGAAGGAAATGCTTCAGGGGTTGCAACCTGGAAAATAGGGATGAAAATACAATTTGAGGAAATTTGTCCCTATCCATTTGACCTTGAAATCCTATGGGTCCCTTTCCCAACATACTTTGAACCACCTAAATTTTAAAAATATAAGGGAAAATGTGATCTCCATGAGCATGTCAAGGAATTTTATGTGTTATGCCAAAAAGTAGCCTATGATGATTCCTACATGTTACGATTCTTCTCAAGAAGTCTAGGAGGTCCTCCACTTGAATGGTTCCTTCGCTTGCCTAAAGGTTTCATCACTGCATTTTCCAAATTATCTTAAAATTTCCTTAAACACTTCTCTTATATTATGGAACATGATGTCACGATGATTGATCTATGTAACACTAAACAATGCAATGGTGAAAGATTCTTATCCTTCCTACAACGATGACGAGCCCTTGCCAGCTGCATTCTATGACTTATCACTGAAAAATAATTGGTCACTATTTTCTTTACCAATTTACATCAAGATTTATCCTTCCATCTCTAGGTCCATTTCACTAATACCTTCAATGACATCATAGAAAAGGTAATGCAAATTGAAAAATCCCTTGTCACCAAAGGCCTTATTAAGTTGTATTCACATGATAACTACAACCAATGCAACCAACCTTCCACATAGCCCAAATAATTCAATAAGAATAAATATGTCGTTGGCAATGGAGTGATGGAAATCAAACATGTCCAACATGTCCACAAATCCACCACTATATCCATCCCCAAAGGTCAACCTCAGTCCATCCAAGACTCAAAATGAAGAACATACACTCCCCTTGGTGAGTTTATCGAAGCCATCCTTGATAAAATAATCATTGGTAGTATGGTGGGTTTCTCCCAAAATTAACCAGTTGATGAGTCTCAACCTAAGCCCTTGTGGTTCAAAGAGAACAAGTACTGTAAATTTCATAAAATCAGAAGTCATGCTTTCCATAGGTGTATGAAACTAAAGAATATCCAAGATTTGACTGAATGAGGTGAAATTAAAATTGAGGACAATGCATATTCCTCATCCCAAAATCAAAATCTTGGGATCCATCAAAATATAATTCCTAATCATTATCAGACCCATGCTTCAAATCAGAGTCAACATAATTCTTCCAATATTTCCCAAATCCTGAACAAGATCCGGCTATGGATCATCTTATTCAGGATCCTTAAATGTTACAGGACTACTTAGTGTGAATAATTGAGGAAACCATCGACATTAACATCGACATGGATGAAGATCCCAAGATCCTCAAATTGGGGGCATCCTTATCAATAAAATATAAACTCACCTTTATAGAACTCCTAAAGGAATTCTTAGATGTATTCACATTGTCTTATGCAAATATGCCTGGTCTAGACCCATCCCTAGTGGTTCATAATCTTGTGGTGCGTAAAGATGCAAAGCTAGTTAAATAAAAATTACACAAGATGCATTAACATTTTTCGTTACTTGTAAAGGAAGAATTGAAAAAGCTACTTGACATTGGTTTTATCCAACCCATTGATTATTTTGGATGGATCTCCAATATTTTCATAGTAGGAAAAAGACTAGGGGCATCTATATTTGTACAGACTTCTATGACATCAACAAATCTTTCCCTAAGGATGATTTTCCACTACCAAACATCAACATGATTGTAGATTCCACATCTAGATACGAGATGTTATCTCTCATAGATGGTTTCTATGGCTAAAATTAGATCAAAATCATAGAATAAGATCAACATAAAAAAAATTTCACTACGCCTTGGGGCATGTTTTACTATCAAGCCATGCCCTTTGGACTCAAAAATGTTGGAGCTACCTATCAACATGCTATGAATTTCATATTTCATGATGTGATGCACCACATCATTGAGAATTATGTCGATGAAATCCTGGGAAAATTCAAGACTCACGAGGAACATCTCATGGTTCTTCACCGCATCTTCAAGAGACCCTAGGAATACAAGGTTCAACTCCATCCCAAGAAATGTGTTTTCGGTGTCACATCTGACAAGCTATTGGGTTTTATTGTCTCATTGTGCAGAATTGAAATTGACCTAGAAAAAGTTAAAGCTATGGTTGAAGTGCCTCTGCCTATAAATTTAAAACAACTTAGAATCCTACAGCGTAAAATACAAGCCATCAGAAGATTCATCGCACAACTCAGTGACAAGTGCCATCCATTTCACCATTTTCTTAAAAAAGGAACAATATTCCACTGGAATGAGAAATGTCAGGTTTCTTTTGATAAGCTAAAAGAATATCTACTACATCCTCCAGTGTTATTACCTCATACTATGGGAATTCCTCTTCTCCTTTACATTTCAACTACCCAACATGTCTTGTGAGATCTTCTGGCACAACATGATGTCCACAGAAAAGAACAAGCCATATATTATTTAAGCTGAACACTAATTGCTTATGAACTAAAATACACTCCTATGGAAAAGGCATGTCTTGTCATTATTTTTGCTTCTAAGAAAATACAACATTACATGCTCAACAATATAGTCAAGCTCATAGCCAAGGTATATCCGCTCAAGTACCCGTTCTATAAATCAGCTTTAACAAGGTGCATGGCTAAATGGATCATGCTCTTGAGTGAGTTTGACATTGATTATGTTAATACAAAAGCTATCAAAGGACAAGTTCTGGTAGATCAGTTAGCAAAAGCTCTAATTTTTGATTCCACAAAATTAAATACATGATTCCCAGATGAATCCATATTCACCATTGAAGAATCAGACACAAGGAGATTATACTTTTATGGATCTTTCACACATCACGACTCAAGAGCAGACATTGTATTTATCATTCCCTAAAGGGATATAATTCCTAAGACTTTTCGGATTCCTTTTCCTTGTACCAAAAATATAGCTAAATATGAGTCTATCCTCATTGGATTAAAAATGGCCATCTAATGGAACATTAAAAATCTCAACATATTTGGTGAATCACAACTAATAATCAAACTGGTAAATGATGAATATTCTACCAAAGACAATAAACTAGTTCCTTACAAGCGCATGGTGGACAATTTCAAGGCCTAGTTCTAGCACATTCATTTTGATAAGGCCCCCCATACAAGAAAAAAATTAGTAGATGCAATGAAAACCATTGAATCTCTACTGGACATGCCTTCTGATACTCCCAATTCACATCTCTTGGTTGAAAAACTCATGGTGTCAGCCTATGATGTCCCGAAATTAGATATTGTAGACACCTATAATTATGCCTAAACAATTTAAATACTTAAATTATGCTAATTATCTCCTTTCCTACAAATTGGTGACGTATTGTCAAAAGCCCTCATCTTCTCTCCTATCGTCGTTAATTAATTACACTACGCTAATTAATTAAGTCACCTATCCAACAAATATCCTAATTAACGACCTTTCGTTAATAAATCCTTCTTTCTATCTAGACTAATTAATTATTATTAATTAATTATCTTCCCCTTTCATTAAACCAATAAATCAATATTTAATTGATTTAATCCCCTTCTACAGTCTAAATCATGCTAATATTCCTCTAAAAAGCCTTTATAAGCTTGCACATCTATTAATTAATCATCTTGATCAATTAATAAACTCCCTTTATCCACATGAGTCACTAAAGGAAAAACTAAACTCTCCTAAAGTTAACTCAACCCTATCTAAACCCCCCTTATCCACAACTAACTCAACATCTCTATTATCCCACATGCAAAGGGATGTAGATATTTCTTTATCCATTGGGCTATATAAATACCCCTCCTCCTACCTTTACACTTACACCTAAATTCCTTGAGAATAAAAAAGAAAAACACATAACAAAAAGACTATAAGCTTTTCTTTGTTATTCTTGAGAAATTAACCATTTGAAGAGCCAAGCCTCCTTTCTTGCATTTTCTATCCAAGTGCTTGGGTCATATGGGAATAGGCAAAGGGGTCTTGTAGTCAAGCTTTGATGAGCTCCTATTCCTAGGTACTTGAAGATCAAAACAATAAACTTGATTTCCAGGGATTCTACATAGGTCCATTTGCTTTTTGTTGGTAATCTAGAGAAGTAGAGGTTTTGAATAATTTAGCATGTTAATTTGATCTTAGTTTAAAGTTAAATGCATTATGCTTAGTATTGATCCTGTTTAGCTCTCATCTTGATGGTGCCTAGATTTTGACTTAGCTTGGTTATAGAACTATTTAGGTGGTATTTCTTATTCATCTAACTTAGCTTAAGTAAAAATACATGCACAAATTAGTAGATGCAATGAAAACCATTGAATCTCTACTAGACATGCCTTCTGATGCTCCCAATTCACAGCTCTTGGTTGAACAACTCATGGTGTTGGCCTATGATGTCCCAAAACCAGAGATGGTTTGTGATATTATTGGTCATGACTCCCCATGGTACCATGACATCTACACCTATCTTCATGATCACACCCTTCCACCTAACCTTTCCCGTAACCGTCACAATGCCTTCATCCAATGCGCCTTCCGATTCACCATCCTTGAAGACACCCTTTATCGTAGAGGCTTTGATGGAACTTTTTTATAATGGCTTAACTGCCAAGAGGATGAATTGGCACTAAAGGAAGATCATGATGGAATTTGCGGTGCTCAACCCAGTGGTGTGGTACTTGCTAAGAAACTTCTGTGAACCGGCTACTATTGGCCTAGCTTGGAGAAAGATGCATGCTTACACATCTGCAAATGCGACCCATGCCAAAAACATGTCAATATTATCCATGCACCATCCCAATCTTTATAACCCATTACTACTCCATGGCCCCTTTTCCACCCGGGGTCTCGATCTCATGAGAAAATTGAATCCCACCTCATCCGATGGTCATAAGTTTATTATTACGACTACATATAATTCACTAAATAGGTCAAAGCCATCCCACTAACCTATGTTACATGTAAAAAAAAATCCAAATTTATCATTAACCACTTCATTTTGCACTACGATATTTCATCTGCTCTCATCACTGACAATGGAAAAGCCTTTAAAAATCAAGATTTTTGTGAACTCTGTGACGAATTCCACATCAAACGTAAATTCTCCACCCCATATTACCCACAAGGAAATGACCAATTTGAATCATCTAACAAAATGCTAAAGCACATCCTTTAAAATATTGTGAGTCAAACAAGACAAGATTGACATACACAAATATATCCAGCCTTGTGGTCTTATCACACATCCATCCATACCCCCCTTGGCTCTACTCTATACTCCTTTTTCTTTGGAACTGAAGCAATCCTGCTTGTTGAGATTGAGCTCCCTTCCCTTTGTGTTTCTTGCCAACACCTCATTGACGATGAGGACTATTAAGTACATCACCTATAAGATCTCGATCTGCTAGATGAGAAATGACTTCATGCCCTAGATAACCTCAAAGCTTATCAAAATCACCTCCACAGAAACTACAACAAGTGTATCAAAATCCAAAAATTTGAAGTTGATGACCTAGTCCTCAAAGAGAAAAAGTGTAATACTAATGATGATCGTGAAAAGAAAGGCAAGTTTGAACCAAATTGGCTCAGACCTTACGTCATCATTGCCAAGTTCCACTTAGGTGATTATAAGACTGCTACTCAAGATGGGTATGAGCTGGATGAGCCTATGAAAATCATGCATCTCAAGAAATTTTTATGTCTAATTGTCCATTTCTCAAAATCAAAGTAAAAATAAAAATAAAAATCAACAAAAACAAAATTAAAAATAATCCATCGAATGGTGAAAAACCACTTCGGTGGCACCTTGGGCAAGTACTATGGTGAAAAATGGTTCCCGATGCTATAATAAATTCGATCTTATGTTCACTAGTACCCTACCAAACACAACCAACACACTGGGGGAAACTCCCTTCATCCCTAATCATATTTTCCTCCCTATCCACATCCTATGCTCCTAAATTAAGACTTCTTCTGATCCTCACTATGAAGCAACAAATCTATCTTGACTAGGAACACTATTATGATCCTAGCTAAGGTCTCATTGTATATAGTCACATTTTGGGGAAATTCTATATTAAGCATAATCTAAGTCAAACAATGAGCAATGTAACCCTTGTAATATATCAGGGCTTATATTTCTCTCCATCCCCCCATCTACCTACTATCACTAACCATTCTCTTTTCCAATCACTTCCCTTTCTCTCTGCTATTCTGCCCCGTGTCAGGTAACGGTTATGATGTAAATATTTGTATGATTTCAAATTTTGTTTTCACTTTTCTTTAATAACATTATAAGTATCCATCCCATTCACCATATATAAATAAATCATCACATCATCCACCTAACCAAATAAAATACCACAAGAACTATAACATATAATAATACATCTCATCATAAACCATGCAATGCATCCATCTAAACATCACACTTCACCATATAAACCATAATCATACATAAACATTATCACATCTAATCATCTAAAAACAAAAACAAATCTAAAAACCATCATCAACATATCCATATCCCATGATCATCATATCATCATATAACATGATCAAATCATCAACAACAATACTTATCCATCATACACACATATCACCAACAACATCATCAATACATCATCATCATCATCAAACATCATTTATACATCAATCAAATAACTTATCATCAAAAATGCCATCGCATCATCTATATCAATTCCTCTAATGTATAAACCATCATACATGTAAGTACTCAAATAAAATCCTACTCATCACCATCATCATAAAAACTACAATACCATCACCATACATCATAACAACAACAACAATAAAGTAAATAATCATCATCTCATCTATGACATCATCACCAACATCACCATGTACCATCAACATACATCATAATAATAACAATAAGATCAGAAGAACATCATCATAATAATCACATAAACTAAAATCATAAATCATCACTCATCTCATCAACTCATGTCATCATTCATATCAACCAAATCATCATCACTATCATCAATACAAAATGACAACAATACTACATCATCATAACTCATCATGAACATCATCAAAAAAAATAAATAATACATCATGTGTCATCAATACATATACATCAAAAATGCGACCATCTTGGCCATCATCAAAATTTCCAATAAAATACATATGATACAATACATACATAATCACCTCCATCGGCCACATATGTACATCTACAAAAATGGTGCTCATCATTGCACTGAGCTACAAGTATCATCACCTTGCCCCATTTGGTTGTGGTTGTAAGACACTAGTGGTACTCCCTGAGGTTATCGGCTGTCCCGAGCTCCTCTCGGTTAGGTGCTCTACATAATGCTGCACCTCTGAAAGCTAATGGGCCACAAGGCCCTCATAAATATGCATCTCATCCACTATGGCATGATATTACCACAATGACACTGTGATCAGGGGGTGTTATCCATCCTGCTCCTTGCAAAGTACTAGGAGGTGTTGTAGGTCCTACTCCCTGAGAAGCACCATGTGTCTTGCTCACCTCTGCCACTCCATCCAATGGGTTATATCTATCTCTATAAGCATCACACTGATGGTGATACCTATCTTGATGCCACAATGCTCAATCTCACTCCTGTCTCAACCCCTCCACTTTCTGTTGTATCTGAGGCAACTCCCCCTAAAGGTGAGCAATCTTTGCATCCCTCCACCCTATCTCCTAACCCACCAACACTGTAAACATCCCACTACTCATCTCAAATCTCTCACCTCTCTCAAGTGAGATACACCTCTCACTTGCAACCCTACTATCTCCATGGCCCGTGCATCGGGCCTTTATCTCTAACTACGTCAATCTGATTCTATAACTCGGCACCTGTATCAACTAGACCTATGATGCACCTGCTGATCCTAAGACCCCTATACCTGTACCACCTGTCCTGATGGTCATTTACTATAACCACCTGCTGGTAGCATAACTATTTGTACTGGAGCCCCATAAAATCATCCATCTCCATCACTTCTACCTCATGTTTCCCCGAACTATAGTTGGGCGCATCCTGTACAGGGGAATGTGGTGCTGGACTGTTGAACTAGTGGAACACTAAAAAATAATCATTGGTAGTGCCCATTGTAGCTCCTCCTCTACCTGTCCTTGTGGTCTATGGACCACTACTGTTTAACCTTGTGACATACCCCTATATACCTATTAACGACTGTGAACAAATCTCATCTCGCCTAGCATTCATGTCAATTTGGCTGGTCTAATCCCTGCCCACCACTCAACATATCCCTGAACTATCCCCGATCCTCCATAGTTGGTAAAGGTGCCCATGGGACAACCTGCAACTCATCAAAATATGGTCATCACCACATCTGTTGGAATCATAACACCCCACTACTTTAACTCCCATGCAGTACATGCGAACACATGATGACCTGTCAGGAATATCCTGAATAATGCCAAACTGTCGTAACACTTGATCTGGTTGATACTGCTCTATCATGTATTATTATCCTCCCATCAAATAGTATGGTGTCTGGATCCTCCCTAGACTAAACCTGGTCCCCCTCCCACGCCTCATACTTTTGGTATGGTCTCCATGTGATATCCCCTACCTGTAACTCATCAATCCTACACATATACTAGTCCATCTCCCCTAAATGCTCCCTCTTGCCCAAGTGTATATACCAGCCATTGTATTGAAGGCTCCCTAGCCCATCACTATTTTTAGATGCCGAGCGGCCTACCCACTGCTATATGGTCATAGCTCTAGATCTATAAAAGGATGCCCTACTCCCATACTCCTACCTCTTCGGTAGGATACCTTGTGTAAGTCTCAGTATAAATGTGCCAATACCACAGGAGCCCATGTAAACACTTGTCTTAGACTGCCACATAGCATGTACCACATCTGCAAACCCAATGCTGAAATATCGGCCTCCACCATCTGGTACAATAAAATGTAGTTGATCAAGGAGCAGAGTAGCATTGGAACATGCTCCATGTAACCCTCTCTGAAATAAATTCCTAAGTCTATCTGTAACCCCTAGCGGGGTGCATCCTCCACATCTGTCAGTAGCCTCAACCTTGCTCTAGGCCTCTCCTATGCCATACCACCCACTCCCCCTCCACAAGAAGCCTGTATATATGGTAGAAATCCTCTAATGTCACTGTCATCTCTCCCATAGGTATCTAAAAAGTACTTGTCTCTGAGTGCCACCGCTCTGCCAGTGCCATTCAATAAGCCTCGATATGCCTGCATAAATGACATCCTCGCTACATGTACAATAGTCCCAATACATGTACAAAAATGAAGCCTCATCCTCCTCCACCTCCACGTCAAAACCCCTTAATAAATGCCTCAAGGTGGCCAAATGTCTGATGCCTGACCTGAATGACACCTAAAACATCTTGCACACATCAAACATTGTATATTATCCCCCACCAATCCACCTCATTAATATTTATTTTCCATAATCTGCATCTCAAAAAAATCCTAACTCCCACCATTATGGCATAGGCGCCACTCTTATACGCACAAACATCATTCTATGACAAACACACCATTTCATACATAGGTGTCATTTTAGAACATAGGTGTTATTTCACACCATAGGCATCATTTCCCATCCCTATATGTCACATAAGTACCCTTTTGTTTTTTCCCAAGCAAACCCTAACAAAGGTGCTACTATTTATTACATAGGTGCCAAATCTCATACATAGGCGCCAATGTAAAACATAGGTGTTAATTTTTAATGAAGTCGCCTAAATTCACCCCCTCACAGGCACATAAATGCCAAAATACAACCCTCTCTAGTCACATAGGCACTAAAACTCATACTAACCTCACCCAACGACACATAGGCAATACGATTGGCGAATAAGTGCCATTTCTAGCTCATAGGAACCAATCTACTGTGCATAAATGCCACTTCATATCCCCTAGCACCTAAAATAACCTTAAAAACCCTAAAAAAAAAACCTCACAAAACGCACAAAATTACAAACAATAAAAATTCACAAGGTACCTACCCCAGGTTCCATCAGTTTTCGGTCATGCTGGTAAGTCCTCACTTGGTCTTCTCGATGAACAAAAATCCTCTCATAGGCCTTTTTTTTCTCTCAAGGGCTCTCGTTCTCTACTATGTGTGGTGAAAATGACTCGTCCTGTGGTCCCCGAACCCCTTTTATACCCTCCGCGATGCCCTAAAAACTTCCTAGAGCCTATTCTCCCACCCCGTTTGTCTGTTTTTTTCCTCCCGTTTCTTCCTACCCTCACCAAATGCCCCATTGTCTATCAAAAAATTATTAAAAAATTCAAAAAATTATTAAAAAAAAAATCCAAAAAAAATTATGAAAAAATCCAAAAAAAAAATTTTTATTAAAAAATACAAAAAATCAGAAAAAATCCAATTTTTTATTTATTAAAAAATCCAAAAAATAAAAAAAATTATAAAAAATCCAAAAAATCAAAAAATCAAAAATTATTAAAATCCAAAAAATTAAAAATTATTAAAAATCCAAAAAATCAAAAAATATTAAAAATCCAAAAATCAAAAAATTGTTAAAAATAAAAAAATTTATTAAAAAATCTAAAAAATCATAACAAAATCCAAACAATCAAAAACTTATAAAAATCAAATAAATGCACCATCCATAGTTTAAAAAAAATCTAGTATGTTTTCTTGCTGTATCTGCACTTGCATTTTTGCCGATGATATGAGGCCCCTTGCTTATTTGCATTTACATTTTGACTGATGATATGAGGCCACTTTTTTAGGTCCAATGGTATGAGGACCACCATAATATTAACTTTTCCAATGACATGAGGACAAGGGCATCTTAGCAATTTCAATTCACCACAGTCTTTATATCCTGGTGCACCTTGCTCTATGCCACATTACCTACATTGTTAATGATGATCACAATGGGTACTTTATAGATAGCACACCCCCGTCTAGCATAATCTTTTAAGTCCCATCTTATTCATCACTCAACTAACTATCCAATCTTCTTATCCCTCTATCCACTCAATACTTCATCAATCAAATCTAAGGCCCACAATTACCATTCTCACCCCTCGATGGGGCATCTTCCAATACAATCAATAAAATATTCTTTTCTCATCAACTCTCTTATCATCACAAAATTGATCCCTCTCATCTAAAACATCTCACACCATCTAATCCAACATCAAACCCTAATTATTAACTCGCACCCCTCGACTGAGGCATCCTATAATCATAAATCATCTAACCATAACCCCCTGATTGGGGCATCTTCTAAATCCAATAATCCTAAATCTTCACCCTTGTCATACATCATTGACTGGGGCATCCTTTATAACCAAATCTAATAAATCCTGTAATTCGTTAATATCCTACTCCTATTCCTCTAAATCCTCCAAACCTCTTGTCCCTCTGAACTACTATTCCTCTGAATCCTCTATTCCTTTATTCCAAATCCTTCCCATCTAGATCTTATTCTTTAAATTATCAAATCTTCTTATATCCTCTCTACTCCTAATCCTCTACATCCTTAAATATTTCAATCAAGAACTTCACTCATCCGCTACATTGGGCATTTTATCCTTTCGAGTAAAGTCACCTGACTCATTTCCTCTTTTTCTGATCCCTCAAGGGGGCATCACCCTCAATATCCATCCATGCCATTTCTCTTTCTTTGAATGATCATTACTACGCAATAACCATTCAAAGAGGGGAAAAATGTCGACATGACCATTTAGAAAATAACATACTCATTATACATTATTAATCCCCTCCCATCACTATCCATATAATAATTAATCATGAAATTAATTATTATTATCCCTAGAACTTAACATACCTCAATTATTCTCATTATTCACTCAATAATCCCATCTCATCCTTAGTCATATTAATACATCATTAATATTTCATTATCCTATTAACAAACATCTATTATCAATTTCTAAGAATTAAAAATTGCTACTTACTTACCCACCTACCCTACACCTACTCTACACCTAGCCTCTCTACCTAATAACTCCACTAATCACATCTAATTTCACCTAATCATAAACTCACCAATCCTCCAAATCTAGAGGATTCTATTTCTAGAAGCCTCTCCATTTTTTCGTCTTCCATTATTCAAAAATATTTCCTCCCTTCATGTAATTTTTAATTTAATGGAGGCTTCTTCTAATCTCTAGAAATTTTCAATTATAGATCTTTCTCTATTCTCACCAATTCTCCACCATTGATATACCATTTCCATGTCAAGATCTCATCCCTCCATTCCTCCCTCTAACTATATAGAGGAGTGCCACCCTCCATGGAAATAACATTATAAAATTACAAGTATATGCTTCCAAAATATCTCCTAAGAAAATTACAAATCATCAAGCAGTTACATCAAACAAAAATCCCCATTTAATAAGGGGAGGTGCTGTCCAATTTATCCCACAAATCTAAAGCATTGCAATAACTATCTTGAGCACATCCAAAACAACAAGGGAAGGGCATTGGAGATTTTAGGAAAGTGATCATGTATAACACTATTTCATCCCTTCTTATCCAGGCTCAATCTGAGGTAGATAATATGTGTGTTATATTAGGAATTGAGTTTGGTTTAGAAATCTTAGTCTTGTTTCTCTACAACTAACACCACTTTTTCTCTAAATTTTAAGTCCCATCCAAGGCCCATCGTCTTCATCACATCATCATTAAGTCTAACATCATATTTTAAGTCCCATCCTATTCATCTATCAACTAACTATCCAATATTCTTATCCCTCTATCCACTCAATACTTCATCAATTAAATCCAAGGCCCATAGTTACCATTCTCACTCCTCGGCTGGGAATCTTCTAATACAATTAATAAAATATTCTTTCTCATCAGCTCTCTTATCATCCTAAATTGATCCCTCTCATCCAAAACATATCACACCATATAACCCAACACCCTATTATCAACTCGCACCCCTCGACTGAGGCATCCTATAATCCTAAATCATCCAACCCTAACCCCCTGACTGGGGCATATTTATGAATCCAACAATTTTAAATCTTCACCCTTGTCATACATCATTTACTAGAGCATCCTTTATTCCCAAATCTAATAAATCCTAATTATTTAATCTTCTACTCCTATTCCTCTGAATCCTCCAAACCTCATATCCTCTACTCCAAATCTTCCCATCTTCTCATCCTCTAAATTATCAAATATTTTCAACACTTCACTCTTCTGCTACATTGGGTCTTTCATATTTTTTAATGGTCACCCCGAATCGTTTCCTCTTCACCCAACCCCTCGAGGGGGTATCACCCTCACTATCCATCCCATCATCTCTCTTTATTTGAATGATCATTGCTACACAATAACCATTCAAATAGGGAAAAAATGTAGACATGTAAAATATCAACATACTCATTTATCAAATAACATACTCATTATACATTATTAATCCTCTCCCATCACCAACCATATAATAATTAATCAAGAGATTAATTATTATTATCCCTAGTTAACATACCTTAATTATTCTCATTATTCACTCAATAATCTTATCTCATCATTAGTAATATTAATACATCATTAATATTTCATTATCCTATTAACTAACCTCTATTATTGATTTCTAATAATTAAAAATTCCTACTGACCTACCCTACACCTACTCTACACCTAGCCTCTCCATCTAATCACTCCACTAATCACATCTAATTTCACCTAATCCAAAACTAACCAATCCTAAAAATCTAGAGGATTCTATTACGAGAAGCCTCTCCATTTTCCCCTCTTCCATATTCAAAAATTCAAAAAAAATTCTTCTCTCCATTGAATTTTTAATTAATTCAATGGAGGCTTCTTCTAATCACTAGAATTTTCCAAATCTAGATTTTTCCCCACTTTCACCAATTCTCCACCATTGATATACCATTTACATGGAAAGATATAAACCCATCCATTCCTCCCTCCTCTAATTATAAATAAGCATGTCACCCTCCATGGAAATCATCTTAGAAAATTACAAGTATATGCTACCAAAATATCTCTAAGAAAGCTATTAATCATCAAGCATTCCATCAAACAAAAATCATCATTCAACAAGGGGAGGTGTTGTCCAATTTATCCCATAAATCCGAAGCATTGTAACAACCATCTTGAGCACATCCGAAGTAACAAGGGAAGAGCATTAGAGATTGTAGGTAAGTGTAGGTATAACACTCTTTCTCCATTCTTATCATGCTCAATTTGAGGTATATGATATGTGTGTTAGATTAAGAACTAGTTTGGTTTAGTTATTAGTTTGTATCTTTACAAATAACTCAACTTTTTTACTACAGTATCCTCTAACTCCACTACCCTATCCTCTCCATCTCTACCCTCAACACCACCACCACCCTCCTGAGGTGCCACCTCGATATTAGCCCACACCCACCTATCAAAAACCACCTAGTTTCCCTTGCCACTATACAACATAGACCACTATCACCCCTACATCATCACACCCCGTCACCACTCCTTGGGAATATAACATTACACCAAATCCATTCTCATCCACTATGTCCACTACCTCCCTTCCACATCTATCTCGACATCACCTCTCTAGTAAGGCATTGGTGCCTCTAGTGCATCTTGTAATAAACAAGTTGTCATCTGACATTACCAAATCAGACCAACTCCCACTCACCATCCCTTCGCCCTTGTACCCACCTATCCTATTATATAGCCACCAACTACCTCACTGTATTAGGCCATACTAGAAAACCTATATATGACCTCCAAATCACACCATCTACCTGTAGACTAAATAGGAGCTACCTTTAGTGATCATCATCCCTAACGAGCCCTGCCAACCCAATTTAGATCTCTATCTCATAAATCCTACTAGATAATCTAAAGCCACCCACCTCATCCATGGAAATACTCTCACCCAAGCCACTGCAATATGCTCATAAGCCCATCACTCTAATAAGAATGACACATCCACACAAAATATGTGTTTGGTCCTTCAGGACCATAACTCCCTATAAACCTGTGCTAATAAAGTAAAGGACCAAGCAAAAAATTTCCTAAAATCCAACATATCCCCTACCACGCTCGTCAACATCCATAAAAATTATCCTCTGGATGAATTTGGTAAGGCATAACTGCTAATACCCAACATCATCATAGTCACCAGAGCTCAACCATCCTCATCATCATGAGATGAGGATCCATACAAGAACCCTCTAACATAAAACACCTCTAAAACATCATCTCCATATAAACGTTGCATCAGAGTGTCCCATTCTACCTCATCAATAGTATAAATCTACTCATCCTATATTGGAAAGCGTAGAATTTGGTGAACATCCTCCAAAATTAAATTCATCTCCCCTATCATAACCAAAAATTACATATAATAGGGTCTAATCTCTTGAAGTTTTGAAAAAATCCAATAATAATCTAGTATCTCTATGGATCGATCAGTAATGACACATCCCACCTAACCCCACCACCTCTAAATGCCCCCAATATTCATCTGATAACTACTTGTGAACCTCATTAAGGATATTCGGGACCTTGTATTGTGTAGTCAATCAGTCTCTAGCCTGCATCCACGAAAATGAAAAACAAATATCAGATATAATACCCAATATAAATCACTTAATTCAATATGAAATTATCTAAACATATATAAGAATGCAACCAAATCACTGCTTATCCCACCCAATTGTTGGCGATCACTACCAATCACTGTTGATCTTATAAATCTCCAATGATCTCATATGAAATCACCAACGATCCTATAACTAAGATCCAAAAAATATTATAAAACAATAATGATAAAATTTAAATACATCACCCACCTCTGTATGAGTGGGTCTCTTTCCAACTCCATCCACCTCCATATCACTCAATCAAACTCAAAATCACACAAAAATATTCTATAAATCTTAATCTCACAAAAACACAATGCTTCAAATGAATCTCTTGTGCCCTTTATATATTCAATTATTTTCCCACCCACACAATCACTACTGATCCATCAAATCACCAGTGGTTTTTCTCGATCATCAGGAATCCCAATAATCATTGGTAATTTATTCCTTTGTATCAAAACTCAGCCTCACATGACCCTGTATCCTTATCTAATTACCATTCTGTCACAACTTGTCAATCAATGTAAAAAATTGTCCTTATCAAAATCCACCTCGGATCTTGCAAGCCTCATCCATGACAAGTCATATGTCTATAGGACATAAACCCCTTAGTTCCCCTATCATTTGACTTCATGGCTTAAGAAGCCCACCTTGTGAAAATTCCTTTTATCAAATCTGTGTGGATACATACCAAACCAAATTATTTCCCATAACTACTTCCCACGAGTTATACATCTATAGGTTGTGAACCCCTTGGTTCCTATAAACACCCAAAATTGCATGTGCTACATTGTCATAAAATGGTTATAAAAGTCCCTAATGATGATTCATATCCTTTCGGAAGATGTTCAGAGCTCCAAAACCCATTCACAGTATATATTTGTAGCCTAGACATCCCTACTTAGTACCTCACATGACTTTTTCCTATCTTCCTGCTACATTTTAGAGTAGTTTTGACCTTTAGTGTCAAAACTGCCACCCTGTGGGCAAAGGGAAATGGTACTGAAACCATGGCAGTGGTCCTATGTAAATTTTCCAGAGAGTTCACTCACATTTTGACATGGAATTCTCTCACTTAACTTCCATTTTTAGATTTGTTGCTTGTCCATTTTAGATGATTCCAAGGCCCAATTTCCTTGTGGAAATCTATTCTTGCAGCTTCTATTTGTGATTGATGGTTGTTAATAGTTTTAACTCCCTCTTCACTTTTTTTATGTCCTCCTTTGGCTGCCAAATGGCTTCAACCATTACCCAGCTAAATTCCTATAAATACCATGCTTGTGTGCAAGTAAAACCTAGAGAAATTTTGAGTATTCTTGTTATTGCAAAGTTGTTGCCTTTCTTGCTGGAAATTGCCAAAGCCAATCTCAGTTCAATTGTGCTTGCACTCTTCCACTTGCATTGCTTCCCATGTCTGCCAATTCAAGTTATTGTTTCTCCTGCACTTTTCTTCTTCTGTTGTTGCTGCATTCCCACCCGTTGGACTCACGTGGACACAAAAATTGAAAGGATAAACTGAGGGGATGAATATTCACTATAACCAGATTTTCCATTGTTCTTGCATATCCAGGTTGGAGGTGTTGTTTGTTTGCTTCATTTATTTAAATTTTTGTTTTTTATCATATTCATTCAAACCAATTCATATCAAATAGAGTAGAAAATAATTCTCTTTCATTTGTAAATTGTTAGTTAATTTCCAAGAGGGTTTATATCTTTCATAGAAAGCTCCCGGTGACAAATCTTCTTCTTTTTATCCCTATGGATTTGAAGGAGAAAGTATCTATAAGGTTGTTTATCATATCATAGATTATTTGGAAAATTTCTTGTTTTATGTTAGCATTATTTAGAATACACTCAGCACAGGTGAATAACCACACTGGGTTATTGAGTTATTTTTCTTGTTTAGTTTTAGTGTAGAAGTATATTTTATTATTTAGAATAAAAGCAAGTTTGTTGTTTAGTGATTGTAATATTTCAGTTTTTTTTGTGATTTTCTTAGATTAGTTTCCTTTAGTATTAGCTTAGATTGTTAATTTCATTTAGTTTACATTGACACTTCAAACTAGTTTAATTTAGCACTTTGGAATCCAATTAGGAAAACATGCCATAGGGAATTTACGCTACCTGTTCATAGCCTCTAAATCTCCCCTTTTTTGATTCTACTACTGGGAAATCACACTACCAGATCTTAGTCACTGATTCTCCCATAGCCATCCATCCACACATTCCACACCAGTTGTCTCGGCACGACCTCAGGAGGTCAGAGTGCGAGTTGAAGGTTGCATGTCAATTTTCATCTGTACAAATTGGTGAACCCAATGTGAAGGATTAATTCCTTCTTGTTTCCTTTTATTTCATTGTTATTACCTCATCTTTCCATTTCTTCCCCTATTTTGATAGGTATTTTATACATTTTTAAAATATGTCTGGAAGAGATTTTGGTGGGCCATTTGGCTCTGATAGATATTACACCAATGTTCAACCACAAGCATCCCCTTCTCTTTCAAAGGTGGGCTGACAATTACACAAGCAATGTCCAAACCTCCCCTAGTTACACTTCAAACCCCATTAGCTATGTAAGGATGGAGGAGGTTGATCAACTGTTAAACATGACAATACAGTCAACCCAATGAAAACCACGTTGTTATCACAAATGTAACAGGTTCTTACCATAGAGTCTTGTCAAGACCTCACATTTCCATGTAATCAATAGAAGATGATATGTTTTCATGAATAGATAATCCTCTTCATCAGATAGATGAGTCTTTGGATAGAATGAAGGCTATTATCTCTTACAATTTCAAATGCCTATCCTAAGATTCTTACTTCTAAGGAAGACAAGAATTATAACAATCTGAACAATTCATGACAAGGTATCATGAGCCTACTCGATCGAAACCCTACGCCAGAGGCACCCAAACAAGTGACTCAATACACTCCCAATGATCTCATTTCTACTTTAGTAAGGAGGATTAGAGAACTAGAAAGTGCCTAGACTTCACAACCAACACATGCAGTAGGGAATAACATGAAGTATCCAGATTGATACCAAAGGATACATCCCTTCCAATGAGAAACCAACACAATATCATGTACAACAAGGTTATCTATTCATTCAAATCTAGGTGATCTTCTCATAGGATTAGACACACTAGGGATGGGTCCTCATCCTTCTCAAGCTTATCCTACACAAGGGATGACCGGAAGTGTGTTCTCAAATGTCGCCACAATAGGCAATGTGACGTTCCCTAGTTTTATGCCCACTAGTCCATATCCTGGTACTATCCCACCTTACTTGCATATGTATTCGAACGTCCCCCCAGATGGACCCATATGCCATTCCCTGCTCCTTATGCTCCATACATTCCAGTCAATGCTTATAATGCAAGCTTATCCAACTCCTCCTCCTCCACCTCCTCATCAAGGATATTCAATGGTGGAATCTTATGCAATGGGTACCTACACTGAGTACTTAAAGGAGCCTCTTGACTTCACCATACATGGTGTCATGCTTCCACGCCCATTTGCCTGATCTTCCAAAATTTAAGGGAGAAAGAGACCCGAATGCTCATATCAAGGCCTATGCTACTACTATTAGGGAATTACTTCCTTGGGATGTTTTGGTGGCTAAGATCTTTCCAAAGACTCTCAAGGAATCACATTGGATTGGTATTACCATATTCTAGAAGCTTCTATACATTCCTTTAAACAACTTGTTTTTGAGTTCATCAAAGCATTTGACATGAACAAGTTGTTACGTATAGGGATTAGGGAGTTCCTACATATTAGACAGGAGAAAAATGAATCTACCACCATTTCATCCAGAGATGGTGCCAAGTTCTTTATTCCTCTGCAAGTGCACCCAACATGGACCAGATGGAACTTTGTGATCTTTTCCTTCACTCACTCAATCGAGAGACTAGGGAAGAAGTCTAGAAGTTTCCTTTCCATAGTTACGAGGAAGTATTGGAAGGTGCACTTCAGATTGACCAAGCCACTATAGATAGTGGGCATAAGATCTATGGTCCCAATGGGAAATTGGTATCTACAAATCAAAATAATGTAAATTATCAAAATAATAGGGCCAACAACCAAGGACCTAAGGGTGTAAATCACAATCATGGGGCTACCATGAATAGTGCTACTGATCAAGCAAAGAATGGTGGTGTTTACAAACAATGGTAACACTAACAATAACAACAACATGGGAAATCAAAGAGCCCCTAACAATGTCTCCTTGGTCAAAACAAGTTGACGTAAACCATCCCTGTTAAAATAAAAATCAAACCCAAGGTCCAAACCAATATCAAAACTCTGGCCAAGGGGCAACAAATCATGGTTATAAAAATCAATTTCAAAACTATAACCGAGGTTATAATCAACAACAACAAGATGCTTATCAAAGGCCAAGAGATTATGACCCTAACCTATATTATGGTTTCCATAAGGTTCAAGGTCATGATGATAGGACTTTCCATGATTGCAACAAGTTTCTATAAAGACTTCCCAAAAACCAAAGGCAACTCTTTGTAGACATATTCCTAGAAAATCCTAAAACAAACCCGCAGCCTAGTCATACCAGACTTGTCACACCTCAAAATGTGAACCCTAAACATCCTAGGGATGCCCAAATGAATCCTCAAAATATAAACAAGGGCATTCCTATAGGGAAAAATGACCATGAAGCCTCAACTTCTGACAACTCTCGGGTTACTCCTAACCTTGGTTCAAATGATAATACAAAAATCTTGGGATTAGTTGAGCTAGAGGTCGAGCCAAAAATTAATGTGACAACAACTCAGAAGAAGGATTACATTTCACAAACCCTACCTACTCTTTCCTTCCCATAAGATGACGTTCCTATAATCTCAAAACCAGTAGGAGCCTATGATTTGATATCAAGATTTGAACAAGACCTTTTCTCACATCTCGTTCCTAGATTTGCTGAAGAATTCACCTGTGCATCATTATGCATTGCTCGATGCACTAGGTATTGGTCATCTAATCCACATTACACCTCCTCCTAGTGCTCAAATAATTCATATTGACTTTGACATACATCCTCCGGGACAAAGTGATAGGGATACTGGGTTTTTTTTCAATATAGACAAGATGCCATCTGATGTTGAAATTTCCCAAAGAGGTGATCCTACCTTATATTTACAGGTTTGGGTTTACAACAATTACATTAAGAGAGCCATGATTGATGATGAAGCTAATGTAAACATAGTTCCCTTCTCTTTCTTATAGAAGTTAGGGTATGGAGAGACTAATTTCTCCTCTACAAGAAACACGTTACGAGGGTATGACAGTCTCAAAGCAACCTCGATTGGAACCATAGTTCTTCGGGTCACACTTGGTCCAAAAACCATTTTGATGGAATTTTACATCATCAATAGGGAAATAAGTTATAACATGATCCTTGGGAGACCTTGGATTCATCAAATGAAGGTTGTCCCTTCTACCCTATTCCAGGAAATTAGATTCCTCCATTTGGGAAAAATCTTCATCGCTCAAGGGGATCCTAAGCCCTTTGATATACACTTAGAAAACCTTCAAGAAGAAGAAAGGGGTCCATACAGAGTATGAAATTCCTATGAATAAATTGAAAAAACCACCTTCATCAAAAGAGTTAGTCCTAATCACCCCAGGAATTCCGAAGGTTGAAGTCGTTGACCCATAAAACATTTGAGGTGGCAAAGATAGATAAGGGTAAATCAATATCTATGGAAACAATGTCCACTAAGACCACATCAGAAATCATGAAACTGTTAGAGAGTGACGATAATTTTCCTCCCATTTGAACCACAAGGGATGGGTAGTCTTCTCAGTTTAGCATCTCTTCCCTCTGATGACCTAGGTCTAGGTATAAACATGATAGAATTAGCAAACAAAGAAGATAAGTTTGAGATTGAAATGATACCCATTAAAACCATATCTAAGGGTTGTTCTATTCTAAACCATGATTTCAACCCATGTGCATCTGAAACTAAGCTTATCATATCCATGGGGTAAGGCCTCATAATTCAGCAAGGTTCACAAATAAACACAATGATCTACATAGGAAACAAGGCCGAGAAACATAGTCATGCTCACCTACACACCATGTCTCAAGAATGTGACAAAGAGGTTCATGAATGCCTCTCTCAGAAAAATGAGTTTAATGATAGGACATGTACACTTCTGGGAAAGGTTTGTAAGTTTAAAACCATAGTGGTAGGCCTTTGTCAAGAGAATGGAAATTTTGAGGATCATGGTTCTCCGTTATGTACTTTTAGGGGTGAAGAATTTGATATTCGTCAAATTTCTTCACCTTAGCCATTATGACATGTAGTTGCATCTCCATTTCCATATGTACATTACTTGCATCCGCATTACATTTTCATCTGCCAGTAAATTTTGTAAAATTTGTAATTAAGGGACTTATTCTTATAGAAATTCCTAAAAAATTATGAAAATATTGGCAAAACATTCAAATCATATCTCCTCAAATTTTTGTAATATCATCAATTGTTTCTAAATCATTTCATCAATTCAAATAGGATAAGACAAAGCTTTGACAATAACCATACCATGGCCTGCATACTTGGTTCTACTCATAGTTTCTTCTAGATTAAGTGTCTTTGCCTATAGTCTGTTCTAGAAGCTTCACGGTGTCACATCTATCCCATATACACCTCTTTGGAAATAAGAACATTATAAATATTTTACCTAGATATATGTGTCAAATGTAAATCAATACAAAAATTTTATTTACACACTTCTTTTTCCCACCAACCTTCGGTGTTAAGCCCACATCTCTTACTAGTGGTGTGAGGTTGGGAAAGGAGATAAGTTATCTTACTTGCCTATGCCTTGTCCTTGGTGATGAGCCCATGTTTCCTAATGGTAGCATGGGGCAAGGTGTAGGGGGTATGTATAACAAAATTAGAAAGTTAAAAGTAATCCATTCAATAAAGGATGCTGTAAAATCATAAAACCAAAGGAAAGTGAGTTAGATGTTAAAATTCCAAGAGATTTTAAAACCTTAAACCATATTTTTTCAACCAAGTTTCCATCTATGGATCTAAGTCTAGATAAACTAGAAAGCAATTCACATTTTAAGCTATATAGAAAACTTGAGTAAAATGAGGTTGTAGGTTCTCAATTTGGTTTTGTCAAATCCTTGTATTTCTCTCAACATTACCATTCAACAAATTTGTATAACTTGTGTCCCTTCTAGCTCTCGGTGTTGAGCCCTCACATTTTACTAGTTGCTTGGGGTTAGGAGTGGGGCAAGTTCATTCTATTATCATATCACGTTTTCATCATGTTTTTCCAAAACAATATGAAGTATCTAAAATTTATTAAAGAAAATAAAGTTCAACATTACATTATACTTACATCATCATATATCAGCATTACAAAAAAATGACAAAAAGGAAATCATTCTGTTAGCATTCATCATCCAAAACCAAAAATTATAAACAGGTAGAGTACACATGTGAATCAAACCATAAATGGAAGTCAACTCTATGAGACGAATAACCAACCAAAAATATGTATCTGTATATATATCACAGAATAAGTTTGAGTATAATGCCATCATGCACTAGGCATGGTCAAAACACTCATAATGAGCCCGAAAATACAAAAAAAATCATATAAGTTCCTCACAAAATGGAAACAAAGTAATAATGGTTCAATAGCCTATCAATCTCTATGGGACCCATGAGAAGGTGCATGCCTAACTATAAGGATCCTACTATGGATCTGACGATGTGAGTACACTGAGTGATGTGAGTGCCCATGAGAATGACCACTAGCCACGGTCTCTATGCGGCTTTTCCTTATCGCTGCTCTCTCCCTCTCAACCACCTCATAGCCTGCAACTATGGTCTTTAGGTCCATAACCATCTCTGATGCCTTTCGGAGAGGTGTAAAAACATCAGTGAGTCGGACAACCTGTAAAGGTTGTCCCACATCCTCCAATAACTATGCTCTCTTCTTCCCTATGGGAAGTAGTAAAGTGTCCACATAGACTCAATGAATAAGGTCTTTCCACTCCTCAGTGTTCACTGTGAGACATAAATAATGGTGAGTTAGAAAATAAAAAATAAAAAAGAGAAGAAATAATAGACATATGAGTAACATTTGTATCTAATAGAGCCACGGAAAGAATTTCCACGTACTCAGATATCCATGCATCTATGTGGGTTCGACTGGTATTTCTTTCATGGGCACTGGGCATACCTCCTCTCCTTCAGAAGCTATGCACTAACCCATGATGGATCCCTTAGCCCCTCCCTCATCTCGAAGAAGTGGGTCCTTTGAGACTAAGGTCTCCATCTCCACATCCTCCTCCTCTTGCTCCGCTATCGAGACATCCTGGGTGCATGCCCCTCAGGGTCACTCTCCTCCTCCTACTCCTCCATGTGAGTTATCCCACTAAACTCACCACCTAACTCCTCTTCATCCAAATCACCACCAGTCTCCTCCTCTTTAGTCTCCTCATCACCTGAATCCTCTCCAGTTTCATCTCCCGTCTCCTCCTCAGAATCAAAGTCTATGTCTATTAGTTCTTCCTCACCATTGTGAGTAGGTGTGGCATTGATCTAGAGTAAAGGTACATGAATGGCACTAGCTTCCCATTAGGAAAAAATAACTCACCTAACTACAATGGGCACTCCTAGAGTCACCACTGTCCAACCTAGATCTCCACCAGGGCCCTTTCAGGCCTCCTTGATACTCTTATACAAGGGTGCCATGGGGGGAAACATATCAATGTAAGGAAGACTAAACTACTGAGGAACTTAGTAAAATGATGAATCTCAACCTTCCCCATCCTGTCAACTAACTAACTAGTAGTGGCACAAGCTACCACTATACTCTCGTCATGTCCCCAAAATCCTGTCATGTCATGGTGCAGAGTGGAAACTAAGTCATTGCTAGCCAATGAAGCCAGTGGGTGATGTGGCCCTCTAAGGAATGACATCCTAGACCATTTAGTGGCCTTGACAGCCCATGGATCTTGTACTAGAACTCCCCTCTAGTAGGGGGTAATGCACTCATACAACCAACTCATCACGATTGTGGGATGGCTGAGAGATTGACCCTATAAATGAACCACTCAGTATAAGTCATGATAGGTGGTCTCAAGGATCTCGGGCCCCCAAGCATAAATGTGGCCATGTGTCTTTAAATGTGTGATGATAGGATCCTAGTAGTATAGTAGTGTATCAACCCACTTTACCCCCTATCAATCGTAAAGCCAAAATACCCATGATAGACTTACAGATAGTGGGGATATGAGTGGTGGGAATAGATCAGACCTTCATACCATTCTTTGAACTAACTGAAACCATGACATCACCCATATAATTATCCCAAATGTCCTAATGGCTCTAGATCCTTCTATCTCAAGAGTCAGCCTCCTCCCAAGTATTGGAACTCCAAGTATTTGGTACACATCCTCTAATGTAATCATCCACTCACCCCTGCAACCTAGAAACCAGAAGGTATTCCAGTCGATGTCATAATATGAAAAAAATTCATAAAGAATATGATTATTAGGAGTAACATGGAGAACCCAAGAAATCCTCCATATGCTTGCTATTTGCAGTCTATCGATCTTAGCCTGAGTTATCTGATCAAGGATCTCAAGGAGCTAATCATACTCATGCTCATGACTCTATCAGATGTACTCCTATTTCTTTTACATTGACCAAAATAGAAAAAGAGAAAGTCAGTGACATTTTTAGTAGGAAATCTCATGAAAAACATTAAAGATCCAAAAAAAAATAGATTTAGCACAAAGCTTTTGCATTCTGTTCACAATCGCTGCCCTGTGTAGGATGGTGATTTTGTGAGTGCCACCTTAAGAGGGTGGTAGTCCTGTAACCACTTCCATGCACAGGGTGATGGTCTTAAACTGATTCACTGTACAACTATGTGGACCTAAAAAGCTCCTAAAAACACTAAAATTGACCATTTTCATAAAATAAATGACTACCTTATAGGTGCACCCCTAGAGACTAGTTTTAAACAAGAAATTTCAAAAATATCTCCTCCTAGGAAAAGATTTTGAAATTTTTATATTTTAGGTTTCAAAATAAACAAATGAGAAAAACCTACCTTAGATTGCGTGGCTCTATCTCTTGCTTGTGGAGGCATGATCACAGTCTCGCAATGATCATTTTGTCTGTACTCTAGTAAAAAACAATCACTATAGGTCCAGAGCTCAAAAATCACTAATCAAATATGTGTAAATGAATTGAAAAATTATCATGTTATGTGTGTGTGTGTGTGTGTGTGTGTGTGTGTGTGTGTGTGTGTGTGTGTGTGTGTGTGTGTGTGTGTGTGTGTGTGTGTGTGTGTGTGTGTGTGCCATTTGAGCGTATGTGTTTGCAAGGCTTGATCGTTGGTGTAAATATAATTTTATATTACCACAAAAATGGTAAGTCCTCTTGTCATTTTAATTTAGCATTTATTTTTTGATAATTTGTCTATCTGCACTTAAGTCTTCTTTTTCATTTTGCAAGTAGCGAGATCTTGGATGAAAAAATTTCGACACACGAACGTGTCAGGTATAGCTTCTAACTCCCCATTCCAGGAACATGATACTCGGACTCTACATTTTATGCCTCTTCATGGCTAAGATGTTTCTCTGAGGGGGCAACATGTATGCACCCAAAATTACATGTGCTACATTATCAGAAAACGGTTATAAAAGTCCCCAATGATGATTCATATCCTTTCGGAAGATGTTTGAGTTCCAAAACCCATTCATAGTATATATTTGTAGCTTAGACATCCCTACTTAGCCCTCACATACGTTTTCCTAGGTTCCTGCTACATTTCAGAGTAGTTTTGGCCTTTAGTGTAAAAACTACCACCTAGGTAGGGAGATGGTTCTAAAACCTCCGCCCTGCATAGGGCGGCAGTCCTATGTGAATTTTTTAGAGAGTTTACTCGTGTTTAACACATAATTCTCTCACTTAAATTCTATTTTTAGACGCATTACTTATCTTTTTTAGATGATTCCAAGGCTCAATTGCCTTGTGGCAATCTATTCTTGCACTTTTATTTGTGGTTGATGGTTGTTAATAGTTTGAACTCCCTCTTCACTTTTTTATGTCCTCTTTTGGATGTCAAATGGATTCAAACATTTCCCAGCTAAATTCCTATAAATACCATGCTTGTGTGCAAGAAAAAACTGGAGACTTTTTAGTATTCTTGTTATTGCAAAGCTACTGCCTTTCTTGCTAGAAATTGCCAAAGACAATCTCAGTTCAATTGTGCTTGCATTCTTCAACCTGCATTACTTCCCAGTCTGCCAATCCAAGCTACTTCTACTACTGCACTTTTATTCTTCTACTGTTTCTTCATTCGTACCCATCTAACTCACGTGGACACAAAAATTGAAAGGATAAACTGAGGGGATGAATATTCACATAACCAGATTTACCATTGTTCTTGCATATCGAGGTTGGAGTTGTTGTTTTTCTGCTTCATTGATTTTAATTATAAATTATGAATTTATTAATCTAAATCCATATCAAATACAATAGAGAAATTGTTTCATAGTTTCAATTATCAAGAAATTACATAGATCATATCACATTAGAAAGTTTTCTCTTCAATATTGTCGGGGAAGTTGTAGGAAATAATAGCTTCATTGAAGATATGATTTATTCTCTACCTTTGAGGAAGGATTGAGGGTTTGTTAGAAATATTCAATTGATTAATTAGTTTAGATTCAATTCACAAATGGACAAGAAATAGCCACATCCGACTGCTTTGTTTGTTTAGGATTTATTTATTTAGAATAAAAGTAAATTGTTGTTTAGTGATTGTAATATTTCATTTTTTTGTGTGATTTTTTTAGATTATTTTCCTTCAGTATTAGCTTAGATTTTTAATTTCATTTAGTTTACATTGACACTTGAAACTACTTTAGCATTTAGAATCAACTAGGAAAACATTCTAGAGGGAATTTACGCTACCCGTTCATAGCCTCTAAATATCCCCTTTTATTGATTTTGCTACTGGGAAATCAGACTACCAGATCTTGGTCACTGATTCTTCCATAGCCATCCATCCAAAAATTCCACACTAGCTATCTTGGCATGACCTCAGGAGTTCAGGTGTGAGAGAAGGTTGCGTGTCGATTTTATTTCATATAGTTCCCCTATCACTTGATTCCACGGTAGAGTAAGTCCACCTTTTTGGAAATCTTATTTTCATGCCTACTATTGGGGAAACTTAAATCGAAATGAAAACATCATATAAATTTATCTCATTCAGAAACTCTTTGAAATTGGTGACTATTGCATTTCATCACGATCACCTCCAGTTTGAGGGGGGACCACATATCTAAGCACAAATCAAATAATCTCACTCATTTTAGTCTAGAATTTTTTTGTCACAAACCACTTAATAAAAGGGGGAAAATTTAGACAATGGGTTTTCGTCACCTTATATGATCCGCCTACATCCTGCACACACACATTAAATCAATAAAACTATTATAACCTAAGTCACTACCCTCATCCCGTAAAATAATATTTTTACCCCTCGTAAACATACTTTAACCTCCCTAAAACCTCCTTAACCATCTACCACCCATCTAAACCCATTTTTATCCCTGTACCAAACCTATTAACACCCTTAACCACTTAAATTCATATCCCCACCCATGAAATACTAACTTGGAGGTGGTTATAAATAATTTCAAGATACTTTCCCTGAAATTTCATCAACCATCCTAATAGATCGCCAATGATTATAAATAAGAACATAGAGCTCCTGTTTTGGGGATCCATAATGACTATAACAAAGATATGTTACGCCAAGAAGCTAGAAGACTGTACTACATGCATCCAAACATCCTTAAGGCCTTTGTCACATCACCAAACACTCAACAAAGATCTTGTAAGCATTTACAACATTATCAATCAATTTTCATATCCACGGTAATCATATCTTCATCCATTCTCATTTATACTTTATTTACGCATCAGATACGAAGCTAAATCAATCATTCCAGTTTATTTTTTCTGTCAGTTTGGCACTCTATTAAAATATCATCTTTTCACAGTAATTTCCAGCGATCTCTATAATTGCCAACGATCTCTGTGATCTCCAATGATTTCTATGATTTTCTGTGATCCTCTCGATCACCTACGATTTCTATAGATCATTAGCGATCCTTGTCAATTTAATAAATTTTATCAATTATTACATCTTTATCATATTTTATAAATCTATCTTGGCATAATCTCTTAGTTTCCAATATGTGCTCCACGTAGATGACTATTCCATGTCCCTCTCACCCAACTACTAACATATAGAATCTTCCGATCACCCCGCAGTCGTTCGTGTGGGAACAATTCGATATCCTCCATGAACTCACCTTGTGCACTATCACATTTACACCAAACATTGAAGACATTAAAGATCAGGTCGAAATCATCTAAGAAGATGTAGAAGCAACTAAATATTTCTGGTACAACTACTTCGAGAACTTCGAGCTTCCTACCGCCCTCACCTAGGCTACTTACTAAGTTAAAAAGGGTCTCACTATCCCCCTTTAATTCTAGATTTTGTTTTATCATATATCTCATTATCATTATAAAAATAACTTAATTTTATCAAAAGATTTGACATCCTTCAAGGAAGTCCTTTTGGATTCTTGGGATCAACATTTACTAAGCAACTTGTTATCATATTTATCTAATATATTTTTTCTAGCAGTCTCTGCATACAGGTCTTCTCACTTTGCGAAATGAGGAACCTTTATCATATTGTTCATATACCATCATCCTGTAATTTTGACTTTCGGTGCATGTATTAGTAAACCCTTATTGTTTGAGTTTTTGGTATTTTATACATTAATAGTATTTGACTAAAAAATACCTTAAACAATGCCATTGATTAGTAATTCATTGTTATATATTATAGTTAATGTATATTTTCTTTGATATATTGCATTTTATTATTATATAACACCCATCAGATTTATCCATACCTTGATTACTCTTATTCAGAATCCTAGTAGGATACCTATATTTATCGTAGGTATAGGCCTTGGAAACATATAACTATCTTAAGGTTAGGGTCAATATTCTCTAGAATTATGACACTTGTGCTCCTTGAGCACCTTTGTATCTACAATGTGTGTATAACATTAGATTTTATCCCTACATTTAAGAACCAAACTGAGAAACTATCATTTTCCATCATACACATAAATTCATCTAACCTTTCTTAAGTAATGGATTCATGATAAAATTTATTTCCAAGGAGGAATGTGTAGGCAATGGATCAAAGGACACAATATTTTTTGTAAGCATGACCCCAATTAGCATGCCACCAAAAAAATTACTTTCATCATGCCATCGAGGAAGATATTGAGAAGGGTCTATAACTATGGTGAATGGTCAAAGTATACATCATCTCAAATTCTTAGACAGATGTTAGTTAAAATCATTGTGGAAGGAAGAGTGGAAGTGTTTAGTGTTGTGTGTGAAACATGCCCCCTAGTTTATTCATAGAAATTGGGGACCTTATTTAGATTTGCAACAGTTTATTTGGTAGATAAATAAATGGTAATCCAAAGAAAAAAAATGAGAGAGGATAAAACAAAAATAAAAAATTCAAAATTGATTATCCATGGATTACACACTCCCCTTAGGTTATTTTCACATTTTACATGATGTTTTTTTAATCATCCTCTTAAAGAATACCAAGAAGCTAGATTTAAAAACTTATGAAAATGATACCCATATCTGGTATTACATTGGGTTACAAAAAAATTCAATACGCCATAAAACATTGGTTTATGGTGGGCTTAAAAAAACAATTTGTAAAATACTTGTCAACACTCAGGCCCACTATGTTTTATTTTAAAATTTTTAAGTCTTGTTTAAATTTTTCTATTCTTTGTTTAAAATCTTTCAGCATCATCTTAGTTAAATATTTTTTAGGATTTATTTTTCACTTGTAGGCATCTACTATGCTGTTTCCTTTGTTGAAATGTCTATTTACCGATTCAAAATGTGTTCGTGCATTACTCTACCGAGGCCACGTGAGTTAAATTTTGACATGAAATCAAATACATTGAATCTCAACTGTGAAATTTTTTAGAAGTTATTCTTTTGGTAAGAAATCCTTCCTTTTTTCTGTGATTTCAGTAGTCTTCCACCAAATTAATGGTAACTAACCTAAATGACCCATGGTTTGTCAAATTATGTAGGCTGTGCACCAAAATGATATCAAAATATAAATCATTTTCTCATGTTTTCATTTGGATGGTGCATTTTAGGTAGACTACAAGGCATTATTTTAGAAGTCAAATCCATTTGTCAAAATCCGGGTGTAGTTTCAGAGATTAAGAAGTCAAATATTTTCCTACTCACCTATGGTCAACTAAAGTTTATAAATTAGTGTTCAAATTCATTGAAAAATATTCCATTATTGATGATTGTTAGCATGTTTTTTTTCTAGATTTTTCAAATATTAATACGTATGGGTTTTAGTTCCCGTATTATTCTCAAAGAGAAACCACAGATATTTGAATCACAGGATTTGTTGTGTTGAGTTAAGGGGTAATTTCTTATTTGTTTGATTTGAAATCATCATGGTGAAGGATAATTGTCTGTATCGTGTGGCCTATGTCGCTGGAATCGGAGGTGCACTTGGCAGTGTCGTTGGTAATAAACTATCTGTCTCATTTCAGATTTTATTTTCAATGGGTGGAATTTATATTTTATTTGTTGGGTTCCAATTGTAAAACCAAAACTTTCTTATAAAAACCCGTTCTTTAAATTATTTCCATTATTTCTCCACAACTATTAACAATATGCAATGTTTTTTCATACTTTTAAATTATATTTCGATGGATGTGCTCTTTCCATTTATGAGATGATAGTGTATGGGGCAATTTGAAAAATAGTAGTAAGGGAGCATGAACACATGTATTTAGGTGGCGGTGGATATTATAATATTATAAATATCATTTCACATGACTCTAAAGTGAAAAAGATAAATAAAAGAGGAAATGATTTCTTATATGTTGAGTGGGCCTTTACCACCAATACTATTTTTTGTTTTAACACCAAAATTTCTATTAAAAGGCTCTAGCTAACCATTAGCCTCCCTATCATGTACAAAAAGAACAATGTATCTTGTGGAGAAATTAATATAAGAAATATATCATATTGATTTATTTCATTTTAAAATGTTTTAATTAATTCATTGACATACTTAAGTTGGCATAAGCTACTTCATATGTGTATTTCTAATTATATATACTTTGAAACTATTCAATTGGTTATTTTAGGGTAGTTAAACTCTACACTCTCTATCTTTGTTGGTTGGATGTTGTAGTTATACTATATTGTTTGCTCTTCCCCATCACAAAAACTTACAACAATTGAAAATAACATATATTTCAACACTAATTACTTCTCAACTAAGATAACATACATTTCACCACATATTACAACTCTAACAAAATCAACATTGTTATATTAACTATGTTAGGGCAGTTAAACCGTGCACTCTTTATGTTTTTCAGTTGGATATTATAGTTGCACTATATTGTTTGCTCCTCTCTATCAATAACTATAAATAATCAATAACTTCGTAGCTTATTTTGTAAGTTTCTTATTAATTGATGAAAAATGGTGTTAAGAAGCTTCAGCCATGATCATCCTTAGGAGCCATTAAGACTATTTCGACAAATGTAATCAAAAAATATTTAACCAGATCAACTCACCTTTTTCAACTTACTCGCATGCAACTAAGAGATTTACATTAGGGTATGGACATCCATTAAGGCAAAAGAGGAAGTGTTGTTTTTTGAATGTTATAGTCATACTAAATTGTTCACTCCTCCCTGTTTAAAAACTTAAAATAATTGAAGATAACATACATTTGACCAAAAATTACAATTCAAACAAATTTGAAATTGTTATCCTATCCGACATAATTTGCAACTCATATGAAATTGCTAGTATAAAAACACTTTCAAGGGTTGTTTATGATTCATAGTGCACATGGGACACACATTGAGAATTTAGAAATATCGGGCCATTGTGAATATTGAAAACTAAAAGTGGAGGAAAAAATGTGAAAGGAAATGAAGAATTATGATTGATAACCCCTCTCAACGAAGGCATCCCCCCTATGGTAAAGGGCTTGCTGTTGTGCACGCAATTATCCTAAATTTGACAGTTATTTTGATATTTTTTTGCATGTGTTTGAATTTGATGGGTATTTAAACGTTTTCCCTATTTTTAGTCGTTTTCACTAATTTCATAGTTGCATGTCTTCCATCAAGTTGAATGATTCAAGTTACATGCATTCAAATGACGGGGATGCCAATTTGCACGAGGTCATCAAAGAGAAGCTTTTGGAATTTACAAGAAGCTATATTGAAAATGTTTTAGTGGTGAGCTTAGTGGCGTTTTTGTTATGTTATTTGATTTGGGTATTTAATATCATGTAAAGTTTAGGGCTTTGTGGAAAATTAGCATTTTTTTCTTGTTTATATCAAGTAATGGAGTGAAGTGAAGTTATTAGGGCTTGATGGAAAATTATCAATATTTTTGTTATGGATTATAGTGCAGGTTTTAGGGCATTAGGGCTATCCAGTCCATAAAACCATTCCTCATATTTTGAGTAGAGAATTCATACAAAGAGGTGGCAGTTGGAGAGACTTGACTAATTCTTTTGTATTATAGAAACAAAAAAATAAAAAATGAGTGGGGGTTTTCTAAAAGGGCTTTGGAGGAACTTGAATTTTGGAAGGTTTATTGATAACTAGTCTACATACTACTATAGATATCTCATTGTAGTTGAGAAAAAACCTCACTTTATAATTCAAGGCATTAAGATTCGTGCCTATGTTAGGGACAATGACATTGTGGAGGCCGCTTGATTTTCCGTTCACTCTAACAAGTCCTTCAGATTCTATTTTTCCCACTTCTGTTCCTACATGGTGGAGACAAATGGCTGACTGAATGGAATAGGGTTCTTGGCGGTGGTGATTTCTTCTCAATACTAGTGGTGTCGATTTCTTCTTAGGAATTTTGTAGTGGTGAGAACAGGGCTAACAAATCATTACAACAATGGACAGTGAATATGAATTATCTTTCCTTGGTTGCCTTCGGGGTGGGTTTATGTCTGAGATTGTTGTAAAGTAAGGAGAAGTTTTGATTAGGTAAATGTGGGCTGGTATGTATCAATATCCATCGCTAGGTTTTTGAGTTTCTTGAATGTACTCTATCATTTTGAATCTAGGCGACCATCTTTACTTGTGCCTTCATTACCAGTACACCACAAACACTAGGAAACCGAGCTTATTGGGGTAAGATCCTAGAATATAGGTTCAATTGGGGAAGTTCTGTATTTTTTTGTACATCTAATGTTGAGTTATTATAATATTTTTTAATTTGTGGAAGTATTTAATGATAAAATATCTCATATCAGGATGTAAAATTATTCTCTCTAAATGTTTCTTCTATCTTGCAGCATGAATATTACATATTTATACTACATGATACAAATGGGAATAAGTTTATCTGTAACGTGATTATGATTTATCTTTATGCATAATGCTTGTAACTATTGGGATTTAAAATGGAAGGGAACATGTCCTTCTGAAATATGTCATTTACCATACTTCAATTCCCTAAATAAGCAATCTGCTACTTACCTATTTTCAATTTGTAATGTTTCTCTCTTACTTTTTTTTTACATATGAAGATGCCAGAGTACAACGTTGTTCACTCTAACAAGTCTGTTTAGCTTTATTGGACAATTACAAATAAATGAAAAGAATAATATGCTTATTGGGTTTGTGTTCTGTTTTGAGAATTTTACAGGTTTAGATCTCTATTTTGTTAAAATTTGTGTAGATGATCTTGTTAGTGCAAAATCACATCACCCCTGGATGTTGATCAGATTTCTAGGTTGATCACTCTTGCATCCAGTGTGATTGCACAACATGGTAACCTCTCTCCAAGTGTGGGACTTGTGAAATTGAGAGAGGAATCTCCAGATTAGAGGCTGGTTCCTCAAAATCCTCTGATTTAGATCTATATTTGCGCAACTACAGAGGTTCATATCCTAATCCTACTCTAAATTGCAAGGAGATAGGGATAAAAGTGAAAAAATTGAAACTAAATAAAGATGGTGATGCACCAAAAAGGAGTGGTGAATATTTTTGTCATGCAAATAGACACAAACCAAAAATTTCAACATAAAACATACACAGGCTGATAAGATATAATTTAGGATCTGAAATGAAGCAAATAATACAAATAAAGGACTAAAACCCATTCACAAAGCTTGCATTATCATTTCCAATGTCAAAGCCACTGCATTACAACCTCAGAGAGGTAGAAAAATTGTTACAATCCTTGAAGAAGTCTGATTCTTGCAACAATCACTTGCTGGAGGTGAAAGAAGAAGTCTGCTATGCCCAAAAGTGTTCCACCTTTTTGAAATGAGCCAAATCTGGCTTTTACATTGCATAGGTCGAGCCTAGGAGAGAGAAAATGTACAAAACATGGGAGCCCATTCCTCATTGACTACAAATGTATTAAAATGGCATGGGGGACCTTACAAACCCATACCCTATCATTTTTGACCGAATTGGAGGAGAATGCGACCCATTCTGCATTAAATTTGGTCGCTGAAATGTCATTTCTGGCCATGGACATGCGTCAGAGCTGTTTCTTAACTTTCTCTCTCTAGACTAAACCAAAATTCAAGATTGACCCCAAAATCATGTAGAGAATTTTATAAGATTTCTAATGATATAAAGAACTTGCAAATCCGAGCTCTGGATCGAAAGATATGGCAATATGAAGATTTAGGGCACAAAACAGGCAAAAATGGGTTTTGAAATTTTTTCCCGCGCTCCACCACCTGGATGACACGTGTCAGGAACTGATTGGATGAGAAATTCTCTCTCCTTCCCTTACCCATGGGTTTTCCTTGAAAGTTTTGACTTTTTGTAATTTTGGAAAAATTCCCATTTTTTCCCCGTGTCCCTGCCACTTGGGACACGTGGCATGATTTGGTTGGAGGACAGGGGCGCGGGGTCATCCTTTACCTTTTAGTTTTTGGCCAAAACTTTTGCCAAATTCTCTAATTCCTCCCCAAGCTCCGCACTCCCCTTCTCCTTAGGACACATGTCCTCTTTTTATTGGCTCGGGCCAATGCTTTAAACCTTGCCCTTTGAAATTTTAGACATTTTCCCTTGTGACACGTGGCGTTTCCTGATTTGTCCACGGGCCTGCCGGCTTTTCGCATCCCTCGCGTCCCTTTTGCCCAGTTGTCCCAAACTGTCTGGGACAAATTCCTCCGATCCGCCTGATTCGGGCTTCCCTGTCCTTCTTTGAGGTGAAGAAACGTGGCACCTTTCCATTAGCTCTCGGCTCCTTTGCCTTTCCGCGTCCCACGCATCCCTTTGTTCCAACTATCCCGGATGAAAGTTCCCTGCGCAGACCGATCCGGGCAGTTTGCGTCCTTCGCATCCTCGTGGCTGAGATGTCCCAGCCCGTTCTACACAGTAGTTAGTCAATTTTGTTTTTACCTTTGGCCGGTTCGCCCTTTCACGTGCCACGTGTCCCCATGACCTGGATTTCCCTTTGCTACGCGGACCGCCTGGCGGCCTTTTGGCCGATTCGCGCCCCGACGTCCCAACTGCTTGGAGGACTAGGACTTAGCTGATTTTCATGATTTTTTTCTGGCCCAAGCTTGTTTTTTGTAACTTTTTCACCCTTTTTTAGAACTTTCTCTTTCCTCCTTGGACAGGAGAGTTAGAAAAAAGCCAAGGGGACCGCAAAAACATGATTTTTTTCCTTGAATCAATCTATCTACCTGGGACTTGAATATTCTGAAGTATGTTATCAGATTTACCCTAGGGGGTGAATTTTGGATAACAGATCTAAGTTAAAATATATATCTTGTTGATATTTAGCTGAGATTTTGATTTTATGTAGTGAGATGTACCTATTTTTTTGTCTGTAACTATTTCTTACAAATTGATGCTGCCTCATAAATATCAGAACATGCTGAGCATTATATAAGCATTAATCATTATGCTTTCCATAATACCTTTTCCCTTGCATTTCTCAATATTATATCATGGAAATTTATAGCAGGTAACCACCAAGAAAATTGGATCTTTACTTACAAAGATCCAATACATATCATGGAACAAAGTTGTTCTTTTCTTTTGCCAACAATTGCAACCTAAGACTAAATCTTGACAAACTAAAACATATACTCTATAGTCAGATCCTTGTTGGAAAATTACAATAATAGCACTCTCATTTCATTCCTTCTTGAGCTACAACAATAATGAATATGGATTTAAAATTATTTCATACAATCATGGAATTTTTTTAGATACAATACTGATAAAAACCAATCCTAATGATGTTGTGAAGCTTAAATTATGAATTTTCAAACAATCTTTACTACTTTGAATGCCTAGTTTGATTAGAATCTAGATCACTTACTGGACTCATAATATGATCTGTGCCCTATCTAAACATGTCCACATTTCTAGACACATAAACTGTTATTTGGCTGCATAGATAGAGAAATTTCTAGGCTTCTATATTGGCTCGACCATAAATACCAGAAAAGATTATGGGAACTCTTGATCCAAGTGAAAAGTTTATGTGATGACTAGGTCTTCTTTTAGAGCTTCTTTTTGAATTAACAGTAGTATAGAACCAATTAGATGGTACCCATGAAGGATGATTATCAACTTGATCTATAGTCTCAATAAAAAAATGATCTGCAAACTAAGGAGTAAGGATTTGATTGTTAGCAAAGAGTGCATTTGTGTCTTCTGAGTTTATCCACTTTGTAATGTAATCATAAAACAATAGGTTCCCATGTCAGTTGTAATTATAGAAGTCTTGTATTCTCCATATAAATATAAATAAAATCCCCACAAAGCCATTGTCAGAGACATGCCCTTTTCCACTGAATTTCTCATCATAAAATAGAACTGCAAGTACCTCTGTCATCATTATATTATGGGAGCTTCAAAAAAATTCCACATAGTGTAAAGAGATAACAAAAGTGCAGCCTTCATTACTTTGTGTAGAAAATACTTCCTCTTTTTCTTGTCAGGGGGTGGAGGATTATGTATGATTCATATCTTATGGTCCAAACCGTGAGCTGATAACAAAAGTCATAGTGTAAAAATTTAAAGCAAAGGTGTTCAGATAACCTCCAAGAGTATACATTCCCTTTTGATGTGAGGTTGAAGGAAATCCATTTTGCATTGGAGCCAAGGGATGATGTAATATTGTCCACCAACTAAAATTATAGAGTTATCTGGTGTATAAAAATGTTAACAAACTAATATATATATAGTGATTCAACTATTTTTTATCCAATTTGTTTGAGACTTTAGCATTCATTTATCAAATTAAATTCTCCCAAATAAAAAATTATGTAAAATGTAGAATGTTTATTCATTTTCAGGTTCACACATATGCATGCATAGTGAATAATTTCAAGTTCTCATAGAATGCGTGCAAAGTTCATAACTCTTGCATTTCTGTGGTTGTTTTATGAAGATATTGGATTTTGTTCATGAGTGAGGAACCTCTTAGAAAGGATTGATTTGCTTCCTTCTTGGATGAAAAGAAAAATATGGAATACCCTTTTTAGCATTATTATAATGTCTATGGAACCTATATGTTGTTAGTTATCTACAATTTTTTAGTGAAGAACCATGTCTCATGTGCAATATGAACAACCTTTGATAACCTAAATGTAGAAAATATATGTGTCAATAAAGAAAATTCTGATAAGATATTTGCTTTTCAGATTTTTTTCGTATGATAATCTATACAATTATGAAATAATGGTCCAACCAGGTTAGTTATATCACCTTGCACCATTTTGTGTGCCAAGCCTTTTGTAAATGTCTTTGAATGATTTGAATGGTACAAAGATATACTATGCACAATAGTATTATTAAACCCAAACAGATGCAAACAATTTCTAGTTTTGAGATAAATGGTTGTTCATTGCATTCACCCACAATTTTGTTACATAACATCATACATATCCAAGTGACCCAATATTTTGATAACAATAGACGAAAGTCTCTAAAAACACTGATATCTTTACAAGACAACTACTATTACTTGCATTAGTTAATTGTTGATGGCCCAAAATTATAAGAAACAAAAATTGAATTGGTCCACAGAGAATTTTTTTGGTTATATCTACACCTATCTGGAGGAAACCTTGAAAATTTTTCAATGACATGAATGTCCCCAAAAAAATTTTATTGTAGGAGAGGTTTCTAATTTTTATAATAGAACTATTTAAATCACTCTATGTTCTTAAGGAATCAATAAAACTTAACTATGGAATTGAATGAAATGTGAATCCATGTGGTGTTTTTTTCTATTTCTCCACAGGTCATTGATCCACATATAGTTTTTGTGGGTATAATATTCATTATCTTCAACATTATTTGAGATTGTCTCAAATTTCCTTGAGCTTCAAGAAAATGATACAAAAATACATCCTTGATTTGTTAGATTTGGGTGTTCTCAGTTTGCATGCATATACAGTCCCCTTCTTAGTAATATCTTCCAGCTGTTGAACCAGCCCTTTAGAATCTTGAACTACTGGTAAATTTGATAGTTGAATGGTCTGATGACTACCCATGGCTTAGCTCTCAATACCTAAAATTGTATTGACATGAAAACCATCAGAAATATGTAGTATAATCTGTACTCACAATAACTTGGTCATGCACTACCCATAGATCTATGGGACAATTACTACTATTTAACATATGATCCTAGCATATGGAGGTGAATTGTTTTGAAGAAACCGGTCCAATGCTTAAAAAAAACTTGATAAATTTATAAATTATCCTTAAATATCTATGAAGAAATGGGCTTATCTAGATAAATTTAGTATTTTAATCATTAATACATATAAATGAATCAATTGTGCTATTGGACATGGGCCTAGAATCATCTAAGATGATTTATGCAAGTGTAACTGATTTTTGAATCCAACTACGGTGCACTGGGCCTACCTAGGATGTATCATTTTTAAGGAAACCCTAAGAATTAGTTCTAAGATCATTTTTAAGGAGAAACTAAGAATTAGTTCTAGAATATGTAGCTATAGGACATACCTTCCTATTACACATTTTAAGGAGAAAGAGAAACATATTCGAGATATACCCACCAATGCGACTAAAGAACTCCTCCAATCTAAAAATATTTTTGGGAAATTAGAAAGTAGTTTGTAATTCAATTAACCTTCTCAAGTTACGACTCAAAATATGTTGAAAATTGGAAAGAGAACTTTACACAAATTTCTAATTTCAAAAACTAAAGGATGAAAATGGAAATGGAAGGGTATAAAAAATTGAAAGGAAAGGTCTAACATTCACAACTTTATCTAGTTCCCTTGCTTGAAAATATTTGCATTTCCCCTCCTTTTTCATTCGAAAGGTACTAAAAAATGGTTCACCTATCAACACTTGGAGCAAGAAGAAATGAGGAGTCAAGACTAATATCACTCAACCAAAACAACCCATCGTAAATACTCTAATTTGATAGCACCTCCATTACTACTTTACCCAACACTTTTTGTATCCAAAATGGTATTAAATTTATTCATGTTTAGTGAAATAAAATTGGCCACAAAAGGCTACCACTCATGATATAAAATATGTAAATGTATGGAAGTCTTCATGTATTCAAGTTTAGTTCAAATAAAATAGTTTGCAAAAGGCTACCACTCATGATATAAGGTATGTAGTCTCCATTAATAATGCATAGGATTATTATATTTACATAGTCTCTAATAATAAATATAGGATGAGTGTTTGTCATATTAGAGGAAATAGTTATTAAAATTAGTAGTGACTAATTTTACGTGTTTACACTTTCCCCCTCAAATAATATGTACACTCTAATAATATATTATCTCAAACCTTAACTTCCTCAATTGTTTATGTGCATATCGTCTAGTGCTCAGACCATTAAAAATAACTTCAATCCAGAATAGGACACTCTGTTTATGTAGCTAAGATGCAATTTCAAAAAATGATTTTTCAATATGTCAGATACATAGAGAATAATATGATTATTGGGGTTTTAATCATGTTTAGTTCAAAAATAAAGTCCACAAAATGCTACCAATCATGATATAAGATTTGCAAATGTATATGTACGAATTTGTAAAAAATTGAAATGTAGAGATAGAACCTTTAAATATAATGCTTCAACTATATTCCTACATTTAAAAAATCAATCACACCCATTATCAACATCAACTACAAAAGTAATAATTATCCCTCTAAATCAAATAACATATATCGTTTGGTGTTCACATTGCATTATACACATGCGATTGCTAGTTCATAAACTTGAGCATACAAAAAGAGCGAAGGGTTATTTGAAAATTTAAGATACTCAAGATCCTTATAACATGTCATTGGTCCACATAAACCAATCACATATCTATGAATCTTGAAATAGTTTGTTGTGGCAGTCAAAAAATCCAAAGAAACCAAGAACCTAGAAATGTGGAGGGGAGGAAAAGTGGCCTTATCATGATCCTGAAATGGAGACATGTTATTTTTTCACTGGACCAATGATGATCCTTCAAATACTAGATTCACAAATCATGGGTCAAGGGTTGGGAAAATCTGGAAGCCCATAAACCTAGACATGTGGTCTAACCATGGTAGAGAAGGAAATGATGAAATTCCAACACTTTTTCAAGGGGTATCACTTTAAATTTTACAACCAAACAAGAAGTAAATAGGGGTCGAATGAATCTGAGAGTTTTGGGAAGCCACATCTTTCATGTATCAACTCTTAATGTTATGAGACCATAATATTTGGAAAGTTATTGAAGAGAAATTTTAGATTGTATGAGTCCTAAATGGTTTTATAGAATGTGCAAGGAGTAGTTTATGATGGAAGTCTTTGAAATATTTTTCTCACATAGTCTTCATTAATAATGCATAGGATTATTATATTTACATAGTCTTTAATAGTAAATATAGGATGAGTGTCGTCATATTAGGAGGAAATAATTATTAAAATTAGTGGTGACTAATTTTACGTGTTTACACTTTCCCCCTCTTTGAAGAGTTATTGTGACCATAAGAAGTAATGAATTTTCAAAGAAAAAAGTAGACAAATTTAGAAAGGGTGATGTACCCTCAAGGGGTCACATAGGGAGGAATGTGATGGATGATGGCTCAAAATGACCATGAGATTAAGTTAGTAGATGATAGGGGATTCCAGTGTAAGTGTGGAATAGTGAAATGGATGAGATAAATGGATGCAGTGACTGAATATGTTGATAATTTTACTTACATTGAGTGATTATTGACCAATTGAGTGATTGATTTGATTGTTGGTTTGATAACTCCCATGTTTCACCTTAAATTATGTGATAAAAAAGATAAGGATAATGGGCGTAGGAGGAATACCTATGAATAGTTGGGAGAAAGTAGCACACATTGTAGACTTTTGATCAAACTAAAGGTATAGAGCTTCCCTTTGGCTAGGAGGAATGACCTATATAAGAAACATCACAAGACTGCCAAAAGAGAGTTAAACAATAAATGACAATGGACTACCTATCGATTGCTAGTTCTACAAAGTGTGACACTTCATAGATGGTGGTCAATCCACTTTTTTTATTATCAAATTAATGAAAATAAATGCAAGAAATAGAGGTCCTATTGCTAACACTTTGATTTAGGTGTCTCAAAACATTATCAACATATTAGATTAAGTAAAGTACTAAAAATACAAACTAGTCTAGTATCAGGAAAGGTGTTTTTATCATAGGGAAAGGTCACTAAGGTGTTAGGAAAGGTCTAGATAAGGTTTTGGGTGATTTTGGGCTGTTTGGTGAAATTTATGAGCTCATTGTTCTAGGAAAAATTGACTTTCATAGAGATCGGTATCAGTTAGGCAAACAATACTGATATTGGAAAATGACCAACACTAGTTGGGTGACCGGTGTCAGTAGGGGAAAAAAATTGGAAATATTAAAAATGGGTCTCTCTATGATTGCACAAAGGGTTGAGGGGGTTTGGGGAGGATGTTATGATTTTTTTTAAGGCTCAGCAAGGGTGGTATAGGTGCTAGGACGATTGAAATGGTTCAGGTTGATGGAATAGGTGGTAAAAAGGTGAAATGTGGTATTCGAGATAGAGAAGGATCATATGGAAGACATAAATGAAAGCTTAAAAAATAAGAATGAATTACTTATCTAGTAACCTGTAGATCTAAAGGTGGTTGATGATTGACAAGAATTTGTAGGAGATACGGGAATGTGTCCAATTTCACAACAACAAAGCATGTGTGCTCTGATGTGATGATCCAAAGCTATGGATGAGATGACTAGATTCTAGTGAATACCTAATGGGCTCTGGTTCATCGTTGGGTAGCTTCAGTGCTCGAGAGTTAGAATGCCAAAGCTTAAGTGAATGAATGAATTGGAGAACCTATGCAAAGAGTTAGAAAATATTATTTAAGGTATCTGACAATGGTTAGGGAACTAGCGCCGACCAATGGATAATTAGTGTCAGTTAAGGAGAATTGGTCTAACTTGCCAAAAATAGGGGTTTTCTCCCAAATTTGGCGTGGTCTTTGGCTTATTCTAGGTCTGAAGTGTTGAATGGCATAAATTAGAGTGTGGAATTAGTTAGAGGATTAATAGGTCATGAATAGTTAGGGTTGGAAACATTCTTAGCTGGTTACGATAAGTGGGGACTTGGTCTAAGGCAATTAATAGGTTTAGAATGGGTCTAGGATGAGGTGGAAAGGGTGAGGCAGATAAGTGAGGTGGCTAGGTGAGTTAGATAATTAACTTAATTATGATGATAAAATTAATTAAAATGTGTGCAAGTGGGCATGGTGGGGGAATTAAATTAAATTAATTAATCAAAGGTGGGTTAGAGGGTTGTGACCAAATTTTGGGTGTCTACATTTTCCCCTTTTTTCACATAACTTGTATTGATAAGTGACATTGAAAAAAATAGGAGTAGTTTCCCTAGTATGTGTTCATGTGATCCCCCTAAAACTCAGATTTGATGAAGGAACATATTGAATCAGTGATGAGTTGGATAAAATGGTAGGTGAAGAAGAAAAATAAGGTAAGGTTTGGGTGTGGAAAAGGGTTATTTTGAGTGTAGGTAATAGGTAGGGCCATTCAAATGCACACACACGTATAAAATGTGACAAGGCACTAGGATGAAGAGATCACAAACTCTACATCGTCAAAGGTTGATAGTTTATCCAAACAAGGTTGATATGATCCAGGTATCCAAGGTATAAGATACGGTCCTGAAACAAAACTAGGCTAGGTGTAGAAAAAATCATTAGGTGGGTTCCATAGCACCAATAGGTTTGGGATGGTCAAGATAAAAATCATGACATTAGGTAAGGCAAGGTTGGTAGGCTAAACAATACGAGTAGTGTCATTGCAAGGTATAACGAGTAAGAAAATTCAAGTGGAAAATGGGTGAGGTCGGGTTGGGTTGATGTCATGGAGAATAGATGCAGGTATTATTTGGTTATGGTTAGAAAATTGAATGATTTCATTTCTATTGTTTTGATGTTATGGAAACTAGGTAATAGGCATGATGGTGTCAACATTTTATATGACTGAATGAGTTAATTTCCACAATTGTGATGTTATGGAAACTATATGTTTAGGCATGGTTGGGTTTGATATACACATGGTGGAGTCAAATGTAGGAATGGTGGAGTTAGTATGGATTTCCATTGTATTGGCGTCATGAAAAATAGACTGTTTAGGCATGGTTGAGTTGAAAATTTCCAAGTTATTGTTTTTATGGAAATTAGACGATTTAGGCATGATTTGGTTGGTGGTATGATGTACGGTTTGTTGTACGTGAATTTCCAAGTGTTTATGTATATGGAAACTAACTAAGTGGGTTGGTTGAGGGTGATAAAATGGTTAGAGAAAAGAGTGGATGAGCTAATCTCCAAGGGCCCCATGCCCTTGGAGTGCTGCCTACATAGCCCCGATGAAAGAGGCCTCAGGCTGATGTAGTTATCCCATAAACTAGGGAAGATTGAGGGTTGGTTAGGTCAGATGAATATGTAAATTGGATTGATAGGTTGCTTTGGTAAGGTATGTGTTAAAAATAGGTAAAATGAAATATTGAATTGGTAATAGGCAAGGTAAATTAGGCATGGGTATAGATGAAGGTATATAGGTGATTCGGTTTCGATGATCAGGTCTGATTAGAATAAACAACAAGGTAGGTAGAGATGAACTGAAAAGAAGAAGAATGCCCCAAGTTGGAAAATACCATAAATATTGTATCCTTGGACGTATTGAGCATAAGTCCCTAGATACTTTGCATGATGCAATAGGTATATATGTGAAAAAAGTGGCGTGATCACTATGTGTGAAGTACATGTGTCATCCCTTAAATATGCAGAAGAGAATAAAAAGAGGTAAGGTGGAGGATTGTGTTTAGCATATCCTTGTTGTGCGACATCATGCCCCTTTGCAAGATAGCCTAAACTAGAATAGGCAAGTCCATGAAAAAAAGTTTTTATTTTTCTTTATTTTTAATTTCACAGACTGATCGATGTAGGAATTTCATGTGGGATAAATAGAATATCTACTTGAGGTATTCATGAAGCTGATTGATGCGGAAAGCTTTAGGATAATTTTTTTTATGTATTTTACTTTTTCAAAAATAGTCATCTTTTTGGATAGAATTTGTAAAATATATCTAACTTTTTATAGTTTTCCTTCGAGGGAGTAGTCTACTTATAACAACAAGAAAGAGAGGTTGATGTCCTTTTGAGGAATTCATCTATTTGTGAGAATTTTGACTCAAGGAGTTGAGTTTTTGGTTATCCCACCTATTTTTTTTTCTTTTTATTTTTAAACTTGAATTCATGGACAAGACTATAAAGGAGTATAATCCTCTTGTATGAAGGAAAAATCATAACACGAGAGAGGTTAGCCATGCAAGAGAGGTTTTCAAGTGAGAAATAACCATGGAATTCCATCCTGAAAAGGACAAAAAGTATCCATGAGAATCATGCCATGAGTAGAGTCATGATACTCATATTGAAGATAAGGATGAATGGTGATGGATAATCACATGATTATATTTGATTATTTGGTTCTTGAAATAGGTAGATGGAAGTAGAGTTTGGCTCAAGGGAAGAGCATGTAAGTGAAATAAATTGATGTTGTACTTCATTAAACAATATAATGGTCGAAGATGTAAGGAATTTAGGGGCTTAGGTTTGGGTTTACCTTCAAGAGAAGATAAATGATAAGCACCTGATCCATAGGTATGGGTGACAATGTAGGGTCCAAGCCAATTATGAGAAAACTTGCCTCATTTTGTAGTTCCCACTTCCCTTTGACACTCTTTAGATATTGATCTTGATACCGTTGATCTCATTTTGGACATTATTATGTTTTGATTTAGTATGATGTGTAGATATTTGATCATGGATTATTATGGACCTTGATTCAGTTAGCATGCATGATGATTATTAGAGACATTATTATATATGGATGATGATATAATTTTGACATGGATATAGTATCGATGTTGATTTTAGACATGTGACATTTGATATTAAGAGTAGCTCTAGTATAGAGATTCATTGGATGATGATATAGTTGCAAATTGAATTTAAATGATGATATTGAATTCTTGATGTTGTTGTGATTTGGATTTGATCTTTATATGTTGTTTATATCATTTTGGATGTTTTTATATGGCCACGATGCCAAAGGAGGTATTTTTATTTTGCAGGTTAAAATATCACAACAATGTCGGGGGACTAGAGACTAACCATATTAGAATTCTAGATGAATTTAATGAGGTCACCATGGCAACTGTAATTGTTTGTATGTTGTGTTTGTTAGGGATTCCCATGGGGGGGAATCACCTTTAAAATGTGACCAAGGGATTTTGTGTATTACTTTAATGTGTTTGTTTTTTGTAATGTTTGCATGTATTTTATTTGTGATGTGTTACCCCTTTCATTAGTTGTTAATTGATTTGGGTTTATGTTATATATAACCATGTGTTAAATAAATAAATTATTATGTCAGAAGAATGTAATACATGAATTCATAAATATTAATGCATGTTGTAAGAATGTGTAAGAAGATGTAAGAGATGTATAAGTGATGTGAAAGATTGTGTAAGTTAGATTTTGGAGTGTAGGACACTTCATCCTCAAAGGAATTCGAATTTGTCCTTGAGCGCTGCATTTTGAGGCTTGTGGGACAAGTTAAACTTGACCCACACCTCTTAAAATCATCCACCAACCATACCTATGGTTTGGGGGTCAAAATTATCCCTTTTAATTGTATTTGAAATGAATATGTGTAAGTTTTTATTGCACTTTCCTTACAAGCTTTTAATTTAGTCCTTGTTAAAGTATGGGTTAATTTTGAGTGTGTAAGTTGATTGTCATCTTCATTTGTTGTGATTAGTTGTGATGTTGAATTTCTCATTTTGGGGTTGAGAAAGAATGATGTGGCATCCCACTTGGAATCCACATCATCCTCTCCTCTCCCTCTCCTTTAAAATTTGAATTCTTCTCTTGGTTATGGTTGTTGAAACTTTTGTCTTTCTTCTTGGGATCAAATTTTATTGTTGGAGTCTTGTATTATGGAAGGAGTTAGAAATTTATTTGCATGCTTGGTGTTTCTATTTTGGACTTTACTTTGAGCATTGAAAAAAGCTTACTGCTGTTTTGGGAACAAACTCCATAATGGAGAGGTAGGATCTTGCCCTTTTTAAAACATGCTTCTTTCCCTTTTCTTGCATGAATGAAATGGTGAATGTGTTTTGTATTCTTGGCTGGTTGGGTAGAATTCTTAGGGTAAGGTGTAGGATAAGGCTATGAGGATTTCATATGAAGGGGCATAAGGGATTGCCAATGGCACTCATTCTATTGTGGAGGGAGTTTTGGATTGGGATCCACCTAGGAAAAGAAACTGCTTGCATTTCTTACTCTTGGGGGGCATAAGGAGGGGTTAGGAGGTATAAGGTTTATGGGATTTGATATGTTTATATGCAATATGATTTAGGTGGATGCCCAATTCCAAATAGGGAGGCATAAGTAGTTCCCCATAGTTTTTGCTCTTGAGGGCTTACTTGATCAAGCATATGTATGGTGTGAATGATTCTTATTTCAGTTGTGAAGTGCTTTCTTTGTTTGGACTATGTATTTTGTTGTATTATGCAAGTGAAAAGAATGTTACTTGTTTGTTATAGAAGCCTTTTTTGCCATGTGTTGATGTTCATACTCTATTCCAATATGGTTGGGGCTCGGGAGCTAATGGGGAAGGATGGCTTCTCCTTTCCAATTGGATGTCTTGGTTGGGTGGAGAGCGTTGCCTTTCCACTTCTTTTTTTATGATCAAATGAAAAGATGGAGGAGTCAGCATGCTTCTATTTTGGAGCTTGGAGAAAATATAGTTTGACAGTCCCTTCCTTTGAGAAAAATTATTGTAACCTTCCCACTTTGAAGTGGATGATTGTATTATTGTTTGTAATGAAAAGACACTTTGCATTGGAAAGGAAAGTCACATAGTTTGTAAATTGCATATTGAAATTCAAAGAAAGAAATAAGTTGTTAAGTTATTGTTGGAAATCAATAATTAATTACATCCCCCTTGTTAACTTGCATTGTTGTATTGCAATTTAATCATTGTTGTGTTTGTAATCTCTGTTTTGGGAAGAACACGTAGGAAAGAAATGACAGTCTTTTGTTCTTTTGAAGTGAGTTTTAAAAATTTAAATTAACTTTACATATTGAATGTAAGTGTTTGTTTGAATCAATTGAATTCCTGGGATAGGAATTTGACATGCTTTCCATATTGAAAGTTGTAAATTAATTTGTAAACTCGTTAGTGAGAGATCTCTATTTCATTTATAAATCAGTCAATTAAGTTTATCAAATAAATGCATAGTTCAAAATTCTAACTTGCAATAAGATATGAAACATAATAACTTAGATGCAATATACCCTAATGAACTCAATTTGACCTCAACACCAAGAAAGACATTTTAGAACTTCATCAAAAATCCAATTTCAACTTGCATAACCATTTCCTATCAGAAGTTGTAAAAATATAAAATTTCAACTCAACTAAGAAAATTGAATATTGTAATCACTCCTAAAAATACCAAAGATCAAGTCTTCATGTTTAATTGACATGTTGAGAAGAAGAAAATAAAAATTTGATCAAAATCTTACAAGTTGGAAAATTTCCAGTTTTGAATTGAAAACCTTGCAGATTTATTTCTTAAAATTGACCCTAAAAAATTCGTCAAAATCCAAATTTGATTATCTCTATGTAAAGAGGACTCTAAGAGCTTTCTGGAAAGTCCTTTTTTTCCCAAAACTAACTTTTCTATCAAAATTTATGGTCATTTAAAGTTTTACTTGAAAATGGCCATCCAAAAATTAATCTAACTGTTTAAAAATCAAAATTTAACCTTTGGAAAAATTTCCCCAAAAATTCTGTGGACCCCGTAACCTTCACAACCAATCAGAATTTTCCATGTGGAACTTTGGAGGGTGGACTCATTTTGAAAATTTGACCTTGGGAAAATTTTCCCATTTTTCCCCCACAGCCTCGCAGCCAATCATGTGTTGACACGTGGCTTGGAGGGCGCGCAGAATAAATTTGAAAACTTAACCCTTTTGAACCTTTGGAAAAAATTCACTTTTTCCTCTGTGGCCCCACACCCCCACATCCAATAAGGTGTTGACACATGTCCTAACAGACGCATGAGCCCACGTAATTCTTTTTGACTTTTAAACCCTTTTGGCTCAAAGTCTTAAACCTCTCCGCTGTTCCGCTGGCCCGCATCTAATCACAAGATGTTGTGTGGCATTTTTGATGATGGAAGAGGAGGGAAGGAAAATTTTCCTTTGGAAAATTTGGTTTTCGACCTTGGGAAAAATTCCCAATTTTTCCCCGCGACCCGCCGGCCCATGTCCAATCACGTGCTGACACGTGGAAATTTTGGACCTCGGCGGAGAGCGTGGAGTTTCTTTCGCCTTTGTGATTTTAACTTCTAAAATCTCAATTTTCCTTTCTACTCCATCGGTCCATGACCCTCGTGACCAATAGGATTTTGACACATGGCATGGATTTTCTCCTTGGCGGAGGCTGTGCGATGAATTTTGCCCTTGGGCTTTTGACCTAAAAATTCTAATTTATAACTTTCTCCGCAGCTCTACTTTTCCCCGCGCCAATCAGGAAGCTACACGTGTCTTTCTAGACTCGTAGGTATGTGGAGGGAAATCACTATTTTGTGCTCAAGAAAGGAAAATTCCCAATTTTCCTCCTTGCCCCGCCTACCCGCTCAAGGGAAAAATTTTCTCCTTAAGCCCGCAGACTCCCCCTAGGGAAAATTTCTCCCCAAAACTCCGCCGGCCCATAACTTGAGATTTATAAGGAGTTAGGAGGGATTCTTTATATGGTTGGAAATATGAGAAAATTTCCTATCCAATGGGCATGATTTATGAAAGTTTTGATGAATCTAAGTGTGTGAAAAATCAAGTTGAACCCTGTAATCTTGTTAGAGCAGGGTTGAGTGAGAATTTACCCTCCTAACCTAAGTGATAAATTTAACCTCTTGTTTTGACCTTGTTCTTGTTGTTAATGGTTGCTAGAGGAATTTCTAAAAGTCAGTCTTGATTGTTAATCTAAATCTGGTTTGTGCTAACTTCCATAATTTTCCTAGCTAATCCTAGTTTGTTTGTTGGTCTCAAGTGGTAGTTTGAAGTGGGCATTACACATTTAATTTTCTCATATTTGGTTACTTGTTGATTTTATTTTAGGATAAGATCGTCGACCTTGAAATTTCGTTCATGAACACATTTTTCATAGGAACATTTGATACATTTTTTGTAGATTTAAAAGTGGTCAAGAGCATTTAAACAATGTTCGTCTAATAACTCAAGTTGTGCCAAACATTCTTGGTGAAAGTCATCATCATTGAGCATATCTTTAAGTGAGATATGAAGAGATGGAATTCAAAATTAGAGAGGTAAAACAACCTCTCTACTATATACCAAAGAGAAAGGTGTGGTGATGGTTGAGGCGTGGATACTAGTGCGATAAGACCATAAGGCGAAAGGAATGTATGTATGCCAATCCTTACTAATATCATCGATAAATTTCATAATAATTTTGTTGAGGGTTTTGTTGGTTAATTTGGCTTGACCATTTGTTTGAGGATAATATGGTGAAGAGAAATTGAGTTAAATACCAAAGTTATCATGAAGTTTGTATAGGGTCTTGTTTTTGAATTGTTTTCTGTTATTAGTGATGATGCAATGAGGAACACCAAAGTGATAAATGATGTGATGGTTAATGAAATCACATATTTTCTCAGATTTGGTAGAAATGAGAGGGATGGCCTCCACCCATTTAGTGTAATATTTGGTTGTTGTGATGATCCATTGATGACATTGAGAAGAATGAGGGATAATCTCTCCAACGAGATCCAAACCCCATTGAGAGAAGGGCCAAAATTCCCTAGTGACTTGTAAGATGTGACATGGGGTGTGGTTAAGGTTAGAGTGCTACTGGAACTTCACACAACATTTGACATAGTCAGAATAATCTTGGTTAAGGGTTGGCCAGTAATAACTGAGTTAAAGAATACGTTTGGCAACAATGTGACCATTGAAATGTCTACCACAAATCCTATCATGGATTTCTTTAATGGTGAAAAGAATTTCAAAACTAGTGAGGCATTGTAAGAGGATACCGTCAAAGCCATGCTTGTAAAGAAGATCCCCCATGACGTAATGAGATAAATTTTAGAGGGATCGATTACCATTGCAAGTGAGATCCTGAGGTAGGATTGAAAGGGAGAGGGAGTCAAAGAATTTCTTACACCATATATCACGTGCGTCGGTTTAAATTCTTCCCATAAAATTTATGTCACAAAGGAGATAAGAAGGTGTATACAATCATTATACAGTGACAAATATTTTAGATTATTAAGGTGAGGTAGGTATTTGTGAGGCTAGACAAGCCATGGTATCTACAAATTTGTTATTGGATTGTGGAATAGTTTGAATGTCGTAATTATAAAAGGTATTCAAAATCATATTGACATGATGCATATAATTTTGAAGTATTTCGTTATGGCATTGGAGTAAAAATTGAATTGGTTGATGAACAGTTAGGAATTACCAAAGATATTAATGGTTTTGAACATCTAGAGAAATGGAAGTTTGGAGACCTAACACGAGTGCTTCATATTCAGCCATGTTATTGGTACAATCGAAGTCAAGTTTGGAAGATAGAGGCATAGGTTCACCACCAAGAGGAATGAGAATAAACCCTATGCCACCCCCACGTTGACATTTATAACCATCGAAGAATAGGGTTATCTGATAAATAATTTCATCCAGGGATAGAGTGTAGATAGATTCATTGGAAAAATTGAAGTTAGAAGATTGATTTCTTGAAAGAGGTGTGTTGGCAAGATAATTTGTAATGGTTTTTCCCTTAAAAAAATTTTGATGGATGAATTCGAGGTCTAGGTCTACAAGGAGCATGATCCAACATGTGGCCATTAGTATTGGTAAGGTTTAGCATACATGTAATGCAAGGGGTCAGTGTTGGTGACGATAAAGGTTTTGTGGTTGAGTAGGTAATGTCAATGTTTGGTGGCGACGAAGACTAGGGAAAAGCACAACTTTTCAGTGTGAGTATATCTAGTCTCATAGTCTAAAAGAGTATGAATTATATAATAAACCACTTCCTCCCTATGTTTCTCGTCATGATGAGAGAGCATGTCACCCAAGGAATGGTCAGTGGTAGAAATATAGAGGTAAAATGGTTTTTCATCCTTTGGTGGGATGAACAAAGGTGGATGAAGGAGGTATTCCTTTAATGCTTCAAAATATTTTTGGCATTCATCATCCTAATTAAAGGAAACATACTTTTTAAGAAGATGATGAAAAGGGCATCAGTAAGAAAGTTGAGAAATAAAGCGTCGAATAGTTTGCAAGGCCTCAAAAAATAAGAGCTGTCAAATTTTAGTAGGTGGAGGAATCTCAAGAATATCCTTAATTTTAGTAGGATCAACTTTGATACCCTACAAAGAGACAATGAAACCAAGGAGTTTTCTAGAGAGAAATACAAAGAAAAACTTATTTGGTTGAATGTGAACATAGTATTTGATGAGATGATCAAAGATGGTTTTGAGAACTGGGAGGTATTCAACATGAGGTTTATAATTGGAAAGAAGATTGTCGACATAATCTTCCAATAACGATGCATGATGTTGTGGAAGATATAGGTCATAACACGCTGATATGTGGCACCAATGTTTGTAAGAACATAGGGAATTATACGATAGCATAAGCTACCCCAAGGAGTGATGAATGTGGTTTTCTATTGATCTTTAGGAGTGAGTAATATTTGATTATAACATGAAAACCCATCCATGAGTGATAACATATCATGGTCGGCTGTAAGATCAAAAAGTTCGTCAATACTAGGTAGAGGAAAATCATCCTAGGGGAAAAAAAGGTTAAGGTCACAGAAAACTATGCAGATGTAGAGTCCCCCTATCGCTTTGGTGACAAGAACAATGGTATAAATACACTGGGGAGATTTGATGGGTAGAATAAAAGAAATAGAAAGGATGTGTTGGAGTTTTTATTTCAAAAGAAGGGAAATGCGGGGGTGCATTTTTTGTAGCTTCTGTTTCACAGGTTTCGCATCACAAATAGTTATTATATTTTGGACCACAATGTTTGGGTCAATTCCGGGCATATCAATGTAATACCAAGAAAAATCATGTTATGATCTCAAAAGAAAGAGGTGAAGGCTTCATGTTCAGTGGGATCTAAAGACTAGCCCATATTTAGAATTCAAGGGTCATCCTAAGTGTGAATGTTGATCTCTATGGTTGATTCATTCAACATTGTTTATGTCTCATAAGGTAAATACTGGTGAATATAAGAATCCTCCACACCTAGATAGGTGAGAATATAATCATCATCCTGACATTGAACAACATTTATAGAAGGTGTTTTGTCATCGATCATGTCAGAATATAGGAAAGGAAGGGAAGAAGGATCCTCGCCATTGCATTGATAGGTCAGAGGTCCTAAGAAAATGATGTTCACGTAAAAAATAAGTTAGGAGGGATGGATTCTAGATTCATGGACTCCATGGGGGAAGGTGGTGTGGTAGGTGAATGAGGTTGAGAAGGTGTACCTTCCTCTATGAGGTTGATATGATATTTCTTAGAAGAAGGTTCCTCAGAAAATACAAGACCACTACAGTCTATGTGTTTCTGAGTGGTGCAAGGTATGACCGTGTGATGACCCTGTTTGTAAAGACCAAAGCTAAAGCCTTTCCAAGCACATCGTTGAAGGAAAGTGTGAGTGAAGTGGTGATTGGTGAGGTATTGAAAATAAGATGAGAATGGATGGGTTTGAGTAAGTGGTTCAAGAGTATATGAAGAAGGGTCAAGTCCGCAATATGCCACTTTACTATGAAGGTGGGGTAGACCGTATGGAAAGGATTCACCTACACAATGGTTGTAATGTGGGTGTTAATAGAGTCTTCCATACTCTTGAGGAGTAAGAAAGGTGTTGATGTTATAGAGGCAATACTACCCTAAAGTAAGGTGTTGAAAAACACCTACCAAAGGATCAGAATCCAGTATTTGGTTAGCAGGAATGAAATAATCACTAGAAGCCTGAGAAGGGGAAGCATAAAATGTATGTAAAGTATATGGGTTGGTTGATGGGTTAGCTATGGAAGCTACGAAAATAGTTGGAATAGAGGAGTTGGTTGTGGAAGGTGTAGCGGCATAAGTGGTGGATGAGGTAACAACTGAAGAAGAAGTGGTAGTAGTGGTAGATGTATTAACTAGTATAAGGACATCATTAGGTCGATAGAGAATATTACAAGTTTTGAATGGCTAAGGATATGTCAGAATGGTGTAGTTGTTCCCTTTATGTTCAACAACAATGTAAGGTTGAAGGTACACAACCCATGGCATGAATCCAGGGTCGGCAAAGTAGCATGTTGTATTGGAATTCCCCCTCTAGGACAAAATAATTTAGAAATGGTATGGGGCCCAACACAAATGTGGAGGATGATGGTGCTGAGGGTGGAAGTCATGGCATCATTAAATGAACATAGCATACATGGGTTATTATGCATGCTATTGGAAGGGATGCACATTTTCTTATATGGATGGGAAGAAATGATATTGATAGTGGAAACTCTAACAACCATAACGTGTTGAATACGTGTGTTATCAATGTAGGTGGATATGAATAGTGTGGGTTCCAGATCATATGGTTGGAGAGGGACAATCTCTTCATTAGAGAAACTAATAACAGAGACTTGATGAAATGTAACAGGAGAAGAATATGTAGGTGGAGTAGTGAGGGAAGCCACATGATGTGGAGTGATAATGGTAGCAATGGGTCTGGGGTCATTAGGTGGAACTTCAATAGATTGCATGACCTCATTAAGGGCATGCTGATGAGATTCAGAGGTTTGGATGAGGTCGTACAAATATATTTTGAGGGGGATTGATGAAGTTTTTTGATCATGGTACGATGTGTGACTCCATAAAAAATGGGATATACTAACCCATAGATGATTACCTTGGGTGCAGGTACATATGGAATGTTGGGTAAAGGTGGAATGGATGGGTTGCATGTCTTATCTTTTCCTTTTTATTTCTGTGCTCTAGTGGTAACTTGAACCATATTTATTTGAGGAAAAGAGGGAGATGTGTTGTGAAAGGTATAATGGTAAGAGGAATAAAAACCTAGTGTGCGATAAAAGCCTTGTGAAATGAGTATGGCACACTGGAATTTCGGAGGGGGTTAGGCTATCTCCCTAATCCATACCATATTGATCTCAAAGGTTAGAGGAGGAAAAGAGGGTTGTGGAGGTGGAGGTAAAGGCCATTGAATAAATATGGGGCAAGGCTGTGTGGTGATATGTATAGGAATGATTAAGATCTAGGTATGGGAAGTGCAAGGGTGTGGATAAAAATATGGTAAAGTTTGCATGGAGGTAAATGATGGGGGAATGGAATGGAGAGAAAAAAATAATAAAAAATGTAAAAGGATCTACCAAATGATAAATGGATACGTGTTGGTTAACAAAACTTTCTATTTGTATGAGCTTGATGCTTGGTTGTTAATGGTCGGTGATCAAATGGAATGAACTTGACGTAGTGCTGGTGCTTCTCTGGATGCTCCTGTGAAGGAAGATGGTTGTGTGATTGCTTAAGGTACTGGCTTTGGATGCTCTGATGTGTATAATAACACTCATTCTACTTGCATGCAGCTATGGTTTTATGACTTGTTCTCAAAAGATGTGATTATTTCTTAGAAATGTGCCACAAAATAAGGTTGCTTTGAGAGTTAAATGGTAACTGACTGTTTCACCTAATTCTAAATCATCTCTTTGAATGTTGACGAAACAAATAAGGGTAAAGGGATATGAGGAATACCTATTGAAATGTTGGTTGATAGGTTGTTGCGTGTGTATGACTTCTGAATCCACTACTGATCGTGAAAGCTTCCTTTTTTCATGAAGGAACTACCTGAAATGGAGCACAAGACCACCAAATAAATGTTAAACAATATATGTAGTGGACTACTTAGCATGTGCTAGATCCAGGAAGTGTGATACTTCCTAGATGGCTGTAAATTCACTATTTAAAGAAAATTAATGCAAGAAATAAAAGAAATCCTACTGTAGTTAAAATGATTTAGGTATCTCATTCACCTACAATAAGAAAATTCATTCACAACAGGATAGGTTATGATTAAATTTGAAGCTTATGGTAACTGTCAAGGTATTGGTATGGGTCAAGGTAAGATTCTGGGCTATTTTGGGTATTTAGTGGAGTTTTTAGGCTCTGATATGGGTTTTGGTCAAAAGACATAGAGACCGACGTTGGTCTGGTATGACCAGTATCAGTTTAGGCTAACCAACGATGGTTGTGGGTAACCAGCATTGGTATGGTCGGGGTATAGGAAAATCAATGAAAACTTGGCTGGGTGATAGATCCAAGGCTAGATGAAGAGAAAGGGCAATGGAAAAGGTTTATGTGGGTCCTAGATATACACAGGAATGATTAAGATCTAGGTATGGGTAGTGCAAGGGCGTGGATAAAAATATGGTTAGGTTTTCATGGAGGTAGATGATGGGGGAATGGAAAGGAGAGTAAAAGATAATAACAAATATAAAAGGATCTACCAAATGATAAATGGATGTGTGATGGTTAACAAAACTTACTATTTATGTGAGCTTGATGACTAGTTGGTAATGGTGGGTGATCAAATGGAATGAACTTGATGTAGTGCTAGTGCTTCTCTAGATGCTCCTGTGAAGGTAGATGGTTGTGTGATTACTTCAGATACTGGCTATGGATGCTCTAATGTGTATACTAATGCTCATTCTACTTGCATGCAGCTCTGGTTTTGTTACTTGTTCTCAAAAGATGTGATTATCTCTCAGAAATGTGCCAACCTTGAAATAAGGTTGTTATGGGAGTTAAATGGTAACTGAAGGAAAATATGGCTTAACCGGTGATGGTTTAGGGTAACCAGTGGTTTTTAGGGAAGGATTTCTTAGGTTTACTAAACTAGGTAGATCCCCTTGATTTTATGGGATCTCATTTCTTTTACTCCGTGGATTAGCATGGAAACTTCCTTCTAATGGGAAGGAATATGGTTAGAGGGAATGTAGGCATTGATTTTTAGGGTTTGGGTAGGTCTTAGTTAGTTATGGTGACTTACTAAGAATAGGTCTTAGGGTGAGGTTGCTAGATGAGGTGTCTAGGTGAGGTAGATATTTGGGCATTATCCCAATTAAGATATTTAAATGATACATATGGTGAGGATAATGAATTAATTTAATTTAACTAATTAAATTAATTTTATATTGAGGTGAAGGGGGCCATGGCTAGGTGGATGTGTTCAAGGTGTTTATTTGATGGGGGACCACAGAGAGTGTGACCCATTTTTGGTGTCTACATTTTGCCCCTTTTTGTTGTGTATCTTGTATTGGTAAGTGACACTAACAAAAATAAGATGTGGCTGCCCCATGTGTGGGTGAAGGTGATCCCCCTCAAACAAGGAACTGATGAGGCAGAAGGAAGAACTAGTGAGTGGTTTGATAAAAGGTGAATGTGATGAAGAGGAAGGTGGGAAATGTGTGAAAAAGGGAAAAAGGTTCACTAGGGTAATCTAGGTAATGGGTCAAGGTCAAAGGTAGTAACATTCAAATGCACACACATGTATAAAGTGTAGCACGGTACCAGGCTAAAGAGTAGGAAAACTCTACATTATCAAAGGTCGATAGGTTTATCTAAACAAGGTTGAAGTGAGTCCGGTATCCAAGGTATAGGATATGGTCAGGAAACACGTCATAGGTCAGGTGCAGGAACATTTAGGTATGTTCTAGTACACTAAGGGTTAGGTCAGGATAAACAGTCATGAAAAGAGGCAAGGTAAGGTCAGGATGTCAATCAACACCAATAACAATGCCACAAGGTATAACGAACACATGAGGTAAAAGGTCACTAGCAATTTTCCTGGTCTTAGAATCTTGGTCAAGGCATGAGTAGGGATGAGGTATGGGTAAAATAACGAGTCCCTGAAAGAGGAAGAGGTGAGGTAGTAAATGATAAGGTCAAGAATATTAAGTGAAGTGTCCCAGGGAGGGATGGGGATGATGATGCTTTGATGTTGATAGACTGTGATTGTTTATGCATAGAGGGATGAGTGATAGGTTTGTTAGGCATGGTTGAGTTAGGTCATGGATTTAGGCATGATGGAGTCAGGTTGTGGTTTTAGAAATGATGGAGTCAGGTCATAGGCATGGTTGAGTTAGGTTGGTAGGAATGGTTGAGTTAGGTTTTGGTTTAGGTATGGATTGAGTCAGGTTGGTGTTAGGCATGATGGAGTCAGGTCATAGGCATGGTTGACTTAATTTTTCAGGTTTTGATATGATGGGAAAGAAATGATGATGAATGCTTATGTTTGGGTTTAATTTGTGCTATATAAGGTAACATGGATCATGTTAGTATGATCTCATGTAATGTAGGATTGTGGTAAATGTGATGTATTAGTTTCCGCTTATTTGATAATAAATTGGAACCTAACTAGAGTAGAATGTGACTAGAACAGGTAAAAAATGGTGAGAGGTGAATTGGTGTGAATGGGAAAAGGTAAGGAAGGTGGTGATGATGGTGGTTGAGCTAACCTCCAAGGGCCCCATGCCCTCGGAGTGCTACCTACATAGTCCCAGAAAAAAGGGACCTCAGGCCGATGTAGTTCTCCCATAAGCTAGGAAAGAATGTGACGAGGTAAGAGTGTGGGGGGGTATGCTATAGGTATGATTTGAGTTTAATTCTATTAGGTATGGATGAGATATGGGAAAATTGGTATAGGTGATTTTGATTGTGGTGGAAGAAGAAGATTACCTAAAGGTTAGCATCGAGGACCAAGTCCTGTATAAGGTAATCAATACGTAATAAAGAAGTTTAAAAGATAAGAGGGTGCAAGAAAGCTTCCTGATTGGTTAGGATCACACTGAGTAGGTCATACCTTAGAGGAGGTGATGAACATAATACCCTAAAGACATTACATGATTGATTGTTCTAAGGGTGAAAAGTAGTCACATGATCACCAAATGTCATGGTTTCCAAGAGTTCCCTTGAGGCAGTAGGAAATGGGAGTGCAAATGGTGAGAGGGGTGAAAGGTGGTTAATTTTTTATATGGTATGAGGTAGAATGCTCTTTGGGCAAGAGATCCTCCAAGGTCACAATGGGCAAGTCAATGACTAAAAGGCTTTATGTGTTGAATAATATTTGAGATAGACTGATCAATGCGGGAAGTCTATATGGGATGAGGAAATGAACTCCTTGAGGTCTTTGTGAAGATGATCAATGTGGGAAGCTTTAGATTCTCTTTCTTCTTTTTTTTTGAAAGAGATTTACATCATTTTCCTTCAAGGGAGTAGTATATTTATAGCAGCAATTACAGAGAGGAAGATGTCCTTTTGAGGGAGTCATATTTTTTTTGGAAGTTTGACTATAGGATTTAGCTCCCATGTGAGGGCTTTGAAGTCATGGACAAGACCAAGGTGAAGAATAATATTCTTGTTTAGAAAGGGGGGTGAAATGACCATGGGATATCATCTAAAGGTAGACAAAAAGTATCCATGAGAATCATGCTATGTGCAGTGCCATGGTACACATATTCAAGAGAAGATAACAAGTGACGGGTATGCACATGATTCTTGTTAAATCATTGGTGATGGCGTAGGAAGTGGATAGTGCTCAAGGGATGAGCATGGAAAGAGGAAAAAAGGTGAGGTAGGACTAAAATTCAACAGTAGAATGGTCTAAGATGTAAGACATTAAGGGGCTTAGGTTCAGGTTTAACATCGAGTGAATATAAATGATAAGACCTGATCCATTAGTAGGGTCACGATGTATGGTCCAAGCCAATTAGGAGAAAATTTTCCTTGTTTAATTTTTTTTTGCTTTAGTTACATGTTGATTTTATTTCAAAATAAGGTCATCGACTTGGAAGGTTCGTTCATGGATGTGTTTATCATAGGCATGTTTGATACGTTTTTGGTAAAATTGAAGGTGGTCAAGAGCATTAAGATGACGTTCATCTAATAACTCAAGTTGTGCTAAACGGTCCTGACAAAAGTTATCATCATTGAGAATGTCATGGAGAGAAATGCGGAGTGAGAAAATCTAGACTTCAAGAAGTAGAATGGCCTCTGTACCGTAGACCAGGGAAAAGGGTGTGGTAGTTGTGGAAGTATGGATACTATTGCGGTATGCCCATAGGGTGAAAGGAATGTGCGTATGCGAGTCCTTCCTAGTATCGTTAACCACTTTCATGAGAATTTTGCTTAAGGTTTTGTTATTGGATTTGGCTTATCTATTGGTTTGTGGGTAACAAGGTGATGAGAAACTTAGTTGAATGCCGAAGGTGTCGCAAAGTTTTCACAATGTTTTATTTTTGAATTGTTTTCCATTATCAGTGATGAGGTGATGAGGAAAACCAAAGTGAAAAATGATGTGATGATTAATGAAGTCACATATTTTCTCGACTTTCGTGAAGATGAGTGGTATGGATTCAACCCATTTTGTGTAGTATTCGGTAGCAGTGATAATCCATTGATGTCATTGGGAAAAATGGGGATTGATATCTCCAACAAGATCCAAACCCCATTGAGAAAAGGGCCAAAGGTCACGGGTGACCTGTAAGGCATGACTGGGTGTATGATGAAGGTTGGCATGCTGTTGGCATTTTACACAATGCTTGACATAGTCGTAATAATCATGGTTAAGGGTCATCCAGTAATAGCCTAGGTGAAGAATACGCTTAGCAACAACAAGGCCACTAAAGTGACCTCCACATATGCCATCATGAACTTCCTTAATGGTATAAGGAGTTTTAGAATTCGTGAGGCATCGTAAGAGAATACCATCAAAGCCGTGCTTATAGAGGATGCCTCCCATGATGACATAATGAGAGACCTTTTTAAGTAAGGTGCATTTTCCATTACGGGTGAGATCAGGAGGTAAGATTGTTGGTTTGAAAATCTGTCGCTTGGGTAGATTTATGGATAAATGAGTCAACAGTGTGCAGGGCATAGCCCCTCTTTGTGTTAGTAAAGTGAAATTGGTTTATTACTATTCTACTAGCAGGAATCTGTGCAAGTCTCACAATATTTTGCCTTCGGGGGTTTGGGATCTCATCCCAGTAGATGTGTTTCCGGCTGAGAGGAAAAATGAAAGGAGGGGAGGAAACGAAGAAAGATCAGATCCGAAGGGAGAAAAGAAATGAATTCCAAAGTAGACGGGTCAAAGGGTCTATGGATTGGGTTGGTAGTAAACAGATATGAACCTACTTGCATAGATGGATGAAGAAATAATGATGAATAAATGACAACAAAGTAGAAGCAAATCCAACAAAACAATCACACAAATCTAACATAAGAAAGATCTGATATTAAAACACATGTATTCAGCACCAAGTCTAAATATATTGTATTCAATGTTTGTTTCTGTTACAAAAGAGTTCAAAATATTCTCCTTACTTCTATTTCTCATCTGAAAAGTATTCACCCCCTGAATACAACAAGTATTCGAGTATTTATAGAAGTAGGAGAAGAAGGAAGGGAAAAAGGAACCAACCACCTATTTACATAAAAAGTACAAAATATCTCAAAGTCATGTTGAATTTTGACAACTTGATGGATGACATCATCCCATGGTGCAACATGGATGATGTCATCATTTGTGCCAACATACTTTAGACATTTACAAAAATAAAGTCGAAGAAGAGAGAAATTATTCATCGTCGTCGTCCCGCGGCTGAAAGGGGATATCCTGCTTCTGCTGCTGCTCAGGTGACGAGATGTGGAATTGGGCATGGTATTCCATGAACTTGCTGATCATGGGCTCTAATTGATCCTCAGAAGGATCCTTGTGTCGCTCACTGATAGCCTCATAAGTCTCCTGCTCGTCTGTGAGCTTCTTTGGGAGTTTGGAATATTCATTCTCTGCTTCTATTAAGAACCCGATGAAGTCCCGACAAGCCAGTAGGTTATTGATGGATTCTGTGTCAAAAGTGACCTTTGGCCCTAGCCCTTGAAAAATGATCTCCTTGAAGATCTGGATGGTTTTTTCAACCTTCCTTAAGGTGAAAGAAGGAGTAAGCAACCCTGGAGACATCGTTAGAAGAATTTGTTCCATCTGATGCATTGCATCCAGGGCTTCTTCCTTTACCTTATCAATATTTTTGGGGAAGAATTCCAGTTGATCCATCCTGTAATCCAGAGTGGAAAGGATTTTATTGAGGGCCCTAGGGTGACCAAAAACACCGAACTTGACCAGATCTTTGATTGAACAGTCAAACATTCTTTGGAAGGTCTCATGCTGCAGCCTAGCATGGTCTAGCTCTTCGGATATGGGTCCTGCTAATGCCTGGAGTTCTTTGTTCACCTTGTTGATGTTCAGATACAAATCGGTGAACTTGGCAATAACTCATTCACTTTCCTTGAGGATTTGGCTCCTCCAGGTGGAAACTGCCATACCCTGCTCACCGATCTTTGTATATTCATTAATTTTATCCTGGCTCAGGGGCTCAAGAGTTTCAGTGGCAGTTGTGGGAGGTGCACTGCCCATCTTCTGTAAGGCGTGGAGCAGATGTTTATTTTTCTCTTTCAGTAGCCTTTTCTATTCTTTTACTTCTTGAAGCTTCTTGTAGAGGGCGTCAACTGCAGATAGGGCCTCTCCCTGAAGTATTTCAAAAGACGTCCCCATTGTGACTTGAGTCACTGTGTAATCTGTCGAAGACAAATCCTTTTTATCTTTAAGAGGATTGGGGTATGCGATCTCCATTACCCTCTCCCGAAGCACTCTAAGAGAAGCATGTGATAGGCTTTTGCTTCTTGGCCCCCTTTGATGGGATAACGGAAAAGTCCATCGGTGCAATGGGAACTTTCCTTTTTTGTTAACTTAGGTGCTGGGAGATCTAGGCTGGACTTAGGGGAGAAGGACTAGAAATAGAGAAGGGGGAAACTATAGTAGTAGAAGGGAAAAATGTGGAGACACGTGGCGGGTGGCATCGAGAGGGAGGCCGAAGAAGTGTCCACGGGAGGAAGAGATACTACAAGGGAGGAAGACATAGGAAGGGAAGGGAGCTCAGAGATGAGGGAAGAAATGGAGGGGGATAGGGATATAAGGGACCTCAATATTTGTAGTAGTGGTGACATCCTGAGTGGATGTGCCTATCGGAACATCTTCCACTATTTCTTTCTCTGGAGAAGCCAGAGTTATAATTTGTTCGGGTGTAGCGGAAGGAGGAATTTCAAGAGCTTCCTCTTGGGTGGAGCTGGATTCACCCTCTTTGCCTTTTCCTTTGCCTTTTGGCTACTGATCAGCTCGAGGAGGTGCGTTGCCCAATGGAGAGGTTGTGAAATCGACTCTGAGGTAGATGAGCCCGTTCATTGGGCACCAATGCTCTGTTATGTGCAGAGTTTCCTTGACTCTCTCCTTGATTGTTTAAGGAGATTTGGTCCTATCAATCACCATGAAAGGACAATCGTCCCCACCCGTGTCAAGATACACTTGATCCACTTCTTGCTTAGTAGTTTGGTAGCCTTTGGGGATGATGACCACCCCGTACTAGATGATTTCTGCTAAGGCCAAGTGGGAATTATCCTTGCTCCTGAGCTTAACCTCATGATATATGTCGATGTAGATATCTTTGATATGAGGGATGTGGATCGGGTCGAGCTTGGCCCTAGGCGGAAAATTTCTTGGGTCGAAGGTGGGTCTTGTTGGGAAGTTATGTTTCAGATTCAACAGCTCCAGTTCTGTAAACATGTCTTTTACCTTGTGGTGAGTGAGACACGTATACCTACCCATGGTGAGGGGGAAAGGAGTTCCACCCTTCTTTCTCTTTAGAAACTTTTCGTGGGAAGTAATAAGCTGCCTTGACAGCTCTAGCAGGATCAACTTGGGACCGGCATACCTAGGTAGTTTAGTTGGCTCCCCCAAGAAGTTGACTACCCTCAGATAGGTGAATGTGGGCAGTTGAGTGAACCGGGCCCCCCATTTCTCTGTAGCTGCTACGATGCTCTTGGTTGTGCGACCATGAGTCATATTTGGCCTCAACAGGCAAATGATAAAATAGAAGAATGCATCGTTGATTTTTGTGAATTAGGGAATGTTATTTTCCAGCTTCAGTTCTGGATAATATTCATAGATTTTAACATGGGGCCAAACCCCACACCGCATCAGAGCTGGATAGTCCCTTTCTGAAGCTGCAGCATAGTCCACATAGGAGTTCATATAGAACCTCCCCGTTGTGTTAAGTTGTTGTAGTTGCTCCGATATCGTGCTGCTTATGATTTCTGCCCACTCAAAGAATTGATCAGGCACATTTTTGTTCATTGTTTCAAGGTACCACAACATCCACTTGTGAAAATAATGGGCATCAGGAAGCCCAAAGATTTTGCTTAGGAACGTGATGGTGTCGCTGAGTTCCTCTGAAAATTCACTACGATGAATGACTTGTGGCAACCGAGTCACCACCTTTTTATTCTTCAGATAAACCTCGTTCATCAGCTACATGCACTGATCCTCATTGTTGTCCCAGTCCTTAATGCAGTCTTCCTGGCTTATGGCCACAAAGTGCCGGTGGCAAGGGATGCCGAGCATTATTTCAAAATGGCGGGCAGTGAGGTTGATTATAACCTCACCCTTCTCATTGTGGACACATCTTATGTCTTTATTGTAGCATCGGGCTACCACCATCATAAATTTGTTGTTCACGGCGCTAACTGGGATCCCACTAGCAAAGTGTAGGGCATTGCCTATCAATTTGTCCATCCATGAACTTCTTGTGATCCTCTGGGCTCTGGCCCAGAAATCTTCCATGTCAATATGGCCCAATTCTCAGTCTCTGATGTCTAGGTCACACTCTGCTTGGGACTCGGGCATCCTGACCCTCTGATATTTATACTTCATTTCTTCTTCTGTGAGCTTGGCCTTGCCTTTAGATTTGGTAGGTCTCTTGCTTGATGTTGACATATGTAACTCTGAACTCAGTTGCTGATCTGCAAGAAGGAGAAGAGAAACCCAATGCAAGAAGGTCATGTTAGCTGTTCGATCTTCCATTAAAGTGTTGACAGAAAGAAGAGTTAGTAATTTTTAGGCTTCAGGGCGCAGGGCGCATGTATACTGTAAGCTGCAGGGTTAAATAACAAGGCACATAGGAAAGGGCTGCTGCAAGGGATAAATTAGCGCCAAAAGGGCACATGGCGAATGGACACTGCAGATTACATTTTTTTTTTTGTAAGCACAAGTGCGCCTGCGCCATGTGTATATATTTTATAGAGGGCACAGATATTTTTCATGTTACACGGGTACAAGATGCTCCAAAGGGCACAGGTATAATGTGTGTAACATCATTTTATCATGCGCCACAGGAGAACTTGGCACGGCGCATGGAAGGTCTACATAACATGATGTTGTTGTAAGCATGGATGCACCTACGCTGTTTTAAATTTTTGCACTTGGCGCATATTTTATTGGTGTTGTGCCAAAAGGGGTGCAAGGAAAGCGTTTGCAACAAATGAAGGAAGTGCGCCATGAGGGCACACCTGTTCTTAGTGTAACAATCATGGTATGTGCGCCATTGGCGCGACTGTGTATCATGTTTGTACAGGGGTGACAGATGCGCCAAAGGAGAAAAAATAATAGTGTCTCCCTTTCAAGCCATGATTCTTTCTCTGAGGGGTTTGCATGTGGTTAAGCTCCCTTTTAAGGATTCATTTGGGTTATGAAGAAGCTTATTAAGAGAGTTCTAAGCCATTTTGTTAGGATAGAGTTTCCCCTACCAGCAGATCTAGAAAGAGGGGGGAAAAAGCATGGGTAGAGAAAAACAGTAAGGAGGATGGGGAGCTCATGTTTGACAATATTTTTTAACTCAATTGAAAACAGCAAGCAGACAATAAACAAAACAGCAAACATAGAAGCAATGAGGACCTCTTACCAGGATATATAATGAAGAAATGTGCAAACGGGTCCACAAAGCGATTGAAAACGACAGGGTAGGTGCACTGCCAGGTACAAGTGTAAGAGAAAAATCACATGATTGTGTCGGATGACAATGACAGTGCAAACGTGCCTATATATAGGTGAAGTAGTAATAAATGCACCACCAACTTTTAACTGGCGCATGAAAAGCATTGTCGACACAAGAAAGCATGCGCCCTGTGGCGCACTGAAAGACTTGCCAACATGAAGTTATATGTGCCCTTGGCACACTGAAAGTGATGTTGACAGAGGAATATGTGTGCACCATAGGTGCACCAAAAAGTAGCGCAACAAAGGTTTTGTTGACATGAAGACGCATGCGCCTTGGCGCATGTAAGGAAGACTCAACATAGTGAGGTGCACCAAAACACCTGTTGACACGAGAAAACATGTGCCAAAGGATTTAAAGGGGGTGTAATAAATCTTGATGTTACACACAAGGAATGTGCACCCGACCAAAAAATACCGAAAAAGGCTAAGTTCGGAGAACTAGATTTCCAGGAAGGGATTTGTAACGTTTCAAACGCAAGGGGTCCCTGACGAGGGGCCGGAACAAAATTTTGGTAGGGTTATTTGTAAAATTGCCCCCAACAATTTTACGGGATAAAAGATGGCTCTTTCTAGGGACTATCCCTGAGCAGATCTCAGGGGTAGAGAATTCCAAATCTCACGTGCCTATCCATTGGGTGAAAGAGTCAAAAATAAGGGGGACTAGAAAGGGAAACACACAACCAACAAAAGCAAACACATGACAAAAACAAACACACAACTGAAGAAAACTATACAAAGAAGAGAGTGAGCTCTACTTCCTGAAGATTTTTAGATGTTTCCCACTATAGGGGAGCGAGAGCTTAGTTCCATCCAAATACGAGAGATAGAAACTATTCTCTCCATTTAACTGCTTGATCTTAAAGGGCCCTCTCCATATGGAATCAAACTTTCTGTGCATGCCCTTTGGCTCTCTTCATTTGTCCCACAAAAGGACGAGGTCTCCCACCTGGAAATTTCTTGGTTTATCTTTTTTATCGAACAATCTTTTGACCTGATTCTGATGTTTGGTGATCTTGTCAACCACCTTTACTCTCTTTTCTTTGAGCTCTGCTAGATACACGATCCTCTTTTCCAGGGAACTTTGAAAAGTTTCATCTTCGATTTCCCATGCCAAATGCAGAGCAGGGAGTTCAGTGGAAATGGGAAGCTCAGCATCGGTGCCATATAACACTTGAAAAGGTGAATCTCTTGGGAGTAATGCAATCTGCCCACAAGGCATCGTATAAGGACTTGTGCCACATTTGTTGATTCTCATCTACCGGCTTTCGTATGATGGTCACCAAGTTTTTGTTACTGGATTCTGCTTGACCATTTCCCTGAGGGTAATAATCTGAGGCGTGAGCTAAAGTTATCCCATATTCGTAGAAAAAACTAATAACTTCCCATGAAGAGAAGTTAGAAGCATTATCAGCAACAATCTTGTTTAGAACGCCAAACCTGACAATGATATTTTCTTTGATGAAACTGCAAACAACTTCGGAAGTGGCATGTTTGACAGGTATGGCTTCCACCCACTTGGTGAAGTAATCTGTTGCTGTTAGGACATAATTATGTCCGGTACTTGATTGGGGATTGAGTGTGCTGATAAAATCAATTCCCCACTACTTGAATGGTTCGTTGATAATGACCGACCTGCGGGGAAAAGTAGCCATCTTGGGCTTGCCGACGAACTACTGGCAAGGCTCACACTTTGCTACCTAGCTAGCTGTATCTTGGAAAAGTGTCAGCCAATAGTACCTGACCCGGATGATCTTGTGTGCTATTACAGAAGAGGAGAAATGGCCCCCACAGGCTGAATTAGGAAAACTTTCAAGTAACTTCACCTACTGTGGCTTGTCAACACATCGCAAAAAGACACCGTCTATCCCGCGTTTGTATAAACCGTCATCCAAGATGACATATTTGGCTACTCTAAGCTTTATAGTGTTCTTCTCCTTTGCGGTTAGGTGAGCTGGGCATTCGCCGTAGGTAAGAAAGAAAGCAATATCAGAATACCACTCATCGCTGGCTGCGACAAATAGGACCAGAGGCAGTGAATTGGGTTTTTCCAGCTGAGTTTGTGTTTCATTGGTGCAATCATCCTTTTTCCTAGAAACTTCTGATCCTTGGTTTTTGGCCATAAGTTGACACAAGCCTTTGCCTCTTACCAACTTGGTTGGTTTTATATCTAGATCATACTCCTATACCTTTGCAATCCAATTTCCACGCAAGCTTCCTAACTCCTGTTGAGTTAAAATTGATTTGACTGCTGTGTTAGGGACCAGGACCACTGTATGAGAATTTAAAATGTAATACCTGAAGTTTTTGACTGCTTTGACAATGGCGAAGGCATGCTTTTCTAACTGAGACATTTGTAATTTATGAGGCTTGAGGGGAGAGCTCATGAACGCAATTGGGGATTCAACCTCCTCAGAATTCTTTTACATCAAGATGGTAGATACAGTATGCTCAGATGCATAGCTATACATGATAAAATCCTTGGAGAAGTCGGGGCATACCAGGACTGGTGCGTGAGTGACGGAGGCTTTTATTTCCTCGAATGACCTTTTCCCTTCCTCGCTCCATCGGAAAGTTGGTGACCCTTTCATCATGTCCAATATATGACGAGTCTTCTCAGAAAAGTCGAGAACAAAACACCTGAGAAAGTTCACCTTTCCAAAGAAAGAGTGGACGCCAGTCTTGCTTGTAGGAAAATTGAGGCTCTGAATAGCCTTAACTCTTTCGGTATCTATCTTCGTTCCTTCTTTGCTAACAACATGCCCTAGCAACTTTCCTTCTGTGACTCTAAAAATAGTCTTTTTGGAGTTTAGGGAAATCCCATGCTCTCGGCATCTGACCAATACTTGCTCCAGATGATAACAATGATCACTTTGTTGTTTAGAGAACACAGTCAAGTCATCCAGATAAATGATAATGACTTTCCCCATCATACCTTTGAATGCCAGGTCCATGGCCCACTGAAAAGTGGCACCAGTGTTGGTCAGGCCAAAAGGCATCCTGCTGTAGGAAAACGTACCCCAGGGAGTAGTGAATGCTGTTTTAAATTGATCTTTAGGTAAGACTTCAATCTGATTGTAGCCTGAAAAACCATCAAGCATGGACAACATTTCTGATCTAGTTACTGCTTGTAGAACTTGATCCATTATGGGAAGTGGGTAGTTGTCTTTTAAGGAAGTCTGATTCAAGTTTCGAAAATCTACGTATATGCGTATTTCACCATTTTTCTTGCACACTGGCACAATGTTTGCTACCCAAGTACTGTGATGGATAGGAAAAATGATTCTCGCATCCAGCATTTTCTGAATTTCAGCCTAGATAGTACCTGAGATCTTAGGGTTATAATGCCTTTGCTTCTAGTGAAAGGGTTTGACGTCTTCTTTCAATGAGATGTCATGTTTTACGTCCTTTGGCTTAAAAGACTTCAGATCGGTGTAGGACCATGCCAATACATCCATGTATTTCTTCAGTAGTTTGAAAAACTTCCGCTTCTCTTCAGGCGTGCAACATTTTCCAATGTTCACAACCTGCAAATGTTCTACCGAACCTAAATTAATCGGTTCGGTTTCTGGGGATGAGCTAGCATCATCTCACCTTTTCTTTTTTACAAAATGGTCATGCCTATCGAACAACAACTCCAAAGAGACCAGGCCCTTCAGAATTTTATTTCCTTTGAGCTGACAAATGCCGTCGTTCCCTTCGGATTCATTGTCTTGATCGGTGACTGATTCACGGCAAGTGGAAGTGGATCCTTCAAAGTGAAGCTCCTTAAAATTTTCCGCCTTTTCCAGAAAGGTAATGAGTTGATTTTCATCATTGAATACTTGCCAATGTTGAGAATTTTCTGGCACACTTGGGCGGAAAACCACCTCAATAGTGTATTTGTCTATTTTCAAACCTGGGTGAGGGAGCATGAGGGACGATGAAACGGCCAATGAATCAGCCATGTCATTCTGAGCTCTTGGAATGGATTCTATTGAAAAGGCATCAAATTCCTCGATGTTGTCCCACACCGCATTGCGGTAATGCCTGAGCCTTTCATTCTTCACTTGATATATCCTTTTAACTTGATTTATAACTAGCTCTGCATAACCTTATACTTTCAGATTTTTGATCCCTCTTTCCTTTGCGGCTTGCATGCCAAGTAGCAGAGATTCATATTCAGTAGTATTATTTGTGTTGAAAAACTGCAATTTGAAAGAGAGAGGAATAATCTCCTCATCGGGAGATATTAGCATGACTCCAGCACCACATCCACTGGTTGCACAGCTGCCATCAAACTGCAAAGTCCAGATCTTATTAAGATCTTCTTCTCGGACGAGAACAACCATTTTTTCAGACTCGGTAGACAGGAAATAGTTCCCCATTCCTGATGATTCGAAAAGAATTCAAGCCTTAGGGTCTTCAGAGTTAGTAACCAAGTACTTATTTTGTGATTCTGGCTCTAAAGTCTGTATTACACCTTTGACGGGGATTCTAGCCTTAGACCAGTCCATATGAATTTCTCCTCCAACCTCACTACAAAAACTCCTTCCCAGCAGAATTCCATAGGCTGCTGGAATGTCGGCAACGAGGACAGTCATTTTTACTCTTTTCTCTGGGAATAACACAAATGCGAACTGTGCGTCTTTGATTTAACCAATCAATGGAACCTGCTTGGTTTCCAAGGAATAACATCTGCCAAAAGGCTTGGTAAGGGTGAGGCCCAGAGCATGGGAAACTTTTTCTGGCATGACGTTATCAGAAGCCCCAGAGTCAATTATGCAGTTACTTAACTTGTGGCCATTGATTAGGAGGGAGAGATAGAAAGGCTCTATCTTGCCTGATGCAGATATTGAGGCAACATTTATGCGGGATGCAGGAGAAGTGGAAAGGATTCCTTTTAAGGAAACCTCGGGAGCTATGACAGCTCGAATTTGAATGTATTCGGTTAACCTCATCAGCTGCTTGGGGTTTGACTGAAGATACTCGACTTCAAACATTTGGATCTTGGTCCTTTTAGCATGATCTATGATATCAAATGCGGCCAAAGGTTGCGCTGGCGAACGAATGAGTCCCTCACTTTGCAATGGTAGGGTAGGATTATTGGTCTTGATGGGAATATGAGAGGGCTGATTTGGGGGAGATACAGGGGCAAAATCTCTCTTTGAAAAAGACTTATTGACAGGTTGAGTGGGTAGGGGATTACCTCTCTTTGCAATGGTTGGGTACGCAGATGACGTAGTCTTTTCTTTCTACACATTGGCAGCGACCTCAGCTTCTTTTACTTGTGAGCGGGTAAAAACAACATATGATTGTCCACTTGCATATCCTTGTGTACCCTCTTCTTCATTAGATTCCTCCTCATCAAATTCCATATACCCGATAGTAGAGTCGCCAGTCGGCTCACCGACATCTTGATCATCTTCGCCTTGAGACGAAGGTTCTTCGTAATTTTGTTCCTCTTCTTCTTCAATTTCAGCTAGAGGATTGACCTGAGGATCCTCAAGTGCCAACCGTGGAGCAGTCATGGGCAACCACAGCATATGTGGGACACTGTTGGGAGTGAAGTTTCTTCATGGAATATCCCGGTACGAGGAACTGGGGGAAGTTTGGGCTAACTGCTTCTTCAAAGCAATCAAGTCATTTGCCATCTTTTGAAATGCTGGGTCGGATGAAGTGGTGGGAGAAGGGCTCAAAGCTTTGGGATTGGATGATTCCCTTTTTAATTCACCAGATATGAGCAAGTTGTCTTCAATCCGTATGACAGAAGCTTGGGCAAGAGGCAAGGTAGTTATTTGTTCATGTAGAAGCAAAAAACTTATTTTTGAGCTCATTGCATTCACAAAGAAACACTTTTGATTTTCTAGTGTTGACAACATGGCAACAGGAACACGGTTGATTAATGCATTGAACCTGGTGATAAAATTGTGCATGGTCTCATTGGTCTCCTTCTTTAGGTGAGTGATCTGTGATAACAATACAAATGCATCTTCTGAGGGCTTGTATCTATCTTCAAAAGCATCCCGCAAGGTGGCCCAACTAGTAATAGATCCAGCCGGTAAATGCTGAAACCATTCCACTTCATGCCCTTGGAAGGTCTCTGTTGGTGTGTGAGACTGTCCAGTCATCGTCCACATCACCTAGGTGAGTCATCTCGCCTTGTGAGAGTCATAGGTCTTAGGAAGTCAAATGACAAGTGTCAGATTCTGTCATAGAATCTAACATTGTCATTTGCGTCAATGCGTCATAGGAGTTACATTCCTTATTTGGAATTGTAACTCCTCTTCTAGTGGCATCATATGCATCAGTCAACGTCATATGCGTCAGTGGCGTCATTGATTTCTTTCCATGTTTAGGCATGGGGGTTACACAGCACCCCTATTTGTACTTCCTATTTTTCAATCTATGAGTATGAGTAGACCCATTCTTCTTACTTGCAATCTTCTTTCCATTGTTTCGAATCTTGCATATTGCGTTGGCTTGAGGTTACCATCGGAGTGCAACTTCGTTGTGGTGCATCACTTTTCAACATCGGTTCTCGCAAATCCCTCTTTCATGGTATCAGAGCTGGTTTCGGTAAATGTGCACTCTTCGTTTCTCAGTTGTTTATTACTTCTGGTTTCTTCTCATTTCCTCGTGTGCAAGTTTTTTTTCGATTATCATTTTGGAATTATTGCTCACCTCGTATTGAGGTTTCAGCAGTTGCAAGTTAAGGTATTTGGTTGGTTTGTTTATCAGCTGAGTTCATATTTGGATATTTCTAGATCTTTGTGGCTGTTGTTTCTGGGTTATTTCTTGCTGGTTGTGTTCAGATTCAGCTGCAGGGTAAAAGAAGAGCTCGTTTTTTGGCGTGGACCTGTGATTACTGGTTGGGATCGTTGTTTTTTCTTCACCGGTGTATACTCAGACTATTCCGAGCTTCTTCCCCATAGCTGTGGTTCCTTGCTGTCTCAAAACGTTTTTAGAAAACCTCTCACGTTTTTTGCAAAACCTCTCACATTTTTTCCTGATCTCTCACGTTTTTGGGAGTCTACTCACGTTTTTTTGACCCTTGCTGCATTCCCCAGCTTCAACGTTCAACCTTCTATGACTTCCAGGCGTTTTTAACCTGTTCTAGGCTTTTTTTCTATCCTCTGGCTGTTTTTTCAACTGTCCAGGCTTTTTTTCTATCCTCTGGCTGTTTTTTCAACTGTCCAGGCGTTTTTGCACTGTCCTCAGTTTTTTTTCTCTCCTTTCCTGCATTTTCCCAGCTTCTCTGGCCGTTTTTCCCTGTCCTCAGGTGTTTTCTTTCAGCTGGCTGCATTTTTGCATGCTGTTCTGGCGTTTTTGGACTGTTGAGGCGTTTTTTTTTGGACTGGTAAGGCGTTTTTTTCCTTCAGCTGGCTTTTTTTGGACTGTTCTGGCATTTACTTACAGTGGACAGTCACTACATTATCTATTTTTACCTGCCTTTCATCCCCACGTGGCTTTCTCAGTCCTCTGCCAAGTAATATCTCTCTTAAAATACGTTTTTTTATTCACTTTTCTTAAAAAAAACGTGGTTGCATTCTTTTTATCTTATCACTCTTTAAAAAACGTGTTGTTTCATTATTTTTAAAAAAGTATAAGGTAAAAACATTACATTTTAAGTGGCATTGTAAGTTTTTTGGCTTGTTTTATTAACCTTCCGTCGAGTGCCGAAGACGAAGGGTGAGGTCCGGGATTGGCAGGTGGCTAATCCCCCCTCGCAATACAAACAAACCCTACCTCAAATTCCATGCCATTTCCAACGAGCATACATACAACACCCTTTGCATGCGTTTAGGGCACTTTTTTAATCCGTTTGCAGGCTTATTGGTTTTTTCCTCATCAGTTGCGGGAATTGTTTTTTGCTATAACTTTTGACTTGTTGCTCGGTTTTGAGCACTTCTTTAGTCAAAGTTGCATGTTTTTTCGCACTCTAGATGATGGGATCATTAGTTTTGTAAATGCACTAATTTTATAAAGTGCCGCATTTTGGGGGGGTGTCTTTGCATTGCTTAATTCAGCTCATTTTTTCTTGAGCTTTGTTTTATTCCTTTTTTGTGGACTTGTGAGCGCGTCCGCCATAGTCTTACAACAAAGAAATTCTTTTGTGTGACGTGAGACGCTGTTTCTCACAAAGCTCTTTCTTCCCCCTCTTGCTTCTCTCTTTCTGTGCTTGATTGCAGTGTTGATCTGTTGTGCCCTACGAACCTTGATTGTTGTCTCCACCATTGCGCATTATTACGCTAATTGTAAGGTGAGTGACAAATTGGTTCTCGGAATACAGTTGCATCTGGTTGTAATCAATGCACTGAATTATAAAGTGCCAAACTCGGGGGGGGTGTAATTTTGTTCTGGGGGGTTGTTATTGTTCTGGGTGTTGTATTACATGCAGACGCATTATCGGCCGAGTCCGACGTCTTGCATTTGTGCATCTTGCAATTTTTGATTCCACATCATGGAGGGTGCTCTTTCTAGATTTGAGCATCGTAGGATCACCTTACAGCCTCCGCCAATTCTTACTGGGAGAGAGAACTATTCAGCTTGGCGTGCTTCTATGGAACATTACTTCGCCTACAAGGGTCTTTCTCACTTCTTGGTTGGGCCTGTTCCTACACCCACTGATCATCGTCATCTTAATGATTTTCTCAACAATTGCGACCGTGTCTTTGGTCACATGATGATGCATGTCTCTACATCTCAATGGGTTCACGTGGAAGACTCAGATCCACCCCACCATGTCTGGAGCATTCTTCACTCCCTCTATGGAGACCCTTCACAAACTGCCGCAGTTGTTATTACAGCTGATTCAGTTGTCTCCTCTATTTCTTTATGTGATGATAGTTTCACTGACACAAGCTTGCTTGGTTCTACTTCTGATGATGAGGATTGTGCATCCAGTTCTAATGTCGAGAGTACTATAGAGGACTCTTCTCCTCGTTCTCTCACTATTCCAGAGAGTGTTGACACTTCCCACATCTCATCAGATATCGAGCAGTCCCCTTCTCAGTCTCATACAGTCATCACACCTACCTCCTTTCCACTTCCAGTGTGTGAGGGCCATTTCACTCCTTTACCTTCATTGGATGACTCATACCTATCTGACATCGCTCTTCTGTTTGTTGAGCCCCCTCATTGGGACGAGTATCTACCTGACCTTAGTCGTCTTTTCACAGATTCCACTTGTGATGCTCTACAGGTCCCTCATCCACCTACAGGTGTTTCAGAGGAGTTCATCATCTCTGTTATTGGGAGTGCCCCTTCTAGGACTCTTGCCACTTCCACTTTTCCGGAGACCTTCATTGATCCACCCTTGCTCGTGGATCCCTTTTCTGTTGTGGGGGATCTTTTGTTACTTTCACATCAGTTGGACATCCTTTCTACGGGTGTTCCTCTTCACTCTGACAGTTCTACGCACGTGGCATTACCTTTGGTTCCTTGGCACTCACTCGCTAGACCTATGTCACACTTCAGTGCACCAGACTCAGAGTTCTTCGTGTTGCTACCTTCAGTTTCCTTTGTGGAGTGGGCGGACTTCCAGCACGTCATTTCTGTCCTTCCTAAGGGCAGGCACACAGTTCAGTGTGGATGGCTCTTCTTCAGTCCAGAGGCAGAGGATCTCATCATCGACATACATTATGTTCAAACAGTTGATCAGGTTGCAGACATTTTCACCTAGCCCTTCACTGAGGTGACGTTTCTTCACTTGCGGTCTCTTCTTGGGGTGAGGTCTGTTGCAGCCGCCCATCTTCTTCGGGCTATATAGTCCTCCTTCTTGTCCTCTTCTTCTTTCCAGAAAGATGTTGTTTGTACATGGGCACCTTATCAGGCCTTTAGTTGCCGGGGCCCATTGACACATCTTTCTTAGTTGTCTAGGGGAGTCTTCTTTTTCTGTTCTGGCTCACCTTGACCTCTTCCTCGGCTTCGATGAAGGGGGGGTGTTGGTGTGTGTGACTGTCCAGTCATCGTCCACATCACCTAGGTGAGTCATCTCGCCTTGTGAGAGTCATAGGTCTTAGGAAGTCAAATGACAAGTGTCAGATTCTGTCATAGAATCTGACATTGTCATTTGCGTCAATGCGTCATAGGAGTTACATTCCTTATTTGGAATTGTAACTCCTCTTCTAGTGGCATCATATGCATCAGTCAACGTCATATGCGTCAGTGGCGTCATTGATTTCTTTCCATGTTTAGGCATGGGGGTTACACAGCACCCCTATTTGTACTTCCTATTTTTCAATCTATGAGTATGAGTAGACCCATTCTTCTTACTTGCAATCTTCTTTCCATTGTTTCGAATCTTGCATATTGCGTTGGCTTGAGGTTACCATCGGAGTGCAACTTCGTTGTGGTGCATCGCTTTTCGACATCAGTTCTCGCGAATCCCTCTTTCAGTCTCTAAAAAGAGGCGAACTGAAACATCTTCATGAGTCACATCTAGGATACTACATGACATAATGAATGCATATATGTGTGAATCCATGCTTTGTTTTCCGCTCCCGTCAAATTTGGGAAAATTCTTTCGGTTTCCATGTGGGAGCGCGTGAACTGGATGTGGTAAAGTGAGGGGGCCCATAGCATTTCCCCATGGTACTGCCATTTGAAAGGTTGGAAAAAGAACACGGGATGGAAGTGCAGTTCTGCTGAGCAGCAAGGCACTACAAAGGGATGTGGAGGCTCCTTGTGAAAACTGGTTCTTTTGTGGAGGTGAGGCACTTCTAGCCAACCGATCAGCTGAACTTAGTGATGAAAAGCATGCTGGTGTTATACTAAAGTTGTGTCTTTGAAGCAGATCAAAAGTAGGATTGACTTCCCCACGAGCTCTCTTGCCACGGGTAAATGGTTCACCTGCCAGTGTACCTTCCTGATCTGCAATTTTGGTGGAGCAGATTAAAAAACTCTTTTTGGTTGTACTTGCTGATTTTCTGATTTTTCTGACAAAAATCAGCAGCATGTACTTTTTCGAATATTTAAATTTATCCTCTTCTAAAAACTGATTGTGGTTAATGAAAAAGAACAACGAGGATAAAATGATAGTGAAGCTTAGTAAGCTGATTTTTAGATCTAAATTTGACTTTTTCAAAGAGTTTGAAATTTTTGGTAAACAGTCAAAAAATCAGATCTACGGCAAAGTACAAATTTTTATAAAAACTCAGCGAACTAAAGGTATCTAACTAGGCCTGATCTATGGATCTCAGAAGAAAATTTTTCAGTTTGGGTCACTTTTTGCAAAAATTTTGGATTTTGAACAAAATTTAAAATTTGAAAACAGGTAGTGATTTTTCTGATTTTTACTGATTTTTTATCATACCATCATAGATCGGATAGATCTGTTCAATCCCTAGCAGAGTCGCCAAAAAATGTTGGTTTGAAAATCTGTCGCTAGGGTAGATTTATGGATAAATGAGTCAACAGTGTGCAGGGCATTGTCCCTCTTTGAGTCAGCAAAGTGAAACTGGTTTATTGCTATTCTACTAGTAGGAATCTGTGCAAGTATCACAATATTCTTCCTTCGGGGGTTTGGGATCTCATCCCAGTAGATGTGTTTCCGGCTGAGAGGAAAAATGAAAGGAGGGGAGGAAATGAAGAAAGATCAAATCCGAAGGGAGAAAAGAAATGAATTCCAAAGCAGACGGGTCAAAGGGTCTATGGATTGGGTTGGTAGTAAACAGAGCTGAACCTACTTGCATAGATGGATAAAGCAATACTAATGAATAAATGACAACAAAGTAGAAGCAAATCCAACAGAACAATCACACAAATCTAACATAAGAAAGATCTAATATTAAAACACATGTATTCAACACCAAGTCTAAATATATTGCATTCAATGTTTGTTTCTGTTACAAAAGAGTTCAAAATCTTCTCCTTCTATTTCTCATCTGAAAAGTATTCACCCCCTCAATACAACAAGTATTCGAGTATTTATAGAAGTAGGAGAAGAAGGAAGGCAAAAAGAAACCAACCACCTATTTACATAAAAAGTACAAAATATCTCAAAGTCATGTTGACTTTTGACAACTTGATGGATGACATCATCCCATGGTGCAACATGGATGATGTCATCATTTGTGCCAACATACTTTAGACATTTACAAAAAGAAAGTCGAAGAAGAGAGAGCAATTATTCATCGTCGTCGTCCTGCGGCTGAAAGGGGATATCCTACTTTTGCTGCTGCTCAGGTGACGAGATGTGGAATTGGGCATGGTATTCCATGAACTTGCTGATCATGGGCTCTAATTGATCCTGAGATGGATCCTTGTGTCACTCATTGATAGCCTCATAAGTCTCCCGCTCGTCTGTGAGCTTCTCTGGGAGTTTGGAATATTCATTCTCTGCTTCTATTAAGAACCCGATGAAGTCCCGACAGGCCAGCAGGTTATTGATGGATTCTGCGTCAAAAGTGACCTCTGGCCCTAGCCCTTGCGAAATGATCTCCTTGAAGATATGGATGGTTTCGTCAACCTTTCTAAGGTGAAAGAAGGAGTAAGCAACCCTGGAGACATCGTTAGAACAATTTGTTCCATCTGATGCATTACATCGAGGGCTTCTTCCTTTACCTTATCAATCTTTTCGAGGAAAAATTCCAGTTGATCCATCTGGTAATCCAGAGTGGAAAGGATTTTATTGAGGGCCCTGGGGTGACCGAAAACACTGAACTTGACCAGATATTCAACTAAAAAGTCAAACATTATTTGGAAGGTCTCATGCTGTAGCCTAGCATGGTCCAGCTCTTCAGATATGGGTCCTGTTAACCCCTGGAGTTCTTTGTTCACCTTGTTGATGTTTAGATACAAATCGGTGAACTTGGTGATCACTTGTTCACTGTCCTTGAGGATCTGGCTCCTCTAGGTGGAAACTGCCATACCGTGCTCGCCGATCTTTGCATAATTATTAATTTTATCCTGACTCAGAGGCTCAGGAGTTTCGGCGGTAGTTGTGGGAGGTGCACTGCCCATCTTCTGTAAGGCGTGGAGCAGATGTTTATTTTGCTCTTTTAGTAGCCTTTTCTCTTCTTTTGCTTCTTGAAGCTTCTTGCAGAGGGCGTCAACTACAGATAGGGCCTCTCCCTGAAGGCTTTCAGAAGACATCCCCATTGTGACTTGAGTCACTGTGTAATCTATCGAAGATAGATCCTTTTTATCTTTCAGAGGCTTGGGGTATGTGATCTCCGTTACTCTCTCTCCCGAAGCACTTTGAGAGAAGTGTGTGATAGGCTTTTACTTCTTGGCCCCCTTTGATCGGATAACGGAAAATTCCATCGGTGTGATGGGAACTTTCCTTTTTTGTTGACTTAGGTGCTAGGAGATCCAGGCTGGACTTAGGGGAGAAGGACCAAAAACAGAGAAGGGGGCAGCTGTAGTAGTAGAAGGGAAAAACGTGGAGACACGTGGTGGCGACATCGAGAGGGAGGCCGAAGAAGTGTCCACGGGAGGAAGAGATACTACAGGGGAGGAAGACATAGGAAGGGAAGGGAGCTCAGAGATGAGGGAAGAAATGGAGGGGGACAGGGATAGAAGGGACCTCAATATTTGTAGTAGTGGTGACATCCTGAGTGGATGTGCCTATCGGAACATCTTCCGCTGTTTCTTTCTCTGGAGAAGCCAGAGTTATAATTTGTTTTGGTGTAGCAAAAGGAGGAATTTCAAGAGCTTTCTCTTGGGTGGAGCTAGATTCACGCTCTTTTCCTTTTCCTTTTCCTTTTGGCTGCTATTTAGCCTGAGGAGGTACGTTGCCCAATAGAGAGGTTATGAAATCAACTCCAAGGTAGATGAGCCCGTTCATTCGGCACCAATGCTCTATTTTACACAGATTTTCCTTGACTCTATCCTCGATTGTTTGAGGAGCTTTGGTCCTATCAATCACCGTGAAAGGCTAATCATCCCCACCCATGTCAAGATACACTTGATCCACTTCTTGTTCAGTAGTTTGGTAGCCTTTGGGGATGATGGCCACCCCGTACTAGATGATTTCTACTAAGGCCAAACAAGAATGATCCTTCCTTCTGAGCTCAACCTCATGATATATGTTGATGTAGATATCTTCGATCTGAGGGATGTGGATTGGGTCGAGCTTGGCCCTAGGCAGACAATTTCTTGAGTCGAAGGTGGGTCTTGCTGGGAAGTTATGTTTCAGATTCAGCAGCTCCAGTTCTGCAAACATGTCTTTCACCTTGTGGTGAGTGAGACACGTATACCTACCCATGGTGAGGGGAAAGGAGTTCCACCCTTCTTTCTCTTTAGAAACTTTTTGTGGTAAGTAATAAGTTTCCTTGACAGCTCTAGCAGGATCAACTTGGGACCGGCATACCTAGGCAGTTTAGTTGGCTCCCCCAAGAAGTTGACTACCCTCAGATAGGTAAATGTGGGGAATTGAGTGAACAATGCCCCCCATTTCTCTGTAGCCACTATGATGCTCTTGGTTGTGTGACTGTGAGTCATATTTGGCCTCAATAGGTAGAGGATAAAATAGAAGAATGCATCGTTGATTTTTGTGAATTGGGGAATGCTATTTTCCAGCTTCAGTTCTGGATAATATTCATAGATTTTAACATGGGGCCAAACCCCACACCGCATCAGAGCCGGATAGTACCTTTCTGAAGCTGCAGCATAGACCACGTAGGAGTTCATATAGAACCTCCCCGTTGTGTTAAGTTGTTGTAGCTGCTCCAATATCGTGCTGCTTATGATTTCTACCCACTCAAAGCATTGATCAGGAACATTTTTGTTTATTGTTTCAAGGTACCGCAACGTCCAATTGTGAAAATAATGGGTGTTAGGAAGCCCAAAGATTCTGCTCAGGAACGTGATGGTGTCACTAAGTTCCTCTAAAAAGTCACTACAATGAATGACTTGTGGCCACCGAGTCACCACCTTTTTATTCTTCAGATAAACCTCGTTCATCAGCTGCATGAACTGATCCTCATTGTCGTCCCAGGCCTTAATGTAGTCTTCCTGGCTTATAGCCACAAAGTGCCAGTGGTGAGGGATGCCGAGCATTATTTCAAAATGGTGGGCAGTGAGGTTGATTATAACCTCACCCTTCTCATTGTGGACACATCTTGTGTCTTTATTGTAGCATCGGGCTACCACCGTCATAAATTTGTTGTTCACGGCGCTAACTGGGATCCCACCAGCAAAGTGTAGGGCATTGCCTATCAATTTGTCCATCCATGAACTTCTTGTGACCCTCTGGGCTCTGGCCCAGAAATCTTCCATGTCAATATGGCCCAATTCTGAGTCTCTGATGTCTAGGTCACACTCTGCTTGGGATTCGGGCATCCTGACCCTCTGATATTTATACTTCATTTCTTCTTCTGTGAGCTTGGCCTTGCCTTTAGATTTGGTAGGTCTCTTGCTTGATGTTGACATATGTAACTCTAAACTCAGTTGCTGATCTGCAAGAAGGAGAAGAGAAACCCAACGCAAGAAGGTCATGTTAGCTGTTCAATCTTCCATTAAAGCATTGACAGAAAGAAGAGTTAGCAATTTTAAGGCTTTAGGGCACAGGGCACATGTATACTGCAAACTGCAGGGTTAAATAACAAGGTGCACAGGAAAGGGCCACTGCAAGGGATAAATTAGTGCCAAAGGGTGCATGGCGCATGGACACTGTAGATTACATTTTGTTGTTGTAAGCACAAGTGCGCCTGCGCCATGTGTATTTATTTTATAGAGGGCATATATATTTTTCATGTTATATGGGTACAGGATGCACCAAAGGGCACAGGTATAATGCATGTAACATCATTTTTTCATGTGCCACAGGAGAAATTGGTGCGGCACATGGAAGGTCTGAATAACATGATGTCATCGTAAGCATGGATGCGCATGCGCTATTTTAAAGTTTTGCACTTGGCGCAGATTTTATTGGTGTTGCGCCAAAAGGGGTGTAAGGAAAGCATTTGCAATAAATGAAGGAAGTGTGCCATGAGGGCGCACTTGTTCTTAGTGTAACAGTCATGGTATGTGTGCCATTGGCATGACTGTGTATTGTGTTGCATGGGTGACAGATGCGCCAAAGGAGAAAAAATAACAGTGTCTCCCTTTCAAGCCATGATTCTTTCTCTGAGGGGCTTGAATGTGGTTAAGCTCCTTTTTAAGGATTTAATTGGGTTATGAAGAAGCTTATTAAGAGAGTTCCAAGCCATTTTTTAGGACAGATTTTCCCCTACTAGCAGATCTGGAAAGAGGGGGGAAAAATCATGGGTAGAGAAAAACAGTAAGGAGGATGGGGAGCTCATGTTTGACAATATTTTTTAACTCAATCCAAAACAGCAAGCAGCCAATAAACAAAAAACCAAACAAAAAAGCAATGAGGACCTCTTACCAAGATATATAATGAAGAAATGTGCAAACGGGTCCACAAAGCGATTGAAAACGATAGGGTAGGTGTGCTGGAAGGTACATGTGTAAGAGAAAAATCACGTGATTGTGTTAGATGACAATGACAGTGAAGACACGCCTATATATAGGTGAAGTAGTAATAAATGCACCACCAAATTTTAAGTGGCGCATGAAAAGCATTGTCGACACAAGAAAGTGTGCACCCTATGGCACACCAAAAGACTTGCCAACACGAAGTTACATGTGCCCTTGGCGCACCGAAAGTGATGTTGACAGAGGAATATGTGCGCCATTGGCGCACCAAAAAGTGGCGCAACAAAGGTTTTGTTGACATGAAGGTGCATGCGCCTTGGCGCATGCAAGGAAGACTCAACATAGTGAGGCGCACCAAAACACTTGTTGACACGAGAAAGCATGCGCCAAAGGATTTAAAGGGGGTGCAAGAAAACTTGATGTTACACGCAAGGAATGTGTGGTCGACCAAAAAAGACCAAAAAGGCTAAGTTCGGAGAACTAGATTTCCCAGGAAGGGATTTTCAACGTTCTGAACGCAAGGGGTCCCTGACGAGGGGCCGGAACAAAATTTTGGTAGGGTTATCTGTAAAATTGCCCCCAACAATTTTACGGGATAACAAAGATGAAGAGAGAAAGATAGTCAGAGTATTGTTTATACCAAAGGTTTCTCGGGTCCGAGTTGATGATTCTGATGGAGTAAATGTCACGAGGTATATAAGAGGGTGATTGGAGTCATTGTATGGTGACAAAGATTTTAGAATCAACAGGCGAAGCATGTATTTAAGAAACCAAGAAGGCCATGGTATCTACAAATTTCTTGGTTGAATGGGGGACTGTTTGAAGGGTGTAACAGTCAAAGGTGGTCAAAAGTATGTCTACATGATGTTTATACTTTTTAAGTATCTCATTATGAAATTGGTATATACCATTGACTTGGTTTATGACCAATTGAGAATCACCAAAGATGTTGATTGATTTAACATCTAGGGTGTAGGTGGCTTGGAGACCTAATATGAGCACTTTATATTTAGCAATATTGTTTGTACAATTAAAATTGAGTTTGAAAGACAAACACATGGGTTTTCCATCAAGTGGAATGAGGATAACACCATCCCCACCCCCACATTGACACTTGGAACTATCAAAGAAGAGTGTTATTTGGTAAGCGATTTCATCTAGGGAAAGGGTAGCAATTGACTCATCTGGAAAGTAAAAATTAGAGGGTTAATCCCTGGAAATAGGTGCATTGGCCAATTGGTCAGTGATTTCTTGGCCTTTTATGGAATTTTGATGAATGAATTTGAGGTTGAGGTCAGTCAAAAGCATAAGCCAATGTGCAGTGTGTTGATTTTGGTAAGGTTTGGCGTACATGAAGTGTAAGGGGTCGGTGTTGGGCACAACATAGGTTTTGTGGTTGAGTAGGTAATGGAAGAGTTTGGTGGAAATGAAAAATAAGGCTAGGCAAAGTTTTTTGGCATGGGTATATCGACATTTGGGTGGAGGTTTGGAAAGATCGTTCATGTAAACCATGTTAATTTCAAATATTGGAGGTTGTTCTAGGAGTTGTTGAGGTAAAGGTCCGGGTCGTTGAGTAGGTAGTGAGGGAAGACATGTGGGAATGGGTGTTGGTGAAATGGGGTCCTCATCAAGAAGGTCATCATCATCAAAGTTTCCTTCAGGAGGATACAATTAGATAAGGATGGTTTTCAAAGCCTTGCAGTTCTTCACATCGTGTCCTAGCACACGATGGTAGGCATAAATTTTAGTGTTATCAAACCCTTTTGGCTTGGGTTTGAGAGGGTCATAAGGTCTGAGCAGCAGTAATGTGATGAATGAAGTTTCAAGGAGGTTGGTTAATATTTTGACATAGGACCCTACTAGTGGATCGCAATGGGAAGTGAAAGGGAGTTTGGGTGTAGGAATGGAGGACTGTGGAGGAACAGTCTTTACACGAGGGATAGCAGGTTGAGCTACAGTTTTATGTGTTGGTGTGGTCTTAGGCATTGGTCGTGTTTACTTGGGTAGGGGTATGGTTGATGAACTGGTAGGAGGGTGTGTGGTTGTTTTGACTATCATATTGGAGGGTACCATAATTTTGTCTTTGGGTTGCACCTTCTTGGGTAAAGGAGATATGGGTGTATGAGATCTAGAGGGAAAAGTGGATAGGGGAAGAGGGAGAGTTACCCATTAGTATAACGAAGGTGCTGTGAAGGTAGAAAATGCGGGTCGTGTAGGGGGTGTGAGGGAAAGAGACTGAAATGTTATGGGTAGTGAAGAAGTAACCAATGATATTGGAGGAATGGGTGGTAAATATGCTACAAGTGTAGGTGTAAGTCATCTCGGGTGCTTGGGAATGTTAGAGGAATGTGAGGAAGGAATGGGATATTTTGTTTTTGGTTTACTGATGGGTGGAGGTTTCTTAACCATGTTGGGAGGTTGAGGTCCTAAGACAGATGGAAAGGGTGAAGGTGATGAAGGTGTGATTGACGCAGCCAGAGTATGAGTTATATGGGCTTGGTTCTTTTGTTTGGATGCTGGAGTAGGTTTGGTGTTGACTCTGGAGGATGTAGTTAAATCTATTTTGATAGGTGGATGAGTAAGGCTGGTGGTTGGGTTGACCCCTAAGGTAGTAATAGTTTTATTCAAGGAAGATGATGTAGGTGTGGGTTTGGATTTAGATGTATGTTGGGTTATGGGTAAGGGTGTCTGTTAAGCTATGATAGGTGTTGTGGCAGAAGTTGTGATAGAGGTGGTTGTGCTCAGTTTGATTGGTTGAAATATTTTTGGGTAGATAGTGGAAGTATTAGCCAATGGCATCTGTATTTGTGTTGAGAGAGGAAGTAGAAGATGCCCCCAAAGTAAGGCTCTATCCACATAATCCAGGTGACCAGTTAAGCATGAGAATGACACGTATTTAGGTGAGGTTGATGAGGACCTAATGGTAATTCCCATAAATTTTTTCCTAGAAATGGGGAATTTGCTAGCTTCAGCTTCTGTGGGTAAGAGAGCCAAAAATAAGTCTATAGGATCTTGGGTAACTAATGGAGAATGGTCATCTAAAGATAAAGATATTTTATACTAGATCTTTGATGGGTGGAGGAGCTGATGGGTACTCTTCTGTAGGTGGGGGAGATGATGGGTGCTCCTTTATGGGTGGAGAAGATGACGGGTGCTCCTTTGTGGGTGGAGGAGATAAACAAGTATCCTCCATGGACTGAAGAAGTATTGTGGGTGATGGTTCTCTAGGTGGAGAAGCCACATGTGAAATAGTATCAATATTAATGGAAGGCTCCTCCACGGGTGATGAAGAAGGTGAAAGGCGTTCCTCTGTGGGTATGGGAATAGGTGAGGTGGGTTCAAGCGTAGGAGGGATTCGGGCTATAATTTCCTCTATGGAAGGAATATGAGGTAATTGGGAAGCAGCAGGTGTATCACTAAAAATAGCATGGACCTTGCAGGTATGGATATCACAAGTCAAGGTTTCTCCAGTTTAATCAGAAGAAGGGCATGATTAGGAAAATGTTTCTTAAAGATATGTAGGTTTTGATTGGTAGGTGCATTAGGATTATCCAAGGTTAGCTCGCCTTTCTCGATAATTTCTTAGACAATGTTTTTGAAGGTGATGCAATTGCCATCACTATGACCCTTTACTCGATGGTAGTTGCAGAAGTTGTTCTCTTTATACCATGTGGGTGTGGGGTGAGTAGGGTCAAAACAAGTGTGCGGTATCATGAGAGGAAGGGTGATGGCCCCATCTTTGATAAGATTTTCTAAGACAGAAGAATAAGATTCCCCAATTGGGGTATATTTCTATTGTTCCCGGCTGAATTGAAAAGTATGAACGGGTGATAGATTAGATGAGGGGCTAGCCTGAATTGATGGATGAGCTAGGCCAGCATTGAGTACCACTACGTTAGTGGTCCCCTTGGCCTTTGAATAATTGTTCTATGGTTTTTAACAAGAAGAGGTATCATTTGACTTGAATTCCGAGTTCTTATTGCGTAATTGAATTTTCTTCTCTTCAATGGCCCAAATCTCTAGCTTTCATGCCATGGTAAATGCTTCATCAAAGGTTCAGAAAGTTTGGACCTGTAGGGTTGGTGAGATATGCCCAGGACAAGCTCGTATGAAGAGTTTGATGATTTTAGTTTGCGGTAGTTGGAATGTGAGTTGATTGATTAGGATTCACCAATGAGTAAAAAAATCTATGATAGATTCGTCATCATACTAATGCGTAGAGCATAGGTCAGTCATGTTAACCTTCTTAACAATATTAATGGAGAAGTGATCCAAGAAGGCTTGGGCTACTTGATTAAATGAGAATATAGAGTGTCTAGGCAACCCACTATACCAATCTAACACAGGTCCAGTCAGAGACATGGGAAAGGTCCTTAGGAGAAAAGCATCATCATGGGTGATCAGTTAACACTCATGTTTGAAAGACTACAAATGCTGTTGTGGGTCTTCTTTACTATTGAAATGGTTGAATTTAGGCATTTCCCAATGCATGGGATATGGATAGATAGGAATGGATGGGTGTATAGGCTCATTATAAATCTCATCGTAGGTGAGAGTGTTACAGGAGCAAGAAATTGACACCTCTAATGTCTACATTTTGTCCATCATTAACTTAATTAGGTCGTTGGTAGGTTGTGATGGATGGGTGCCTCCTGTAGCATAAGAGGGTTGGTGTTGGGCATGTAACAAGGGTGGCATTCCAGTATATGGTGCTATCGTATAGGTAGATTGACAAGAAAGTAGTGAAATAGGGGGTATATACACAGAGTGAATAATAGATTAAATAGGAGGTTGCTGATAGTACACATATGGAGGTGGAAAGGTCGTGGTGAATCTAGTGGAAATGGGGGATAAATATTGTAGAATAGAAAGGATGATGTTTTGAAAAGGGGTAGGGTTCACTGACACCGAGGCTGGTAGTATAGCTACGGGTATATGCGAGACAATAGGGGTAGATGAAGTTGTGTTCTGGATGATTGGCAAAGGTATAGTGGATGTGGTGAGTGCAACAGATGTGGCAGATGCGGTAGTCATATCAAGTAGAGGGCCTAGTTACAAAACGATAGGCAGAAAAGTATGCGAGGGTACCATGGAGCTATATGGGGTTAACATAGGAGTGGGGATGAGAGTCGGGGGGTAGATACAAGAATGTCGTATATAACCTAACCCGAGGCATCTTGAGTGGACGAGTGGGAAAGATAAAACTGCAAGGTGGTAGGATTTTGGTCAAGGAGTTGTGTGAACTCCTTGTCTCCTGTGGTGATAGTGATAGGTTAGATAGGTTTCATGGCCAGTGATAAAATGGAGGGTGGTGAAGGACAAGGGGGAGTGGTCTACGAGTAATGTGGAATATGAGGGCGTTCGCTTGGCTTCAGGTCAGCACCATGTGAACAAGTACCGATCGGGTTGAACTATTTTCTGTAAATGACACAAAAATACAACAGAGATAGAAGAAATATGTAGTAGTAGGTGGATTAACTACTAAATGTCAGCTGGAAAATTTCACTGTATAACCAATGCCAGTTAGGGTAAACTGATGCTGGTCACAGGTAACCGTGGTCGGTCACTATGGAAAGTGGATAGTTGGTCAAAATAGGGTAAAAGGCCAATAATTTGTCTAGTATGCAAGATGTTAATGGGACTTACCAAGTCAGTAGATATGATAAGAGTGAAAAAGACTCTAAATAGTCAAAGAAGGTGAATAGGTGTCCTTTTGGGTAGGACCCAAAAACCAGGGAACCGACACCGATTGGGTGAAATTGATGACGATCAGAGGGTAACTAACGATGGTCGCTGGACCTACACCGATTACTATGAAGTTAAAATAGCAATGTAGAAATTTTGGTTGTGAGTTAAAATTAATGTGGAATCAAACCCAGAATCCTGGGAATGATGAGAATATGGTCTAGGAACACTCATATGAAGTTGGAATACACCAACTGTGATGAGGAGCATGCACAAAGAAATAATAAGAAAATGAAGAATGAAATCCTCTCACCTCAATATACAAGCCAAGTAGAAACACTAAGAAAAATATGATCCTAAGAGTGCTTTTTATATTATGTTTGTTTAGCTTATGCTATTTAAGGACTGACTGATGAACTGTAAAATAGATTTTTTTGGTGAGTATGGCTTCCTACGAAGAAGGACATATATAAGGAGTGGTTTCAAGTATGTTATGGTAGGGGCGGGCCATCCTATGATGGGGTGCTAGACAAAGATAACTAGTGGGGTGCCCAGTGTGTCGTGATTATGTGATCACCTACATCTTCTTTCGAGTGAGATGTTGTTTAAGAATGTGTATATATTTTAAATTTGTGATGTTTGGATAAGACTCAGAAAGAGAGAAAGATAAAGAAAATGCTTTCTATGATTTGTTTTTCAACCATCAGCTGGGAATGACTTCTGGCATATAGGTTACCCTCAATTAATGTGAGCTAATGTAGAAAAGAAGAATGAAGTGTAATGTTTTTTAAATCTAAATCGAAATGTAGAATTCGATGCAACAAATAGATGAATAGGAGAAGGGATGCTCTTTCACTAATGTGATACTAATGATTGGGAAGAAATGTTCATTTTAAGCATCAAAATACGATTACTTTAAGACAATAGGAGAGGAGAAGGTTCCAGGGGAGAAATTTTAATGTAAGAACTTTTTAGAAAAGAAACAAACATAAAACGTTTTCACCTAGAAATGAAAGAATACAAAGAACCCCGAATGGGTCCCATCAAGCGTGCCAAAATGTTTCCCCTGATTCTAGATAATTTCTTCAAATTTTGACGAAACAAATAAGGGTAAAGGGCTAGGAGGAATACCTATTGAATGCTGGTTGATAGGTTGTTGTGTGTGTATGAATTTTGAATCCACAACTGATCGTGAGAGCTTCCTTTTTGCTTGGAGGAACTACCTGAAATGGAACACAAGACCACCAAATAAAAGTTGAACAATATATGTAGTGGATTTTGTAGCGTGTGCTAGATCCGGGAAGTGTGATACTTCCTAGAAGGCTTTCAATCCACTATTTAAAGAAAATTAATGCAATAAATAAAGGAAATCCTACTGTAGTTAAAATGATTTAGGTATCTCATTCACCTATAATAAGTGAATTCATTCACAACAAGCTAGGTTATGATTGAATATGAAGGTCAAGGTCACTGTCAAGGTATTGGTATTGGTCAGGGTAAGGTTCTAGGCTATTTTGGTTATTTAGTGGAGGTTTTAGGCTCTGATATGGGTTTTGGTCAAAAGACACAGAGTTTGACGTTGGTCTAGTATGATCGGTATCAGTTTAGGCTAACCAACGATGGTTGTAGGTAACCAACGTTGGTATGGTCGGGGTACAGGAAACTCAATGAAAACTTGGTTGGGTGATAGATCTGAGGTTAGATGAAGAGAAAGGGCAATGTCAAAGGTTTATGTGGGTCCTAGATATGCACAAGAATGATTAAGATCCACATATGGGTAGTGCAAGGGTGTGGATAAAAAGATGGTCAAGTTTGCATGGAGGTAGATGATGGGGGAATGGAAAGGAGAGAAAAAGATAATAACAAATGTAAAAGGATCTACCAAATGATAAATGGATATGTGTTGGTTAACAAAAATTACTATTTGTACGAGCTTGATGCCTAGTTGGTAATGGTGGGTGATCGAATGGAATGAACTTGACGTAGTGTTGGTGCTTCTCCGGATGCTCATGTGAAGGAAGATGGTTGTGTTATTGCTTCAGGTACTGGCTATGGATGCTCTGATGTGTATAATAAGACTCGTTCTGCTTGTATGTAGCTCTATTTTTGTCACTTATTCTCAAAAGATGTGATTATCTCTTAGAAATGTGCCAACCTCAAAATTAGGTTGTTTTGGGAGTTAAATGGTAACTGAAGGTGGTTCCGACATAACCGGAGATGGTTTAGGGTAACTGGTGTTGGTTAGGGTGGGATTTCTCAAGTTTATTAAACTAGGTAGATCCCCTTGATTTTCTGGGATCTTGTTTATTTTACTCTGTAGATTAGCATGGAAGCTTCCTTCTAATGGGCGGGAATGTGGTTAGAGGGAATGTAGGCATTGATTTTTAGGGTTTGGGTAGGTCTTAGTTAGTTATGGCAACTTACTAAGAATAGGTCTTAGGGTGAGGTGGCTAGATGAGGTGTCTAGGTGAGGTGGATATGTGGAAATTATCCCAATTAGGATATTTAAATATTAAATATGGTGAGGATAATTAATTAATTTAATTAAATTAATTAAATTAATATTATATTGAGGTGAAGGAGGCCATAGCTAGGTGGATGTGTTCAAGGTGGTTATTTGATGGGGAACCAAGGAGAGTGTGACCCATTTTTGGTGTCTACACTGATGGTGGTTCCAGCTTAACTGACGACAGTTTAGGGTAACCAGCGTTAGTTAGGGTGGGATTTCCTAGGTTTACTAAACTAGGCAGTGTTATCAAAAATAAGCCCCATGCTTACTTTTGGCTAACTCATCCTTCTTCTCCTTTGTTGGCACTTAATTGAAATTTTGGCATGCTTCAGGTACTTAATTTTTTTTTGAAATGGCTCCATAAGATAGGATTTTTCCTCACCATTCCAGAAAGGTAAAATTTTCCTCCCAACTCCTTGTATTTCTAAAGTTATGGCTCAGCGGAGTTTTTGAGGGAAATTTTCCCTAGGAAGGCCCGTGACCAATAGGAATATGCCACGCGGCAGGGCGGAATGGCGGGTCGGTGGGGGTGAGTTGAAATTTTTTCCAAATGGCTTAGTGGGAGTGTAAAGGGAAAATTTTGGCCCACAGACCCACCTACTAATAAGGTGGTGACACATGTTTTTTCGGTAGCGGGGGTCGGAGGAGCGGAGGAAAGTTAGAAATTTTGCCAAAGGGTTGGTGGGGGGGCGAAAGGAAAATTGTTAGCCCAAAAGCCCGCGACCAATAAGAGGACGCCACATGTCCTATTTTCAGCAGAGGTTGGGGGCACAGGGAGAATTCGGCAATATTTCCAAAGTGATCAAATGCACAAAGGAAAAATTAGAGGTGCATCCCTTCCAACCAATGAGGAAGTGACATGTGTTACTGGGACAGCGGAGCACAGAGCAAAGTTGGGAAATTTTCCCAATGTAAAATCAAAGGGGGAAAAGTGAGATTTTGGGCCCGTGATCCCATTGTCCAATTAGAGAGCACCATATGGTGGTGGAGTGGTGGGGTGTGGGGATTTTTGGGGAAATTTTCCCAAATTCAAAAAAAGGGGAAAGTTTTAAAGTTTTAGCCTGCCAATCCAATTTTGCCCTAATTTTTCCCTAAATCTTTAGAGGGCCATATCTTTTGATCAAAAGCTTGGATTTTTGTGTTCTTGGTGTCATTGGAAAGTTGGTGAAATTATCTACATGATGGAGGGTTAAATTTTGTATTTTAATGGATATTTATGGGAGAAAAATAGGAAAATGTCTCTGGCATGCAAAAAAGACAGAAAATGACTCCAACCACCAAAATTAATGAAGTATGGACCTTTGTTCTGCTCTATAACGAAATGTACTTCGAAGTATGGGATTGTTTATGGAAACCCATCATTTTGTAGGAACATTGGATGAATCTTGTCGGTGGTTGATGTCCCAAATTGATTCACCCACGTTTTTTACCTTTTCTTCCATTCTACTCATGAAAAAATCTAGTTTTGGCTCATTTGTAAAGGGTTGGACATTTTTATGATCTGCAGGCTCCCTCCTTCACCCTGGCACGTGAATTTTTGGAATATCAAACCTCTTTCAGGACTGCAACATGTTTTCTACTTCCTTACTATTGTAATGCACTGTATTTAAAAAATGGAAATGAAAATGCAAGCTGTGTGAATGAGTTTTCAATCCTTGTGTTGTTTGCTTCATTCTGATCCTTCATTACATTTTAGTAATTTGTGCATAATTTGTGTTGCATTTTTATAATCTGTCAATTTTCAGAAATAGATGTTCACCACTCCTTTGGTGTATCACTACTTTTACTTAGTTTTATTTCTTTTGCATCCTTTATCTCTGTCTCCTTGGAATTTAGAGTAAGATCTAGTATTAAACCTCTGCAAAATTCATGCATACATCTGATCAGAGGAGTAGAGGAATCAACCTTTAATCTGGAGAGTTTTTCCCCATTTATAAAGGTCCCATACTTTTGGAAATCTCAATGGTGTGCATTCACACCAAATGACATTGCCTTAGAAAAGCCAATCCATAGGTCATTTTGGGGGTGTTGTGAATTTGTACTAATAGTTTTGGCACACCCGGTGGGACCTTAGAGGTATCCCACTTTTATTTTGACCGGTTGGTGTGTTTCTATTAAGGATTTTACCTTTGGAGGCATTTTCAAAAACACATCTGGCGACTCCATATGGTAAATAACTCATTGTCTGAGTTGTAGACCTGTTTTCCATCCATTTTCATCCATTCTTCTTTCCATCTCTTCCATCTTCTTTCATTCCTTTTTTTTTTGCAATCATGAATTCATTTCCATCGTGGAATTCACATTTACAACAACAATATGTTCCACCTCCAACATGTTTTACAAATCCTCCAAATCAGCATTTTGATCAAATTCAAGGTTAGCATGCTTACCCATATGAGCAATACCAAAATCAATATGGTTGTGAAGCACATCAATAGAAAGGGTATGCATGCAATGACGAAAATCAAATGGAAGATGCTGATTTTGTGGAGAAAATCTAAAAGATGGAGGCAACGATGGTGCAATCAAGAGCAGCAGCTAAAATGAAGGCTTTCAAAATTGGTTGCAGGACTCCTTGTCCATAGGGAGGCCCTTTTCCAAGACACTTCAACCCTCAGGAGAAGCTGGAATTCATGATGGAGATGCTTCCCCAACTTATACAATGGACAACGGAGATAGAGGCCTATAAACTTGGTGCTGAACAACCTTGTTAATGGGTAAGTTCTACACCATCATCTGGGTTTTCTCTTTCTATTCCTCAAGTAGAACCATCTCATTTTGAATTCCAAATTCCAAATCCATCCCATGCTGCCCCAAGTGTTGATTCCATTTCTCCATCCCCTAGTCTTTCACCCCATCTCAATTCTTCTGTCCTTTTCTCTTCCAAACAGCCACTCCCTACAAAGAAACAAAAGTTTCTATCTCCTCTAACACCACAAAAAATTGCAAAATCAATTGAGTTACAACCCACCCCTCCTCTTGCATTCCCAATCCCATGTGGGGAAGAATAAATTGCAAAAATCAGTCATCAAGGACAGCAAGAGGAAGAGCTAAGCAAAGAAGGAATGATTAAGAGCCTAGTAAGTTTGGCTCTTAAATATGGAATTGAGAAGATCCCTTTGCTGGTAAAGCCTATAGAAGAGGCCAAGATTAAAAAAATGGTGGCCAGGACCGATTTTGTTGCAGCAGAAGAAGAGAAAAAGGAAGAAGTAGATCAACAATCAGTTTTATCAGAATGTAGTGTCCATGTTGGCACTCTATTTGAAGGAAATGCTGATCCAATTCAAGTTGCACAATCAATCATAGAAGAAGAAGATCTTGCAGCGCTAACTTGTCCTCTAGAGTAGTAGATTGAAGAGTTTGATTTGAAAAACTTCATGCTAGAGGGAGAGTTTAATCAAGAGCAATATTTTCTTCAAGTTGTGGAAGAAGAAAAACCAACTCCAAATCCCATTGAAGATGAGTAAATGGATGAGATCAAGTCAGTTTTTACAACTGCAGAAGAAGGAAGCATTATTGATTAATTTTTACTTTCATTTGAAGGGGCTGATTTGATTGATGAAGACATTATGGAGATGAACAAAATAGGTCCAAATTGTGAGCAAGACACACAAGAAATTTCATGTTTCTCTCCCACTTCATCTCTCCAAAAATATGGTTTTTTGGATGAGTTTGGATTGACAAGTTTCATGTTTAAAAAAGAAACTACACATGGTGAAGAAAATGCAGATTTGGAGACCACCATACAAGAAGGAGAGACCTTACAGCAGAAGGACATTAAATATTTTGATTTTCCATCATAATTAGAAGAATGTTTGGATGAAGAGCCAGCTGAAACTAAAATATTTTTTTCTTCACCATTCGTTCTCCAACATCAAGAGCCTGCTACCACAAAGGAGAATATTGAAAAACAGTAGCCTATGTTTTGTGGCAACTCTTTGGAACCAATGTTGGAAGATATTAATCTTCCATGTTCTTCACTAGAAAAGGAAGGAAAATAGCAGAAGAAATTCATCACTTCTTCCACTTAATCTATCTAAGAAGGTCTACAAGAAGACTCCATTTTTGGAGTTGAAAATCAGAGTTATGGGCATATCAAATGGACCAGACCTTGCCCAATAAGGTATTTGGCTTCATTCGAGTCAAAGGATAAGTCACAAATAGTCATACTTGCTTCTAAGCATGAGGATGAGCTACAAAGTACCAAGGATCAGCTGTCATACCTCTTCAATCCAAATGCAGAGCAACTAAAAGAGGTATTGGATTTTTTTTCAATTGACACCTTGTTGATTTGGGTAGAAGACCAGCTTCTTGTTGATTTTCCACTCACCCAACCAGCCATGTTCAGTGCCAAATCAATTGCATGACTGCCATTTTTGAGAAAGGGAAGCTATTTCTCCCAACCAGTTGTAGGGTTTGTTTAGCTTGCCTTTACTTCCAGTTAGAGTAGAGTAGGTAGGTTTGTTTTCAGTAGAAGAAGTGCTTATGCACACTTTGCATATCCCACTTGGGGTATGTATGATTTCCAATTTTGTACATAGTTTTTGGTGCTGTTGGTTTTGCTATTGCACAGTTCATTTTAGTGGCATTTTGGTGAGAAGAACTCAAAGTTCAGTGGGCTTCAAGTGGCTCAGAAGGAAGTTTTCAAACTTTAGATCAGTTTTCAGGCTACAACTCATGACTCCATCCCCAATGGATGCTTCAAAAGCTACTAATCATTCATCTAGCAGGAAGATGACCCCTATGAGTCACCAAATTATTATCCAAAATAATCCCCATGCTTACTTTTGGCTAAATCCTCCTTCTTCTCCTTTGCTGGCACTTAATTTGTGGCATGCTTTAGGTACTCAATTTTTTTTGGAAATGGCTCCATAAGATAGGATTTTTTGTCACCTTTCCAGAAAGGTAAAATTTTCCTCCTAACTCCTTGTATTTATCAAGCTATGGCTCGATAGAGTTTTTGAGGCAAATTTTCCCTGGGAAGGCCCGCGAACAATAGGAATGCTCCACGTGGCTGAGTGGAATGGTGGGTAGGCGGGGGTGAATTGAAAAATTTACTAAAGGGATCGATGGAAGTACAAAGGGAAAATTTTAGCTCATAGGCCTGCTAACCAATAAGGTGGCAACATGTGTCCTATCGGTAGTGGGGTTTAGAGGAGTGGAGGAAAGTTAGAAATTTTTCCAAAGGGTTAGCGGAGGGCAAAAGGAAAATTTTTAGCCTGAAAGCCCACGACCAATAGGAGGATGCCACGTGTTCTATTTTCAGTGGAGGTTGGGTGCATGGGGAGAATTTGACAATATTGCCAAAGTGGTCAAATACACTAAGGAAAAATTGGAGGCACATCCCTGCCAACTAATGAGGAAGTGACACGTGTCACCGGTATAACAGAGCACAGAGTGAAGCTAGGAAATTTTCCCAATGCAAAATCAAAGGGGGAAAAGTGAGGTTTGCACCCGCGATCCCATCATTTAATCAGAGAGCTTCACGTGGCAGTGAAGCAGTGGGGCATGGGGATTTTTGGGGAATTTTTCCCAAATTAAAAAAAATGGGGAAAGTTTTAAAGTTTCGGCCCGCCAATCCAATTTTGCCCTAATTTTTTCCTAAATCTTCAGAGGGCCATATCTTTTGATCCAGAGCTCAGATTTTTGTGTTCTTGGTGTCATTGAAAAGATGGATAAATTATCTACATGAGGGAGGGTTCAATTTTGTATTTTGATGGATATTTGTGGGACAAAAATAGGAAAATGTCTTTGACATGCAAAAAACAAAAAAAATGACTCCAACCACCAAAACTAATGAAGTATGGACCTCTGTTCTGCTCTGTCAGGCAATGTACTTTGAAGTATGGGATTTTTTGTGGAAAACCATCATTTTGCAGGCCCATTGGATGAATCTTGTCGGTGGTTGAAGTCCCAAATCAATTTTCCCATGTTTTTTTACCTTTTCTTCCATTCTGCTTGTGAAAAAAGCTAGTTTTGGCTCATTTGTAAAGGGTTGGACATTTTTATGATCTGCAGGCTCCCTCCTTCACCTTGGCAAGTGAATTTGTGGAATATCAGACCTCTTTCAGGACTATAACATGTTTTCTACCTCCCATCTGTTGTAATACACTGTATTTAAAAAATGGAAATGACAATGCAAGCTGTGTGAATGAGTTTTCAATCCTTTCTTGTGTTGTTTGCTTCATTCTGATCCTTCATTACATTTTAGCAATTTGTGCTTATTTTGCGTTGCATTTTTATAATCTGTGTCAATTTGTAGAAATAGATGTTCACCACTCCTTTGGTGTATCACCACTTTTACTTAGTTTTATTTCTTTTACATCCTTTATCTCTATCTCCTTGGAATTTAGAGTAGGATCTAGTATTAAACCTCTACAAAATTCATGCATACATCTGATAAGAGGAGTAGAGGAACCATCCTTTAATCTAGAGAGTTTTTCCCCATTTGCAAAGGTCCCACACTTTGGGAAAGCTCAATGTTGTGCATTCACACCAAATGACATTGCCTTAGAAAAGTTGATCCATAGGTCATTTTTGGGGTGTTGTGAATTTACACTAACAGGTAGATCCCCTTGATTTTCTAGGATCTCATTTCATTTACTCCATGGATTAGCATGGAAGCTTCCTTCTAATGGGTGAGAATGTCATTAGAGGGAATGTAGGCATTGATTTTTAGGGTTTGGGTAGGTCTTAGTTAGTTATGACAACTTACTAAGAATAGGTCTTAGGGTGAGGTGGATATGTGGAAATTATCCCAATTAGGATATTTAAACAATAAATATGGTAAGTATAATGAATTAATTTAATTTAATTAAGTTAAATTAATATTATATTAAGGTGAAGTGGGCCATGGTTAGGTGGATATGTTCAAGGTGTTTATTTGACGAGGGACCAAGGAGAGTGTGACCCATTTTTTGTGTCTACATTTTACCCCTTTTTTTTCGTAGCTTGTATTGGTTAGTGATGCTGACAAAAATAAGATGTGGTTTCCCCATGTGTGGGTGAAGGTGATCCCCCTCAAACTAGGAACTGATGAGGTAGAAGGTAAAAGCGGTGAGTGGTTTGATAAAAGGTGAATGTGATGAAGGGGAAGGTGGGGAATGGGGAAGAAAGGCAAAAGGTTTACTTAGGTAATTTAGGTAATGGGTCAGCGTTAAAGGTAGTAACAGTCAAATGCATGCACACATATAAACTACAACACGGTACCAGGCTAAAGAGTAGGAAAAATCTACATTTGTTTAAGGTCGATAGGTTTATCCAAAAAAGGTTGAGGTGATTCTGGTATCCAAGGTATAGGATATGGTTAAGAAATTATGTAGGTTAGGTGTAGGAACATTTAGGTATGTTTCGATACACTGAGGGTTGGGTCAGGATAAACAGTCACGAAAAGAGGTAAGGTAAGGTCATTAGTTCAATCAACATAGGTAACAGTGCCGCAAGGTATAACAAACACTTGAGGTCAAACGTCACTAGCGATGTTCCAGGTCCAAGTATCTAGGTCACGGCATGGGTAGAGCCGAGGTATGGGTAAAATAACAAGTCCCTAAAAGAGGACGAGGTTAGGTAGTAAATGATGAGGTGAGGAGGGTGAGGTGAATGGTCAGGGTAAGTGTTAGGTGAGGGAAAAAAGAGTGACGGGCAAGGTAATAGGGTGCGATTGTGGGAAATGTGGAAGAGAGGGTGACTGATGCTGGTAAAGAGTAACTGATGCTGGTCAAGAGTAACCGAGGCTAGTCAAGAGTAACCAATTCCAGTCAGGAGAGGGAGTTTTTTGAGAGGGGAGGGTTTTTGGGGGTCAAAATTTTTTCCGCGATAGTGACTAGCATTAGTCAGGGTTAGCTGGCATCGATAGTGTCAAACCGGTATTGGTCACAAAACAGGTGACCAATGTCAGTTTAGGGGTGACTAGGGTCGATTAGAGATAACAGGCACCGGTCAGGTTTTGGAGAAAAAGGGGTTGAAAGGGCCCTAGGTTGAGTGGGTGAGATAGGGAAGGGTAGAATAGGGTGTGTTAGTGAAAAATCTAGTGTAGGCGAGGGGTAAAATGGGTATGGGGAAATGATAGTGGGTGAGGGTGGGGGGGTAGAGAGAGAAAATGTGATAGAAAGGTAGGTTGGGAAGAAAGAAAGAGGTGAGATAGTGGATATAGGTGAGGTGTCATGGGTGAGTATGGGTATGATGAAGGTATATTAATTTGATATTTGTATTGGATGCAAGGGAGATATCAGCTACGTATAAGAGACAGGGTACCACCCCTACTCTTGAGAGTGCGAGGCACATCAACAGTTGAGGAGTGGCGACACGTGGAGGATGTGGGCATAATTGGGGTCATGTGCTATCGGTATGTAGTCTGGCAGCAGAGTCTAATGGTTGCTCTCATCGATAGATGGAATTCAATGACCAACACGTTCCACCTACCGACTGGTGAGATGATAGTCACCATGGAGGATGTGTTAAGGATCCTACGGTTACCGATACTGGGGATGCAGGTGTACTTGATCTCCTCCAAGGCCTTGGAGGAGTTGATGTTGACAGTGTTTGGGGAGGGACTGGAAAACATGATGTTCCGTAGTTCCAGTTTGAGTTACGAGGGGATGTCCCTAGCCCATCTAGAGGAGACAAGGCTAGTGGTTTTATTGATGGAGGTAGTGTGCTACTTCGCACTGCCAGATGTAGAGGGTGGGAGATTCCCTCTCTCATTGATGGGGGTACTACATGACATGGTGATGGATCAGACCTGTTTCACCTAGGTGCTAGCATTCCTAGTGTAGTTATTCAGAGAGCTATGGGTGTATGGGCATCTACACATGTTTAGCCTATGTTGCACCTTTTTAATACACTGTCGGGCCTATGAGCACATAGTTTGTGTGTGCCCAGTGGGTATGCCCTGAGGAGATGCATTTCCACCAAGATTAGTGTGGGTGGGGTATAAGTGATGGGTACTTCTGATTGGAGAGCGGAGATCAGACAGGGCTACACATGATGTAGCATACTACAGGTGGAAATTGGAGGGATTATCTGAAGTGGACATCATATGTGGGTTATCCCTCATACAGGTGGATGCATGATGAACTAGATGGCCTTCAACTACTCATATGGACAAAGGGGCATTATCCCAGGGAGCATGTGATGATCCTAGTTGACAGGGTTAGATGATAGTTTGGGTTGCTACAGGACATACCTCTACCCTTCCCACAGTATAGGACTGTATGTGGGTTATCCCTCATACAGGTGGATGCATGATGACCTAGATTTCCTTCAGCAGCTGATATGGATAAAGGGGCATCATGCCGGGGAGCATGTGATGATCCTAGTTAACAGGGTTAGATGATAGTTTGGGATGCTACAGGACATACCTCTACCCTTCCTGCAGTATAGGAGAGATGACGTGGAGAGGCCATTACCTATACCACAGCTGACAGTGCCCACAAGGAAGGAGGAGCAGGTGGTAGATTGACAGATCAATGATGCCAGAGTGAAAGAAAGATATAGATAGTGGTGGGTGGATCATTTATGAGTAGTACCACCCAAGTCAGGGTAGCTGGATTTAGCCATGATAACGGTGCTAAGAGATGCTGTACAGGGGCAGGTGGCGACCTTGATTACCCAGTTAGGTATGGTATAGGGACAGTTAGCTAGTTTAGATGTAGAGGTGCCCAAGTTGCATGCACAGGTGGCCTGTATTTTCCCAGATGGCCCAGGGTGGGGATGGAAATGGAGATGGTGATGATGGTTGGGTAGCCACCCTACAGGCACAGGTTAGAGGGTTACAAGGTTAGTTGGTGATGGCACAAGCACAGATTGGGGATTTATAAGCCCATATACAAGCACAGGGGCAGGGGCTGATGGCACCACCACAAGCATTGAGGTTCTAGTTCATAGGAAGGGGTGGGACAGGGTCCCATAGGATAGGTATAGGGTCAAAGGCTAATGGGGCCACCACAGACAGTACCTGTATCTAGGTTATGGGAGGTGAGAGATGAGGCTTGGTATTATCAGGACTAGCTGACAGTAGTAGGGATAGATTTTGTATTGTATGATGAGTAAAAGGCACAACATGCCTATAGCAAGAGGACCAGATCACACACCCATAGTGTGGAGAGAACAGGGGGCCATCGAGCCCCGAGACATGGTCAGGGTGAGACCACTAGTTCACGGAGGCTAGTTCCAGTTGATGTAGCAGCAGGGACCCAACCACCACCTATGATGGGTAGGGAGATGTTAGTAGGTCGCCAGACAGGGGCCAAGGGGATAGGTGAGATAGATATGGAGGATGTCGACCACGAGGATGTTTGATATATGGCCCACGATTTTGTTATAGTTTTGATTTTTTATATATAGTGGCCTGCGTGTTGAGAGTTGTTATACTATTGATCATATATCAGCCTGCGTGCTGAAGATGGTGAGGCTATATGAGATTTTTGTATTTTTGAGCATATACTGGCCTATGCGCCGAAGATGGTGAGGATGTATATGAGATTTTTGATAGACTGGATTATATACAAAGGCCTGCATGCCAAAGACATTTGACAGTTATGTATATGGATAATGTATTTATATAGATGATGATGATTATGGGAATTATGTGTTTGTGTTGATAACATTTTATTATTATGCATAGATGGACTTATGGTAGGTGTTTTAGGCATGGATTGAGTCAGGTCATGGATATAGGCATGATGGAGTCAGGTCGTGGTTTTAGGCATGATGGAGTCAAGTCATGTTTTTAGGCATGGTCGAGTTAGGTTTTGTTTTAGGCATGGATGAAGTTAGGTTTTAGGCATGGTTGAGTTAGGTTTTGGTTTAGGCATGATGGAGTCAAGTTGTGGTTTTAGGCATGGATTGAGTTAAGTTTTTGTTTTAGGCATGGATTGAGTTAGGTTTTGGTTTTAGGCATGGATTGAGTTAGGTCATGGTTTTAGGCATGGATTGAGTTAAGTTTTAGTTTTAGGTATGGATTGAGTTAGGTTTTGGTTTTAGGCATGGATTGAGTTAAAATTGGTTGAGTTTGTAATTAATTAATGTGTGCTATTAATGATGATATAGTCACTTGTGAGATGTTTTATGGTATATGCATGATGATGGTAAAGAAATGGTAATCGTAATAAATGTATGTTTTGACGATGGTAAAAATGTGAAGCAATTTGTTTTTTGTTCAGTTTAATTTCAAATTTTTGATATAAAAAGGAAACTAAGTAGGGTAGAATGGGATTTGAGGAAAATGAAAAATGAAATATTTAAGGTAGAGAGTGGTCAAGCTAACCTCCAAGGACCCGATGCCCTCAGAATGCTGCCTACATAGTCCCAGTGAAAAGGGACCTCAAGCCGATGTAGTTCTCCCATAAGCTAGGGAAGAATGTGATGAGGTAAGAGTGTGGGTGGGTATGCTATAGGTATGATTTGAGTTTAAGTCTGTTAGGTATGGATGAGTTGTGGGAAAATTGGTATAGGTGATTTTGATTGTGGTGGAAGAAGAAGATTACCTAAAGGTAAGCATCAAGGACGAAGTCCTGTATAACGTAATCAATACATAATAAATAAGGTTAAAAGATAAGAGGGTGCAAGAAATCCACCTGATTGGTTAGGATCACACAGAGTAGGTCATACCTTAGAGGAGGTGAAGAACGTAAGAACCTAAAGACATTACATGATTGATTGTTCTAAGGGTGAAAAGTAGTCACATGATCACCAAATGTCATGGTTTCCAAGAGTTCCCTTGAGGCGGTAGGAAATGGGAGTGAGAATGGTGAGAGGGGTGAAAGGTGGTTAAATTTTTATATGGTATGAGGTAGCATGATCTTTGGGTAAGAGATCCAAGGTCAAAATGGTCAAGTCCATGACTAAAAGGCTTTCTTTGTTGACTAATATTTGAGATAGACCAATCAATGCGGGAAGTCTATATGGGATGAGGAAATGAACTCCTTGAGGTTTTTGTGAAGCTAATTGATGTGGGAAGCTTTATATTCTCTTGCTTTTTTTTTTTTTAAGAGCTTTACATAGTTGTCCTTCAAGGGAGTAGTCTATTTATAGTGGCAATTATAGAGAGGAAGATGTCCTTTTGAGGGAGTCATCTTTTTATTGGAAGTTTGACTCAAGGAGTTGGCTCCCATGTGAGGGATTTGAAGTCATGGACAAGACCAAGGTGAAGAATAGGATTCTTGTTTAGAAAGAAGGGTGAAACGACCATGGGATCTCATCTAAAGGTAGACAAAAAGTATCCATGAGAATCATGCTATGTGCAGTGCCATGGTACAAATATTCAAGAGAAGATAAGAAGTGAGGGGTATGCACATGATTCTTGTTTAATCATTGGTGATGGCATAGGAAGTGGATAACACTCAAGGAAAAAACATGGAAAGAGGAAAAAGGTGAGGTAGGACTAAAATTCAACATTAGAATGGTCTAAGATGTAAGGAATTAAGGGGCTCAAGTTTGGGTTTACCATCAAGTGAAGATAAATGATAAACACGTGATCCATAAGTATGGGTCACGATGTATGGTCTAAGCCAATTAGGAGAAAATTTACCCCATTTTATTTTTTCTAATTTAGTTACATGTTGATTTTCTTTCAGAACAAGGTCACCGACTTGGAAGGTTCATTCATGGATGCTTTTATCATAGGCACATTTGATACGTTTTTGGTAAACTTGAAGGTGGTCAAGAGCATTAAGAAAACATTCTTCTAATAAATCAAGTTGTGTTAAACGGTCTTGATGAAATTCTTCATCATTGAGAATGTCATCGAGAGAAATGTGGAGTGAGAGAATCTGGACTTCAAGAGGTAGAATGACCTCTGTACTGTAGACCAAAGAAAAGGGTGTGGTAGTAGTGGAAGTATAGATACTAGTGCAGTATGCCCATAGGGTGAAAGGATTGTGCGTATCCTAGTCCTTCCCAGTATCGTTAACCACTTTCATGAGAATTTTGTTTAAGGTTTTGTTATTGGATTCAACTTGGCCATTGGTCTGTGGGTAATAAGGTGATAAGAAACTTAGCTGAATGCCGAAGGCATCAAAAAGTTTTTGCAATGTTTTATTTTTTAAATTTTTTCCATTATCAGTGATGAGGTGATGAGGAACACCAAAACAAAAAATGATGTGATGATTGATGAACTCACATATTTTCTTAGCTTTCATGGAGATGAGTGGTATGACTTCAACCCATTTTATGCAGCATTCAGTAGCAGTGATGATCCATTGATGTCATTGGGAAGAATGGGGTTTGATCTCTCAGACAAGATCCAAACCCCATTGGGAAAAGGCCAAAGGTCATAGGCAACCTATAAGGTGTGACTGGATGTATGATGAAGGTTGGCATGTTGTTGGCATTTTACACAATGCTTGACATAGTTGCAATAATCATGGTTAAGGGTCGGCCAGTAATAGCCTAGGAAAATAATACGCTTAGCGACAGTAAGCCCACTAAAGTGACCTCCACATATGCCATCATGAACTTCCTTAATGGTATAAGGAATTTCAAAACTTTTGAGGCATTGTAAGAGAATACCATCAAAGCTACGCTTACATAGGAGGCCCCCCATAATGATGTAATGAGAGACCTTTTTAAGGAAGGCACGTTGTCCATTACGGGTGAGATCAGGAGGTAAGATGGAGAGAGAAAGATAGTCAAAGTATTTTTTATACCAAATGTTGCTTGGGTCCGGGGCTGATGGTTTTGATGGAATAAACATCATGAGGTAAATAAGAGGGTGATTAGAGTCATTGTATGGTGACAAAGATTTTATAATCGGTAGGTGAAGTGGGTATTTGAGAATCCAAGCAGGTCATGGTATCTGTAAATTTATTGGCTGAATGAGGGACGGTTTGAAGGGTGTAACGGTCAAAGGTGGTCAAAAGTACGTCTAGATGATGTTTATACTTTTGAAGTATCTCATTATGACATTGGTATATACCATTAACTTGCTTTATGACCAATTGAAAATCACCAAAGATGTTGATTGATTTGACATCTAGGGCATAGGTAGCTTAGAGACCTAATACGAGTGCTTTGTATTCAGAAATATTGTTTGTACAATCAAAATCAATTTTGAAAGACAAAGGCATGGGTTCACCATCAAGTGAAATGAGGATCAGACCAGCCCCACCCCATGCTAACACTTGGAACCATCATAAAAGAGTGTCATTTGGTAAGAAGGTTCGTCCAAGGAAAGTGTAACAATTGACTCATCTGAAAAGTCAAAATTAGAGGGTTGATCCCCAAAAATAGGTGCGTCGACCAATTGGTCGGAAATAGCTTAGCCTTTGATGGAGGTTTGATGGATGAATTGAAAGTCAAGGTCTACCAAAATCATAAGCCAATGTGTGGCACGTTGATTTTGGTAAGGTTTTGCGTACATGAAGTGTTAGGGGTCGGTGTTGGTCGCAACATAGGTTTTGTGGTTGAGTAGGTGATGACGGAGTTTGATGGGCAACAAAACTAAGGCTAGGAAAAAAAATTTAGATGGGTATATTGGGTATCATATTCCAAAAGAGTACAGCTTATGTAATAAACCACCTGCTCCCTGTGTTGTTCATCATGATGAGTGAGCATGGCCCCCAAGGAGTGATTAGTAGCTGAGATGTATAGGTAGAAGGGTTGATCATATTTAGGTGGAATGAGTACTAGTGTTTGAAGAAGGTATTGTTTTTAAGGCCTCAAAATTTTTTTGGCAGTTATCATCCCATTTAAAGGAGACATCCTTCTTGAGTAGATGATGAAATGGTTGACATCGATCAAAAAATTGTGAAATGAAACAGTGAATAGACTATAACTTACCTTGCAAATTACAGAGTTTCCTAAGGTTAGTTGGTGGAGGAATTTTGAGAATGGCCTCGAATTTAGTAGGGTCAACTTCAATACCATGTAAGGAGACGATAAATCCTAGTAGATTTCCTGAGAGAACCTTGAAGACACACTTCTTGGGCTGAAGACGAACACAATATTTAATAAGGCGGTCAAATATGGTTTTGAGGATGGTGAGGTGTTTGGAGCGGTGCTTAGATTTGGCTAGGAGATCATCAACGTAATCTTCCAATATACGATGCATGATGTCATGTAATATATAAGTAATAGCCCACTGATATGTGGCACCAACATTTTTAAGGCCAAAAGGCATGAATTGATAGTAGAATGTCCCCCAAGGGGTGATGAATGCAGTTTTATGTTGATCTTCTGGGGTAAGAAATTTTTTGTTATAACTCAAGAAACCATCCATGAGTGATATCATCTCATGACCAGTGGTAAGGTCAACAAGTTGGTCAATACCGGGTAGAGGGAAGTCATCTTTTGGGCAGGCTAGGTTGAGGTCACAAAAATCTATGCAAATGCGGAGTCCCCCTATCACCTTAGTAATAGGGATAATGTTAGAAATACAATGAGGATAATCAATGGGTAATATGAAGGAAATAGAAATAAGGCACTAAAGTTCTTATTTGATGAGAAGGGCAATGAGAGGGTGCATTTTCCTCAACTTTTGTTTGACAGGATTGGTATTAAGAACGGTTACGTTATTGTGGACCAATATTGTGTGGTCAATACCAGACATGTCTGTGTAAGACCAAGTGAAAGTGTGACCATGGTTTTTGAGAAAAGAGGTGATGACTTCTTATTTAGCAACATCTAAATATTGACTGATCTTTAGGATGTGCGTGTCATCCTGAGTATGAATGTTGATCTCTATAGTTGATTCATTCAACATGGTTTAAGTCTCAGAGGGTAATGACTGATGAATATATGAGTCTTCTACACCATGGTAGGTGAGTATAGATTCATCATCCTAACATTGAGTGACGTTAATCGAGGGAGTATCATCATCAATCATTTCAGGGTACAAGAAGGGAATAGAAGAGGGATCCTTGCCCTCATGTTGATAAGTCAGAGGCCCCAAGAAGATGGTGTTTATGAAAAAAATATTTAGGAGGAATGGATTCTGGATCCATTGACTCTATCAGTAAAGGTGGTGATGGTGGTGAAGAAGGTGGAGAAGGGTTGATGTCCTTGATGAGTTCAATGTGGGCTTGCTTGGTAGGTGGTTAAGTAAAGCTGATACCACTATGGTCATTATGTTTATGGGTAGTGCATGGAATAACAATATGGTGACCTTGCTTGTAAAATCCAAAACTAAAACCTTTCCAAGCACATCGGTGTAGGAAGGTGTGGGTGAAACGGTGATTAGTGAGTGACTGGAAGTCTGCAGAAAATGGGCGGGTTTGTGTCGGTGGTTCAGGTGTGTAAGTGGTAGTATCAAGTCCCCCCTAGGTGAGACTGTTATGAAGGTGAGGAGGACGATAAAGGAGGCATTCTCCTATGTGGTGATCATAACGAGGGTGTTGGTGAAGACTTCTGTACTCTTGTGGAGTAAGAAATGTGTTAACACTATATAGGTGATACTCCCTTAGATTGAGGCATTGAAAAATACCTTCTAAGGGATTAGTGGTTGGTATGCAGGTAGCTAGAATAGACCATGTATCAGAGGTTGATGCAGAGGTGGAGCTGATGGATTTGGAGGCTAAAGGGTCGGTTGTGGAGGTTGTGGCAGTGGTAGAATGGAGGAGGTATGTGCAGTTGAGGTAGTGACTATACTGGTAAGCAGAGGTGTAGGTGAAGTGGTAGTGGTTATGGAGGTAGATGCCTTAATGGGTATAAGTATGTCATTGGGTTGGTAAAGCATGTTACATGTTTTAAAAGGTGAAGGATCAGCTGGAATAGTATAGGTGTGTCCTTCATGCTCAAACTTTATATAATGATGCAAAGTGGAAGGAACGCAACCCATGACAAAAATATAGGGTTTTCCAAGCAACATGTTATATTTAAATTCCCCCTCCAAGACATAAAATAACTCTGGAACAGTGCAGGGGACCATGCGAACATAGAGGATGATGGTACCTAGTGTAGAGGTGATAGCGTCATTGAATGAATGTAACATGATAGGATGTTTATGCATGTAATTGTCAGGTATGCACATTTGAGAAAATACATGGGGTGAAATGATATTAATGCTTTTTCCCCCATTGATCATTACACGTCATACATGTATATCATCGATGTGGAAAGATATGAAGAGAGCTTGGTCTAGGTCATCAGTTTGGTACAGTGCAATCTCTTCCTCTAAGAAGCAAAGGGAGGCTACTTGGTGAGTAGGTTGAGGTTGAAGGCTTGGGATACCTAATTAAATGAGAATATAAAGTGTCTAGGCAACCCACTATACCAATCTAATGCGGGTCCAATCAGAGACATGGGAAATTTCCTCAGGAGAAAAGCATCATCATAGGTGATCATATAACACCCATGTTTGAAAGACCACAAATGCTGTTGTGGGTATTCTTTGATATTGAAACAGTTGAATTTAGGCATTTCCAATGCATGGGATACAGACGGATAGGAATGGATGGGTGTATAGGCTCATTACAAATATCATCGTAGGTTAGAGTGTTGCGGGAGTGAGAAATTAACACCTCCAATGTTTACATCTTGTCCATCATTAACTTAATTAGGTCGTTGGTAGGTTGTGATGGATGGGTGCCTCCTGTAGCATAAGAGGGTTGGTGTTAGGCATGTAACAAGGGTGACATTCCAGTATATGGTGCTACCATATAGGTAGATTGAGAAGAAGGTAGTGAAATAGGGGGTACCTACCTAGAGTGAATAATAGATGAAACAAGAGGCTACTGATAGTATGTATATGGAGGTGGAAGGGTCGTGCTGACCCTAGTGGCAATTGAGGAAAAGATTACATAATAGAAAGGATGACATTTTGAAAAGAGGTAGGGGCCACTGACCCCAGGGGTGGTAGTGTAGCTACGGGTATATGCGAGACAATAGGGGTGGATGAGGTTATGTTTTGGATGATTAATAAAGGTATAGTGGATGTGGCAGGTGCAATGGATGTGGAAAATGTGATGGTCATAGCAGGTATAGGGCTTAGTTGCGAAACGACAAGTGACAAAGTAGGCGAGAGTAGCACGGATCCAGATGGGGCTAATGTAGGAGTGGAAATGAGAGTCGAGGGGATAGATACGGGCATGACATATATCAACTGACCCGAGGCATCTCGAGTGGACGTGTGGGAAAGATAAAAATACAAGGAGACATGATTTTGGTTAAGGAGTCATGTGAACTGCTCGTCTCTTATGGCAATAGTGATAGGTTGGACAGGTTCCATGGCTGGTGATAAAATAGAGGGTGGTGAAGGACTAGGGGGGAGTGGTTGATGACTAACATGGAATATGGGGGCATTTTCTTAGCTTCGGGTCAGCACCATGTGAACAAGTACCGATCGGGTTGAACTATTTTATGTAAATGACACAGAAATAGAATAGAGATAAAAGAAATAGGTAGTAGTAGGTGGATTAAGTACCAAATGTTAGCTAGAAAATTTCATAGTATAATCGATGCCGGTTAGGGTAAACTGATGCTGGTCACAGGTAACCATGGTTGGTCACTATGGAAAGTGGACAATTGGTCAAAATAGGGTAAAAGGCCAATGATTTTTCTGGTATGCAAGATGTTAATGGGACTCACCAAGTCAATATATATGATAAGAGTGATAGAGACTCTGAATAGTCAAAGAAGGTGAATAGGTGTCCTTTTGGGTAGGTTAACCAAAAAAATAGGGAACCAACGTCGGTTGGGTGAAACCGATGATGGTCACTGGACCGACGACGGTTACTGTGAAGTTGAAATAGCAATGAAGAAATTATGGTTGTGAGTAAAAATTAATGTGGAATCAAACCCAAAATCCTGAGAATGATGAGAATATGGTCCAGGCACACTCAGATGAAGCTAGAATACACCAACTATGATGAGGAGTGTGCATGGAGAAACAAGAATAAAATGAAGAATGAAATCCTCTCACCTCAAAATGTAAGACAAGCAGAAAAAATAAGAAAAATACTATCCTAAGAGTGCTTTTTCTATTATCTTTGTTTAGCTTATGCTATTTAAGGACTGACTCATGAACTGTAAAACAGAGTTTTTTGGTGAGGATGGTTTCCTACAAAGAAGGAGATCTATAAGGAGAGGTTTCAAGTATGTTATGGTGGGGGTGGGCTGTCCTCTGATGGGGTACTAGATAGAGATAACCAACGGGGTGCCCACTGTCCCGTGATTGTTTGATCACCTATAACTTCTTCTGGGTGATATGTTGTTAAAGAATGTGTACATATTTTAAATTTGTGATGTTTAGATAAGAATCAGAGAGAGAGAAATAGAAATAAAGTGCTTTCTATGATTCATTTTTCAACCATCAGCTAGGAATGACTTCCAGCGTATAGGTTACCCTCAATTAATGTGAGCTAATGTAGAAAAGTAAAATGAAGTGCAATTATTTTTAAACCCAAATCAAAATGTAGAATTCGATGCCACAAATAGATGAACAGGAGAGGGGATGCACTTTCACTAATGTTATACTAATGAAAGGGAAGAAATGTTCATTTTAAGCACCAAAATACAATTACTTTTAGATAATAGGAGAGGAGAAGGTTCCAGGGGAGAGATTTTAATGTAAGAACTTTTTAGAAAAGAAACAAACATACAACGTTTTACCCTAGAAATGAAAGAATTCAAAGAACCCCGAATAGGTCCCACTAAGCGTGCCAAAATATTTCACTTGATTCTAGATCGTTTCTTTAAATGTTGACGAAACAAATAAGGGTAAAGGGCTAGGAGGAATATCTTTTGAAATTATGGTTGATAGGTTGTTGTGCACGTATGACTTCTGAATCCACAGCTGATTGTGAGAGCTTCCTTTTTGCTTGGAGGAACTACCTTAAATGGAACACAAGACCACCAAATAAAAGTTAAATAATATATGCAGTGGACTGCCTAACATGTGTTAGATCTGGGACGTGTGATACTTAATAGACGGTTGTCAATCCAGTGTTTAAAGAAAATTAATGTGAGAAATAAAGGAAATCCTACAGTAGTTAAAATGATTTGGTATCTCATTCACCTACAATAAGTACATTCATTCACAACAGGCTAGGTTATTATTGAATATGAAGGTCAAGGTCACTTTCAAGGCATTGGTATTGGTCATGGTAAGGTTCTAGGATATTTTGGGTATTTAGTTAAGGTTTTAGGCTTTGATATGGGTTTTGGTCAAAAGACATAGAGACCAACGTCAGTTTGGTATGACCAGAATCAGTTTAGGCTAACCGAAAATGGTTTTTGGTAACTGGTGTCGGTATGGTTAGGGTACATGAAACTAAATGAAATCTTGGCTAGGTGATAGATATGAGGTAAGATGAAGAGAAAGGGAAATAGAAAAGGTTTATGTGGGTCCTGGATATGCATAGAAATGATTAAGATCCACATATGGGAAGTGCAAGGGTGTGGATAAAAATATGGTCAAGTTTTCATGGAGGTAGATGATGGGGGAATGGAATGGAGAGAAAAAGCTAATAACAAATGTAAAAGGATCTACCAAATGATAAATGTATACGTGCTGGTTAACAAAACTTACTGTTTGTACAAGCTTGATGCCTGGTTGGTAATGGTGGGTGATCAAATGAAATGAACTTGATGTAGTGTTGGTGCTTCTCTAGATGCTCCCATGAAGGTAGATGCTTGTATGATTGCTTCAGGTATTGGCTATGGATGCGTTGATGTGTATACTAATGCTCATTTTTCTTGCATGCAACTTTGGTTTTGTCACTTGTTCTCAAAAGATGTGATTATCTCTCAGAAATGTGCCAACCTCAAAATAAGGTTGTTTTTGGAGTTAAATGGTAACCGACGGTAGTTATAGCTTAACCGGCGATGGTTTAGAATAACTGGTGTCAGTTAGGAGAGGATTTCCTAGGTTTACTAAACTAGGTAGATCCCCTTGATCTTCTGGGATCTCGTTTTGTTTACTTCACATATTAGCATGGAAGCTTCCTTCTAACGTGTGGGAATGTGGGTAGATGGAATGTAGGAATTGATATTTAGGGTTTAGGTAGGTCTTAGTTAGTTATGGTAACTTACTAAGAATAGGTCTTAGGGTGAGGTGGCTAGATGACGTGTCTAGGTGAAGTGGATATGTGGGCATTATCCCAATTAGGATATTTAAATAATAAATATGATGAGGATAATGAATTAAATTAATTAAATTAATTAAGTTAATATTATATTGAAGTGAAGGGGGCAATGGCTAGGTGGATGTGTTCAAGGTGTTTATTTGACGAGGGACCAAGGAGAGTGTGACCCATTTTTGGTGTCTACAGGGGTAGTGCATGAAGTAGAAGGGAATTTAGAAGACAAAAGTGGATGGGCCAATCAAGGTGAGAGTGGAGGTGTGGTGAAGATAGTAGTAGGAGGAAATACATAAAGTGTAGGTTAAAGGGAAGGTAAAGGCATGGGTAGTGGAGTAGGCATAGGTAATTTAGAAGGCTTGGGTGGAATGGGAGGTTGTGATAAGGATGTGGGTTACTTCATTTTAGTTTTATCTGGGTAGGAGGCTACTTGATCAAGGTTTATATATGGGGGCCTAAGATGGATGGAAATGGAGAAGGAGAAAGAGGAGAAGTGAAAGAAGCTAGGGTATGAGGCTTAAGAGGTTGGGTCTTCCTCTTAGGTAGGGGGATAGGCCTAGTGATAGTTTGGTATGAGGTTGCTAAATTTATCTTCACGCAAGGATGGTCTAGAATTGGTGTCGGCACAACCCTCAATGTAGTGATAGGTTTGGGTGTAGGTGAAGGTATGGGTGTAGGTAGAGATTTAGGTACATGTGGTTGTTGGGGTAATGGTAAAGGTTTGGGTGTAGGTGAGGATGATGTAGAAGAGGCTACTATAATTGGCTCAGGTACAATAGATTTAGTTATCTTGAACACTTTAGGATAAATTTTTAAAGTGTTTGTAGAAAACATTTGCATTTTAGTCGATATGGGAAGTTGAAGGCATCCCCAAAGTGTGGAGTAGTCGACATACTCTAAGTGATTGGCTAAATGGGAGAATGGCATAGAAGTGGAAGGACATGTTGATGATATGGTAGTATTCTCTGTAAATAAATCAGATTTTTATGAGATATGGAAATGGTTGGATTTACATTTTTTGGGTAGAAGAGATGATAAAAAATCAACAGAGTCTTTAAAATCTATTGGGGAGGTGTCACCAATAGGAAGAGATGCCAAAAGTGGATCTTCTATGGGTTGAGGAGGGGGAAAGGTGGATGGTGTAGACTCTTTGATTGGTGAAGAAAAGGGTAATAGGGGCTCCTTCATGGGTAGAAGAGTGAGTGATGCGGGTTGCTCGATAGGTAGAGAGATGAGTGGGGTAGATTCCTCTATAGATGAAAGGATAGGTGAATTGGGTTGCTAGGTAGATGAAATGGTAGATAAGGTTGACTACTCCATGGGTAGAGGAGAGGATCAGGTGGAATTTTGCATGGGTGGAAGAACTCATGTAATAATTTCCTCAACTGATGGGATGAGATGGAATTGAGTAGAAGGGGTTGGTATGGTATCAAAAATGGCATGCACCTCTCAAACGTTAGTATCATTGGTTGAGGTTTCATCGGCTTGGTTGGATGGAGTGTGATTTAGAAATGAATTATTGAAGATGTGGATATTTTGTTTATCCAATGTATTGGGGTTATCTAATACAAGATCTCCATTATCCAACATCTCCTGGATGATATTTTTAAAAGTTTTGCAATTACCATCACTATGACCTTTGACACGATGATAATTATTGTAATCATTCTCCTTGTACCATGTAGGTACGTGATGAGAAGGGTCAAAACAAGTATGTGGTTTGATGGGTGGAAGAGTTATGGATCCTGTGTTTAGAATATTTTCAAAAATCGAGGAGCAAGGTTCTACTATGGGAGTTTATCGTCACTCTTCATGCATGTATTGAAAGTTATGAACACGAGAAAGAGTAGAAGATGGTTTTGGTTAGTTGGATGGATGAGATGGACTAGATTTTAGGACCACAACCTTGGTGGATGCTTTAGATTCCGAATGATTGGTTTGTGGTTTGGAAGAAGAATAAGATTCATTTGATTTTAATGGAGTGCTTTTGTTGCACAATTGTAATTTATTCTCTTCGATAACATGGATTTATAACTTCTGAGCCATGGTTAACACCTCATTAAACGTTTGAAATTTTTAAACTTGGAGAGTTGGAGAGATATGCCTAGCACAATCCCTAGTGAATAACTCTATCAGCTTGGTTTGTGGAAGTTGAAAAGTGAGTTGATTGGTAAGGATCCGTCAATGTGTGAAAAAATATGCGATACATTTGTCTTCATATTAACACATAAAATACGAATCAGTCATGGTGACCTTCTTAGTGATTTTTATGGAGAAATTATTGAGAAAGGCCTAGGCTAATTGATTGAATGAAAATATAGAGTTATTAGGTAAAGCACTATACTAGTCTAAGGAGGTCTTGTCAAGGACATTGTGAAATTTTGAAGAAGCAAGGCGTCATCATGGAAAATTAGATAAAATACATGTTTAAAATATTGCAAATGATTTTGTAGATCCTTATTTCTATTTAATTGGTTAAAATTTGGTAATTCCCAATGTGCGAGATAAGGATTAATTGGAATAAAATGGTGACTAGGATCATTACAAATCTCATCATAAGTCATAGAATTATGTGAGCTAGAGATAGAAACTTCCAAGGTCTGCATCTTATCCAAAAACATTTTTATGAGATCAGCTATAGGATTAGATGAAGGAGCACCCCCTATGGTATTAGGAGGTAAATAATATGAATAAGGCATGGATACCCATCTAATGTGTGGTGGTTACGAGTAAGAAAACTGAAAAAGGGGGGATATAAGTAGTGGCATATGATGATGGGATAGACCTTAAATGGGAAACATAGGTGACAGGTGGTGGTTGAGATAAGGTATAGGTGGGAAGGCCCTATGTAGAAGACCCTCATAGAAATAGGTGGTAGAGTAGTAGGTATAGACATGACCAAACTCTGAAAAGGGGTCGACGTAACTATAGGTTGTAATGTAATGGCAAATGATGATGTGGGAATCTCTACACTAAGATTCATAGATGATGGTGAGGAAGAAATCGAAGGTGCAATATATGTTGTAGATGCAAAAGATATCAAAGATGTGGAAGTGATATGAGAAAAGATAGGTGGTAAGGTGGAAGCAGACAACACTACACTAGTGGTGGCCGATATGGAAATAGGGGAAAGGGTAGAAGGAATGGAGACAAACATCCCAGATATGGGCTATCCTGATGAGTCACAAGTGGAAGAATGAGAAAGATAATACTACAAGACTGCAGGATTTTGATCAAGGAGTTTTACGAACTCCTCATCACCTTGAGATATAGAGATAGAATAATTGGGGTCCACGGGTGAAGAAATAGAAGGTGGTGAAGGACTAGGAAGTAGTGGTTGATGACTAACATGAAATAATAGGGAATTGAATTGTTTGTGAGTCAAAACCATGTGAATAGTGATAGGAAAGGTGGTCTGAGCTCTACAAATGGTGTAAAAACATAGGAAAAGAAGATAGAAGAAATATGGAAAATGAAAATTGGTCATTGTTTTGAAAGAAAAATCAAAACACAGAAAACAATGTTGGTAGGGTAACCGATGTTTGTAGGATGGGGTAACTGATGCTATTTATTGGACTGATGCCAGTTACTGAGAATAAATGACACACTTAGAAATTTGGAGATGAAGAATGTAAATCAAGTGGATTTGAACTCTACTGATGGTAGAAAAAGACTCAGAAATTTGATAAATGACATAAACAGGTCACAAAAATATCTTGATGTGAATTGAATACTATTTTGGGAGAAATAACCAAAATACCAGGGAACCAATGCCAGTCAGTCAACCAATGCTAGTGTGAAGAAGTAACCGATGTTAGCCACTAGACCGATGCTGGTTAGTGTGGAATCTGAGAAGATGATGACAATTTGAAGTTTTGGTGATTAAGTCAAATGAAAACACCAACCTAGGAACTGAGTATGATAGTGATGAGTCCTAACACATCTAGAATGAATTTGAATACACCAGTTATGATAATGGGGCATGAAGGATAGTAAAAATAGGAAGAAACAAACTCACTCCTTAAAACAAAAAATTAATAGTCAAACACTAATAAAACACGTCAATCCTATGCTTCATATTTTAATGCTATGTGGCTTATTCCATTTAAAACTGAATATGAGTAGAATAAATTTTTTGGTCAATGAGGGTACTATTATCCAAAATGTGCCCCTACTCATTTTGTGGCTAACTCCTCTCATTCTTCCCTCTCTTGTGCCTCAGTCACAAATTTTTTCTTTTTAAGCACTCAAAACCTTTTGGAAATGGCACCATTGGATAGAGCTCTTTCTTAGCTTTCCAGAAAGGTAAAGTTTTCCTCCTAACTCATGTATTTTTCAAGTTATGGCTTGGTAGAGTTTTTGTGGAAAATTTTCCCCTAGAAGGCTCGTAGCCAATCAGAACTTGCCACGTGCCCAGGCCAAAAATATCAAAGCGACCCAATTTGGCCCTGTTTTGCCCTAAAACTTCAAATCGCCATATCTTTCGATCCAGAGCTTGGTTTTTCATGTTCTTTATATAAATGGAAAGCTGGTGAAATTATCTATAAGATTCTGGGGTCAATTTTGCATTTTGGTGGAGTTTGGAGAGAAAAAATAAAAAAACACTTCTGGCACGTGGTCATGAACAGAAATAACGTTTCAACCACCGATTTTAATGAAGAATGGCTTGCATTCTCTCCCAGCATGGTTAAAAATGTCAGGGAATGGGTCTATCAGGTCACCCATGCTATTTTGATGGCATTTTGGTCAATGGTTGAATCCCTTCCATGTTTTCCCACATTTCTCTCTCCTGGGCTCATCCCTTGCACTGTAAAAGCCAGATTTGGCTCATTTTTCAAAGGGTTGAACATTTTTTGTGTATCACAAGCTCCCTTTTTCACCTTAAAAGTTATTTAGTGGAATAACAGACCTTTTCTAGAAACTACAACTATATTTTTTCCTTTCAAGTGTTTGAATGCAAGTGATTTTGATGTTAAAATAACAATACAGGCCCTGTGATTAGTTTTTATCCTTTGCTGGTGTTGTTTGCCTAATTTCTAACACTTCATTACAGCTATCAGTTTTTGCATGTTGTTTTTGTTGCATTTTATGAAACTGTGTCAATTTGTAGAAGTAAAAAATGCTCACCACTCCTTTGGTGCATCACCTATTAGCATTAGTTTTAGTTCTTTCTTTTTGCATTTTCTATCCTTGTCCCTTTGAAATTCAGAGTAGATTTAAGAGTTTAAGCCTCTGCATTTGTGCAAGTAAAATAGTTGATCAGAGGAGTTGAGGAACCAGCCTCTAATCTGGAGATTTCTCTTCCATTTTTGCAAGTCCCACACTTAGGAAGAGGATTCAATGTTGTGCAATCACACTGGATGCTAGTATGACCAAACTAGAAATATGATCAACATCCAGGGGGTGCTGCTAATTTACAACAATAGTTTTGGCACACCAGGTGGGACCTTAGAGGTCTTCCACTTTATATTTGACAGGTTGGTGTGTTCTTGTTAAAGATCTAGCCTTTTGGAGGTACTTTCAAAAGCACATCTAGCAACTCCATCTGGTAAACAACTCAATCTCTAAGTTACAGACCTGTTTTCCATTCATTTCCATCCATTCTTCTTTCCATCATTTTCATTCTTTCCCATTCCATGAAGTTGTGCAATCATGACTTCATTTCCATCATGGAATTCACATTTACAACAGCAGTATATCACACCTCCAACATGTTTTACAAATCCTCTAAATCAGCATTTTGATCAAATTCAAATCAGCATGTCTACCCATATGAGCAGCAGTGCCAAAGTTAGTTTGGATATGAAGCATGTCAAGCACAAGGGTATGCTGGTTATGAGGGCAGTAAAGAAGAAAATGTAGATCTGATAGTACAAATCCAAAAGATGGAGGTAAACATGGTGCAATCCAGGGCTCAAGCACAAATGAAAGATTTAGAATCGGTTGTAGAGCACCTTGTCCATGTGTGGGACCTTTTCCAAGGCATTACAGCCCTTAAGAGAATCTAGACTTCATGATTACAACACTACCACTTCTTGCAAAGTGGACTGAAGGAATAAAGGTGTATGAGAGGAGTATTCAACAACCTTGTCAATAGGTAAGCACACCATCTCATGCCTTTTCTCTCCCTCTTTCCCAATCTGTTTTATCTCAGCAGTGCCAAGTTTTAAACTCTCCATCTGTTGTCCCAAGTGTTGAATCCATTTCTCCATTCCCTAGTCTTCCACCCCATCTCAATTCTTTTGTCCTTTTCCCTTCCAAACAGCCATTCCCTCCAAAGAAACAAGAGTTCCTACCTCCTCCACCACCACAAAAAATTGCAAAATCAATTAAGTTACAATCCACTTCTTCTCTTGCATTCCCAAATCCATGTTGGGAGGATAAAAATCAGAATGCCAATCAAGGAAAACAGCAGCAGAAAGAAGAGCCAAACAAGGATGAAGAAATTCAAAGTCTGAAGAGTTGGGCTCTTAAATTTGGGATGACAAAGATCCCCTTGATGGTTAAGCCTTTAGAAAAGGTTGGAGTTGGAAAACAAGTGGTGGTTAGGACTGAATTTTCTGCAGGAAGAGAAGAGCAAAAAGAAGAAGAAGATCAGCAATCAGTTTTCTCAGAAAGTAGTTTCCATGTTAGCATTCTATTTGAAGAGAATGCTGATTCAATTCAAGTTTCAAAATCAGCCATGGAGGAAGAAAGCTCTGAAGAAGATCCTATAGTCCCAACTTGTCCTCTAGAGTAGCAGATCGAAGAGTTTGACTTAACGAACTTCGTGCTAGAGGAAGAGTTCTATCAAGAACAAGATTGGAAGAGGGAGAAACTGCTCCAAATCCAAAAGAAGAGGAGCACATTCTAGTTGTGGAGGAGAAAATTGCAGATCCAAGGGCTTTGAAACACAAGGTAGGCTACAGGAGAACCTTCAGTTCTTCTTTCTACTTCATCCCTCTCGTGTTCTAGTGCTGAAGAAAAGTTTGATCTTTCAAACTCAATGTTGGAGGATGAAAGAAACCATGATGATCAAGTTACAGATCAAGAGGACACTATGGAGGAAGTTGAGCATTTGCATCAGGAAAACCATGAGGTAGAGTATCTATCAGATTTAGAGGACTGTTTTGATGAAGAAGAACCGATTGAGTTTCCAACATTCTCTCTTTCATCTTCCACGTCCCAAATACTTGAGCCTGCTGTCATGAAGGAGAGCATTCATTTGCAGCAGCCTGCATCTTATAACAACTCTTTGGAACCAAGATTGGAAGATTTTAATATTTCATGTTCTTCATTGGAGAAAGAGAAAGGGTAGAAAAAGTCCTACCATTGCTTGCACATCACCCACCCAAGAAGGTCTACAAGAAGACTCTATTTTTGGAGTTGAAAATCAGGGCAATGGGTATACTCAAAGGACCATACCTTGCCCAATCAGGTATCTGGCTTCATTGGAACCAAAGGAGATGTCACAATCAGTCATGCTTTCTCCTAAGCATGAGGATGAGCTACAAAGAACCAAGGATCAGCTGTCATACCTCTCCAATCCAAATGTAGAACAACTAAAAGAGGTATTGAATTTGCCTTCACCTGATACCTTGATGATTTGGGTGGAAGACCAGCTTCTTGTTGATTTTCCGTTCATCCACTCAGCCATGTTCAATGCCAAATCAGTTGCATGGTTGCCAATTTTGAAGAAAGGAATCTATTTTACACAACCAGTTGCAGGGTTTGTTTAGCCCACTTTTGCTTCCAGTTAGAGTAGGATAGGTAGTTTTGCTTTCAGTAAAAGAAGTGCTTGTGCACACTCTGCATGTTCCATTTTAGAGCATGTATGACCCTTTAGTTTTTTACATAGTTTTTGTGGTGCTGGTTTTTCTCTTGTACATTCCATTTCAATCGGTTTCCAAGTGGCTCAGAGAGGAGGTTTTCAAAGTTTAGATCAGTTTTCAAGCTACAACTCATGACTCCATGCCCAATGGATGCTTCAGGTAACTGGTAACTTCATCCAGTAGGCAGATGACCCCTTTGAGTCACCAAAATTGTTATCCAAAATGTTCCCCCTACTCATTTTGTGGCTAACTCCTCTCATTCTTCCCTCTCTTGTGCCTCAGTCACAAAATTTTGCTTTTCAGGCACTCAAAACCTTCTGGAAATGGCACCATTGGATAGAGCTCTTTCTTAGCTTTCCAGAAAGGTAAAGTTTTCCTCCTAACTCATGTATTTTTCAAGCTATGGCTTAGCAGATTTTTTATGGGAAATTTTCCCCTAGAAGGCCTGCAGCCAATCAGAACTCGCCACGTGTCCAGGCCAAAAATATCAAAGCGACCCGATTTGGCCCTGTTTTGCCCTAAAACTTCAAATCACCATATCTTTCGATCCAGAGCTTGGTTTTTCACGTTCTTTATATAAATGGAAAGTAGGTGAAATTATATATAAGATTCCAAGGTCAATTTTGCATTTTGGTGGAGTTTGGAGAGAGAAAATCAAAAAATTATTCTGGCACGTGGTCATGAATAGAAATGACATTTCAACCACCGATTTTAATGAAGAATGGCTCGCATTCTCTCCCAGCATGGTTAAAAATGTTAGGGAATGGGTCTGTTAGGTCGCCCATGTTGTTTTGATGGCATTTTGGTCAATGGTTGAACCCCTTCCACATTTTCCCACTTTTCTCTCTCCTGGGCTCGTCCCTTGCACTGTAAAAGCTAGATTTGACTCATTTTTCAAAGGGTTGAACATTTTTTGTGTATGGAAAGCTCCATTTTTCACCTTGGAAGTGATTTAGTGGAATAACAGACATTTTCTAGAAACTGCAACTGTATTTTTGCCTTTCAGGTGTTTGAATGCAAGTGATTTTGATGTTAAATAACAATACAGGCCCTGTGATTAGTTTTTATCCTCTGCTGGTGTTGTTTTCCTAATTTCTAACACTTCATTACAGCTATCAATTTGTACATGTTGTTTTTGTTGCATTTTATGAACTGTGTCAATTTGCAGAAGTAAAAAATGCTCACCACTCCTTTGGTGCATCACCTATTAGCATTAGTTTTAGTTCTTTCTTTTTGCATTTTCTATCCTTGTCCCTTTGAAATTTAGAGTAGATTTAGGAGTTTAAACCTCTGCAATTATGCAAGTAAAATAGCTGATCAGAGGAGTTGAGGAACCAGCCTCTAATCTAGATATTTCTCTTCCATTTTTGCAAGTCCCACACTTAGGAAGAGGATTCAATGTTGTGTAATCACACTGGATGCTAGTATGATCAAACTAGAAATCTGATCAACATCCAGGGGGTGCTGCTGATTTATAACAACAGGTACCCTATAAGAAGTCTATGACTGGTTTCAAGTGTATTTTTGCTAAGTGTCCCCATTACATACTTCACAGTATGTGAGGTCCAACTATGATATGATGATTGGCTAGAAAACTAGCTAGATCCACTACCAATTTGATTGTTAATTATTGATGGAAATTTCTAGGAAGGAAGATGTTTAAGAAGAGAGTAAATTTTTCAAGTGATTTGTACAGGGGTGTGTGTGCACAAAGTGTGAACTAAAATTAATTCCCACCAATCATAACCTGGTCACAACCTCCATTATATCGATTGCAAATAAATTTAGGTGATCTAATGCAACATACGAAGGATAAAATGTAGATATTTTAAGCCCAAATCGAAAGTGAAATTGGATGTAACAAATAGAGAATAGGTCAAGAGGATGATCTTTCACTAAATTCATGTGCAAAATAAAGTAAGAAGAATTATTTTTAAACACCAAATCACCATTTTCCTTTAGAGAAGTAGAAGAAGAGAATATTGACTAGAGATAAACTTAATGTGAACTTTTCAGAAAAGAAAGAAACACACAAATATTCCTTAGAATGAACAATGCAAAGAACCCAAAAAATGGGTCCCACTAACACGTTTCCCTTGTATCCATCTGACCAACTATAGGCCCCTCAACTCCTTTGTCATACCTCCATAAGATGGGAATTCCAAATATTGCCGCCATATAATATCCATAGCATATAACCCCTCTAGCATCCATCTGTAATACGCCACATCATGTGATGCCGAATATAACCATGGATGAGCCCCTGCTAGAACTCATCTCCTGTAACTAGCTCTCATGACACCCTGATGTCAGTCCTATCTCAAAAGTCCCCATGGGTGCATAATAACTATGTGCTCATATGTCCAGCAATGTAGTAGATAAGTGCAACAGATACCATACTTTTGCATCCTCTCTTTAGGCCCATAACTCGCTATCTGTACTAAGGAGGCTAACACCCACGCAAAACAAACTTAATCCTCAATCATGTCCTCTAAAACCCCCATTAGTGCTCAGGGAAATATGTTTCCCTCTAAATATGGGAGTGCATAACATCCCACTGCCACCACCATCAATATTGCTAACCTAGTCTCTTATGGATGTGTAGCATAAATAGCTCCATAGTTGATGATGACATTGTTCTTAGTTAGGTCACCCACAACGTCCCAAACTACTAAAAACATAGGCTCAATCACCTCATCTGAAAAAATATGACATACCGTCTCCCCCATAATCGATAGCCACAATTTGTAAAATCTTGTACACATCCTCTAGCGTGATCGTCATCTCACCAATGGGTAGATGGAAGGTATTTGTCGTTGAGTCCCATCTATCGATGAGAGCAACCTTCAAACTATGATCTCGTATGATGCATTGGTATCATCTCACACCGATAAGCCCAACATATCTCATATGGTCCCACTTGTACTTAGTGATGCTACCTCACATTTGTACCAACAACGGTGGTACCTTGTCCTGCATAGTTAACTAGTGAATCACCTACATCATTACCAATTAAAATTGTGAAGAACTTACCTCTTTTTAATCATCTATTCACACCTACCTAACCCCATCCCACACACACTTTTCCCTATCTATTTTCTACCTAAGTCACTCGCCTACCCTATATTCTATCTTGCCTAAACACTTTCACATATTTTGGTTTACTATTTTACTATCTTCACTGATTTGACATGACTTGCAGCTAAAACTTGACCATTCATACCTATATTCACCCTGAACCCCAGCTATTTTTTTCATTTTATACACCTACTCTATCTACTGCTACCTCCCCACTTCACCATCTATCCTATGCTTCCATTCTTCTCTATTTTTTCCATCTAAACCTTTATTTTTAGGACTTGGTCACTTTTACAGTGACCGAAACCAATCACCTTGACTAGTATAGGTCACACCTTTTACCCCATTGACACCAGAAAGCCTACTGACGTCGACCGATGTCTGACTGATGTGTCACTAGTTCAGTTCCCAAAGCTAAACCCCCACGTCCCCACCTTTAAAAAAATTGACAGAACTACCTCAAAACCTACCCACAACCCTCTAAATTGCACCCAAATTCATTTACCAACCTACATAACCTACATTTGGCCTTCCCCATACCCACTTTCATCATTTTTAACCAAATTTCAAAATCAAATATAACACCTAAATCTTTCAATTTTATACTTTGGTTTTAATCTAAAACCACACATGGGGATTGAATCCTACCTCTACTTGATATCGTCTCCTCAGTGGGATGTCTGGTATTTGTACTAGAGGTTCTTCTGTACCTTCTCATGCCTCTACCATTGCTCAACTCAATCTCTCAACTATCAACCAATCCAATCACTCAGAAATATCTTGTGGGTCCACTCAAAGAAACTCCAACTCAGCCTGGAAAATAGTCCTGTCATTTTATCCCATGTCAAAAGTCAAAATCCATCCTCTCTATCATTTTCCACAAATAGGAAAGTCCAAATAAAATTTTCCAAATGTGGGTTTTATGTTTTTTTACCAAATTTTCTTGGCGAACGTTGGTCAAGAGCCCTAGTTGGTCGGCATCAATTTCTCTTGACCGGTATCAGTTTACCTTTGACTGGTATCGGTCACCTTGCTTAAGCCCAATATGCCACATTTCATCACATTTGATTGCTTGCCATAGTATTCTTGCTATCTTACCCTTAGCCAAGCCCTTATGGCTCACCCTATTACCTTATTACCTAACCTACAACCTTTGTTTCAGTTGGGGAAATTTTTTTCATATACCACAATCTTACCCATGGCCTTACCTACAACCTTACCTATCAACCCAACCTGACCTCATGCATTTGAAACTCAAATTCACTTACTCACTATACCTTGCGACACCATTACTCATATTTTTTAGCTTACCAACCTTATCTTTCCTAATGTCATGATGTTTATCTTGATTAGCCCAAACCTATTGGTGCTATGGAATCCACCTAATGCCCATTCCCACACCTAGCCTAGTTAGTTTTTAGGACCGTATCCTATACCTTGGATACTATTGATGATCATCCTTGGTGGATTGAGCTGTCAAAGTCATAGGAAACCTTAGGTTGGTAGGATGTGCACCCTAAGGAGACCTCCAGATTTTAAAGAAGATGGATATTCTCTACTGGGGGGAGATAGAGGTGAGAAGAATTAAAAAAAGTAAACTAAGCTAAGGTGATGCGCCAAACAAGCTGGATAGGAAATTTAATCGAGTCCACAATTGCCTAAGAAGGGAAATGGTGAATAACTAGAGAAGGGTGGACAAAATGCACCTTAGGTTAGAAAATGTCACATAGAACACTACCTCAAACTACTTAAGAAAGTCTTTGAGGATAGTAACAACATTGAGAGATGCACAATTTCTACATGAAAATAAAGGTGATTAGAGATAATAAAGCCATGCAAAATGATGAACAGAAAAAAACACCACAAGGCTTATATATTACTCCAATATTTGTGCAGAGTATTACATTAGAAAGAGGAAAGATTACTATTACAAAACCCAG